>JAPWDM010000001.1:55408035-56015535 GCA_035578155.1 Brachynemurus nebulosus | reverse complement strand
AAGTTTAAGAATACTGTTACTTTTAGAAATTTTTTTTACTACACTATGTTCATAAAGATATAAACAACAATTTATGATACAAATCTTATTGTTTATTTACTTCTTTTTGTATTGTTTGTCCTTCTTTTTAAAACTGGCTCTTTCATGCCACTCTTTCCCTATAGATCAAAATGAATTGGTATCAGTTTTATTAACACTTAACTAAAGTATGTAAGCCAGTAAACCTGAAACCTTGGACTTGTACGGTATTTTACAATATATTATATTTTAACCTTGCATCAGACGACTCTTGTTTCGCTGCCAGATTGGCTTTTAGCGAATTTCCAAAACTGGAAATTCAGATTTAAGGCCGTTCTCATGACGCAACCTGAGGCCGAGACTGTAACAGAAATATATTTTGAGGTCCCTAGAATACGAAAATGATATTCACTAAAATTATATATATATATATATATATATATATATATATATATATATATATATATATATATATATATATATATATATATATATATATCCGCGCGATAACTCTCGAACGAAGAGTTTAATGCTTATAAAATTTGGTGTGCGTACTGGAAAATGTATTGGCTCGCTTAAGTTCGTGAGTCAGACACGTCGGATGCCCAGAAGTAGGTTTTTCGGACATTTTTTGTCACCAAAATTAGTTTTTTGCCGAGAATTAAGCAATTTTTCAAAATTTTTTTTACTCGAATCGAAAGTAAATGGCAATATGCGTAAAAGATGTTTTTGAACCATTGCTCTAATTACTTTTTAAGAAAAGTTAGAAAATATGTTGGAAGAAATCATTTTCCATTACACTCACACTCAGTCTTTTTTTTTCTGTCTCATTTTTTGCGATGCTACATTCGAAAAAAAATGCTTTATAAGTGGCGTCATAATTTTTTTAATCCAGTGTAACGATTCAGCTATATTCTATTTCTCTCAGTTTATTAAGATTTTGTATATATCTGTTCCATTTTTTTTTTTTTTTTTTGGAGAAAAATTATCACGAAAATTTGTTTTATGTGAGAGGCGATAAATTATGTTACCACGGAATTAAATCTATTAACATTTTGGTACAATTGCATAAAAATTACATTAAACCACATTGAAACAATAACACTTGTAACGTTAGTTAATGCGCGTTTGAATATATTCTTAATAATTTTGTACAATATATGGTATGCACAATATATTCAATTATAATACTACTGCACATTCTGTTTTTTTTTTTATTTGACAAAATTAAAATGGCTGCATATATATGCATAGTTATACATAAAAATTTTGAAACATTTTTTTTCCCATAATTTGAAAATATTAAAAAGTTTTACATTTTGGCTTGTTTTATGTTCTAAGACTCCCGAATTCTTTTGATAATAAAAGTTTTAACACCAAACAAGAGGATTTAACTAGTATTTAGATGGAAAATGACGACATAATAAATCCAGCTTCGCCTGGAAAATCTAGAAAATTGAAAAAGAATCAGGAGGACAATATTTCAGATATTCCTACCGAAGAAGACGTTTTAGGCACTTAATTTTTTGACTTATTCCTTGTGCAGGACGAAATTAAGGACATTTCTAATAAATAAAACGCTAAGCATTTAGGTTAATTTGATTTATACTTTTAATAATGAAAGTAAAAACTTCTCTTTGAAATACTTTCAGTGTATCTCTTTATTGTCTGACTCTGTCATTTTGACGAGGGAACATTTCCAAAACTCGTTGTGTTCTAATTACAGATCCAAAACACGTTATGTCCAACAATTTTCATTTTTTTTCCAAATAACTATTGCTGTATGATTCCATACGTTAACATACAATAAAAGTAAATAATCTAACACATATCATAATCTAACAATTTTTTCGGACTGGGAGAGAAATAATATGTTTTTTTAGCTTTCTGTAAAATTTGAGTTTATGTACTTAACGAGTTTTGGAATTCGACGACACACATGGAAATAAAAAAACATTTTACATTAAGTGTTACAGATTTTATTACAGAAACTTATTATTTTATATAAATTTTGACTGTCAAATATCACTTTTCACAACACATTAATGTCACTGAACTTTCTTTAATTGAAAATTACAAAACTTTAATGTTTCTTCACAAAAAATATGTTTAAAAATCAAAAGATAATCCAGTTTGATACAATTTGTAATATATCACATTTCACAAATGGTTTTCAGTTTAACTGGCAAGAAACCTAAACCTAAATTTTAAAATAATTAATTATTTATAAAATTGTATATTTTACCTCGTTTTCTGAAATTTGTAGCCATAAAAATTACCAAAAAAATGTTTTATTCAATTTTTTTGAAGAAATAATTCCTTTGTTTATTCTGACACGACACTTCTAACAACGAAATCTCAAATATTATTTAAATTAATCAACATTACCAACATGGCAGTATTGTTTTTTTTTTTTAATTATTTTGTTATAAAATTAAATTGTGTACATAAAATTTACAAAAAATTTTTAAACTTTTAAAATTTTAGAAAAAATTTTTTGGAATACAAGGCAAGTTAATTTGAAAAAATTTAACACTACTAATAGATGTCGATAATATTCAACAAATGGTTCCATAGTATGTACTAAACACAGTCCGGACATGTTTTCCATTTTTTCTCCAAAATAGAGCGGGAAGCTTCAAAATTAATTATCACATGTTTGAGTAAATATATTTGAGAACATAACTATGGTTAGTACGTTATGAATTAATTAACAATTAAAAAATTTTAATTTAATTATTCTTTTTAGGTTAAAACAAAGGATTCTCGTTAAATATTTAATTTATTTCCAATTTTATTTAGTAAACTTTGGACACAAATGCCGAACCACAATCAGCGTTTAAGACACACGTCACGATTCTATGAATATAATAGTTCTCTCATTATGGCTACGGAACCATAGAAAAAATTCAGATCATCATATTAACTATTAATAAATTTGATAAATTTAATATTAAATGTAAGCAAGAAAATATATTTTATTGCGAAAATTGTAGTAAACTCTATTTACTGATAACGAAATCTTGCCTTAAGAGTGTACCACCAGTGTAAACGCCTGAGAAAAGGTGATTTTTGGGAATTTTTTTAAAGAAAACTACCGTATCGAATGTTTTAATATTTTGAGAATATATTCGTTGATATTTATAATAAATTCATCGTAAAATTTTTGGACCAAAAAACTAAAAATTCAGTGAGTTATTCGCAATCTCCCAAGGCTCCAAAAAAAAGTCCCCCCACTGGTGCAGTGATTGCGACTTTGCCCCCTTCTTAATACCCCTGTCGCAGCATCCTGCATAACATAGCGAATTTCCATTTACAAAAGTACGTTTTTCTCGGAAACTAGTTGATATAGAGTAATTGTAAATAAAAAAACCTTCTTTATGTGATTTTTCCGCCTCATTTCGCCAAATTTTTTTCACGAAAAATGTCCAAAACCCCGTAAACGTTTTCACGAAATTTCTTAAAAATAAGATGTTTCGTTCTTGAGTTATCGTGCGGACACATTTATGTGACGGAAAATTATATCTTGTGAAAACATCGGTAAGTTTTTCAAAAAACATGGTTACGTTCTTTTTATTAAAACTAGTTGCTCTGGAAAGTGAAGTACTTTCAGGTTTCCTAACTGCTAATTCTTTATGTCTCCCCATAAATCCTTTCAACCAATCATCGCTTGCACTTTGAGAGTCTTCCCATTTATTTGAACAAACAGAATTCGCTTCTGCATAATCAAATTCCAGTTTTTTGGTTTGTTGTCTTGTAAGCCCATAGCACATTTTAGATGCAGTTTTCAAATAATCTGCTAGCAAATTCTCTTGTTCCACAGTAAAAATACGCTTATTACCTATATTAGGATTATGTTTGTAGAATGATTCGCCAAAAGATTTTACCTTTTTGACTAATTTAGCTAAGTAAGCCCTTGAAATATTAAGGGAAAAGGCAGTTTTATTTATGGACTGGCCTTTCTCGATTACTTCACTGACAGCTTTCTCAATTGCAGATGCTGCGGGTCTTTTACGCTTCTTCGGCTTCGCTGTTTCAGTTGACATTATTTTCTGAGGTAAAAAACGGCCTATTTTAATCAAATATCCAAATAATTCAATTTAATTATTCATATAATTAATAAATATAAGCATTGAAATGTAATTAAATATAGTCCTTGAAAGAGCCGGTCATGAAAGAGCCGGCTTTTTCATTACACCGTAGCCCGGCTCTTTCAAAACATATTCTCACAAGAAATATAACCTCAAAAATTAGTGCAAAATTAAAGTTCTACCTGTAAAATATTTATGTTATTGGAAGGCGTAATATATTCATAAAATTATAAGATAATCAAATTACTGTTAATCTTACACGTGTAGACAGCAAAAAATAAATAAAATGAAGTCAAAAATTTACTTTATAAGGACGAAATCTTTAATTCGTTGCATTGGCGCAGTTTATTTTCGGTTAACTGTTAAATGTTTGTGGGTGATAGTTGACCAGTGCTGCTATTTTAAAATTCTAATTCGTGCACTATTCATTTGAAAACTACCGCGCAAATGATAGTGGCTTTTTCAAAACATGGCTCTTTCATGCCACTTTTCCCCTACATATAATTTCTCTTCTGTGACTATCGCTGATTTACTTAAACAAACAAAGGTGTCTGATAAGAATATACCTATTCAAATCTCAAGGTTCAATTCCGTAGTTAAGGTCGTTTCCTAATATTTTTAATAAATAGCAAATAAAGGTTTTTTTTTGTTAATATACTTTTTTTAACAAACCCACATAAAGCAGGAAATATAAAAAGATAAACAGGAAGATTTTTTGTACAAATAATACCACACATTACATATAATTAAAATTAATAACAAACCTTCACCATGAACTTAACATTAAACAATATAATATGTGAGTACGCGTAATAATATTATGAATGTACGAACATGTAGACATGCATATTAATAGGTATAATTCACACACGACTCAATAAATTGTTCTTAGATGTATGTATTAACGAATAATTTAACCCTTAAATGCATAGTGTTGCCAATTTGCAACCCTACTTTATTTTATTGTAATAGCCATAACATTTAGTTTCTTAGTTTAATACACAATGTAAAGCAATTCTACAACTTTATTAAATATATTTAACTATTTTTTCTTCACAGATGACAGTAAAATATTACAATACCTACAGTATTATAATTGTCAGTGCCATCTTGGATAAAAAACACAATTTTCATGCGTAAAGTTTTTAATCATTTTTTAAGATTAAATTAGTGAATATCATGATTTTTTTTTTTTATAAAAAGTAGGTACAAGTAGGTAAATATGATAATGTTATTTTTTTAACAATATAAAACAACAAATGCCTGGCACTGCAAATTTCCAACGAACCTTTTTCCTTAATAAAAACCTTAAACCTGAATGAGGATTTTTTTTTATTTTTCCCGTTATATGTAGAGCTTGTTTTATCGAAATACAATTGTTTCCCCATTTTTAAAAAATCATGCATTTAAGGGTTAAATGCACGGTCAAGTATCTTCTCTGTAACTGCAATTACATTCCTATTACTGCATACAAGAGCTTAGAGTATCAAATACCCCTGTCGCAGCATCCTGCATAACATAGCGAATTTCTAGTATTAAAAATTTTTTCTCCAAAACCTGCATACATAGAATAACGATTCAAAACGTATCTTATGTGATTTTTTCCACCCTTTGTGAAGGTGTAAAAGAAATTTCGAATGCGTTTTGAATTGGCTGCAATAGCTGAATTTTCCATTTAAAAATTTTCTAAAAAATAAAAGTATTCATAAATATACCTCTTTCATATAAAAAACTATTTAAAAAAAAAAAAAAAAACAGTCTGACTTGTTTTTTTCTTGATTTATTAAGGGGAGGTTTACTTGAGATTTGATCAAAAAATAGATTTTTTTTGCAGAAATTGATAGCAAATTATCTGTAGACAGGGCCAGCTTAGCCAATAGGCCAATTTAGGCCATGGTCTAGCGGCGGCCAGATTTTAGGGGCGGAAGATTTTGAAAACAGGGCGGCAAAATTTGTAACTGACGTTATTTTCTTTTTTTTGCTCTTCAGTTATTGTTTAAGAGAGAATTGGAAAAAAAAAATAGGGAAAATTAAGATTTCCGTCTTTTCAAGCAAAAGGTAGGGGCGGCGTTTTCACGGTGCCGTGGGCGGCACTGAAGGTTAATCCAGCCCTTTGTGTAGAATATGTTCTCAAAGTGATTTTGCTGAAAGTAATCTAAAAAATAGCTTATTGCACATTAACCAAATCCAGTTTTTTTATAAAAAAAAAAAAAAAACAAAAAAAAAAAACAAAAAACAAAAAACAAAAAACGTAGCTCACGCGATAAGGAGTATTAAATATAAAATTTTGAAAATACGCGTCTTTATATACCTATATTTTATTTTAAAGATAATTAAATTCTTCGGCACCTTTACCTAAGTCCGATACACTTTCAATATCTTTTTTATTTTCTTCCGTCTTTTATATTTAATACATTTTCTTCCGTCTTTTATATTTAATATATTGTCTTCCGTCTTATTTTTTATTTTTTTATTTTTCTGAGTCTGCAATAATGCATGTTCCATAGAACGCGGTACGAATTAGCTGTGTCATAGGAAACTTGACTATATTACACTGAAATAAAAGTGCCAATTTTCTATTAAAATAATTTGCCATGTTTCTATCTCAAAATATAGTTTCTCCTGAAAGTGATCAATTGCTGCAATTTTGTTAATCAATTACTGGGACTAGCTGATCAATTATTACTGGAATTTTCACATTTTTCGGTTTTGGCATTTTTTTTCAAAATGAAAAAATTATTTGAATTTAATTTGATAGATGGCATATTGTTTATCAGAAAGATTAAAATAAAAATATCTGGGTCATTCTAAGTGATATATTTGTTGTTATAATTTTTTTTCTCAGTCAATGTGCTTAACTGATCAATTATTACCTAAAGCACCCTAGTACAGACAGAGCATAAAGTTAGTTTATAGGATCCTTTACTCAAGCAGCGAGTAGGGTATCATACGAGAAGCATAATGTGCTGTTTATTATTGAATAAACAGGACTGTAGTACTTTTATTTTTTCAAAAAAAGTTAAATTTTGTTACATATTAATCTTATTTGATAAATTTGAAGATGAACTAAAAGTCGTTACTACGAACATCACGGTTAATGGCACTGACTACAAAGTAGCAGCTGATCGTAACTTGAGACTTTATTTATATAGGTCAAATTAATTAAAGTTGGTCTGACGTCATCAACAAATGAAGCAAAAAATAGACGTACATTTTAAAGTTACTATATAGTTACTCTAATATAAAAATAACAAGACGGAAAAGAGATAGAAAACTGAGTTCGTTTAATTTTGTTTCATTCGTTGGATTTGTTTAACGACGTCAGGCCAATTTTAGTAAATTTCGCCTATACTTTTAGCATAGTAGGTTTATACACTTAAGGTACCATCACAATGTGACCGGCTGAAAAAAGATCAATTTTCGCAATTTTTTTCGGATGGATAGGATGGGGGAATGGGGATGAATTTTCTTTACGGTTAATACCACTATTTAACAATACAAAAATATTATTTTTATTTATTTTTTTTAATTATTATAATTTTTTGAAAAAAATGTTTTTAATCAAATAGATTATCAATCTGTAGGCAGTTTGAATAATAAGTACAAAATTTAGGCCTTTTTCAACAGCTTTCCGTGTGAAAAAATAGGAAGATTTGAAAAAAAAGCTTCCATAGGTATATGGAGAATGGAATAAAGAATATTCTGTCAAAATTTTAAACTTATAGCTTGGAAACTTTCCCTCTGAGAGTGGGTACCGTTTTTAAAAAGAGCATTTCGAGATAAATGCGTTTCAAGTTTGTCTCGAAATTGTTTCAAATCATTGTTTCAACAACAATGTGATACTGTGGTGCTAACAGTTGATGTTATACGTTCATTGGTTGTGGAAAGACTGAATGTAAAATGGTTTAATATCCCGCCAAAAGACCCCTATCGATCCACAGATTTTTGTATTTAGACTGAATCCAATGATCCGTGGTCGTAGCGACCGTAATAATTCAAATTTCAATTTCGAGAGAACATGAATAATTGTATGTACTTTAAGACCAAAAAAAAATTGATTTTTTAAAAATTCTTCACTGTGATGGTACCTTAACGATTTGAAATCCACATCGGTACTTCATCCAACCAATAAACTAATATACAAAAAAAATTCAAAAAATCTTTCGCACCTTAAATGTTGGAAAATAAATGATAAAATATAAAAATTGTTAGATTTTATATAGCGCATACATCAGTTATCGTAAGTTAGAACGAAAATTTCGAGAAAACGATCAGCCGTGTATTTTTGGCTGGTATGGCGTTTTGTTGTTCCTATAATTAGTAATAATCGACGAAAATTCGAACCAAAAGGGTTGATGAATTTAAAAACGTTAGAAAATACGTATATTTTAATTAATATTTCCGTAAAATTATTTGTATTGGGAGTTAGAATCGACAAAAGACAATTTTTTACTAAACTAACATAAAAAAATTTTGGAAATTATGTGAAAAACTGATAAAATATACATAATTATAATGTACATACATATTATAGGTATTATAGTAGTGCAATTAAATTTGTTATGCTCCAAGCATGCATATATTGTAGTCACTTGAAGTAAAATGTGCAGAAACTAATAACAAATTATGTTTATTGCAAGCGGTTTGACAAGTTATTAATTAGCTAATATGCATTAAGTATAAAGGCGATTAAGTTTTTATTATGATTCAAATAATCATAAAGTAGGATAAATTTTTCGAAGAGGAAGTAACCGGAAATTGTACTAATGTATATTCTAAAAGAGTTTCGAACATCCTTATAGCTATTCAAATGGGTAACATAATTCTTCTCGATTTTTAACCTATTATGACCTAAGATAATCTACATAATATCACGATAAATATTTTTAATATGAGGAAGGTTTAGGTGATTTTTGGATAATAATTATAAGGAATATTTTTGGAATAAATAATCACCAAGTTACATCAAAAAGTTTTCTTTGTTTTTTATTGGCTACGTACGTTTCGAGAATAAATCTCTTCTTCAGGCCATAATCTTAAAATACTAGAAACAAACATATTAAAATACTAAATGGTAATACAATAAATCAAATACTTACAATTTTTTTCAAAAAACAAATCAAAATGAAAAATTATTATAGTTATTAAGATAAAAATTTTTTAAAAATACACAAATTTACAGTCAAAAAATAAAAATTTAAATTAAGACAAAAAATTTTTAAAAAAATTTAAAAAAAAAGTTAAAAAATTATATTGTTGAAAAACTAATAAAATACCGTTTTAAAAGTATTACGTCAAACATTGAAATGAATTAAAAATCAAAAAATCAAAAAACAAAAAATTGCAAAAATCAAACAACAAATTGAAATAGACAAAATAGGTCCACAGATGTACTTCATATCTATTATGTTTTATAGAGAATAATAATAATACGTTTATGTAAGTGGATATTATTTATAGCATATTTAAATTTATTTTTGTTTATGTTTTCGAATGTTTTGACATAAAGGTTTATAAAGCATCAAATTATCATTTTCAACTTGATTATTTACATTTTCCGTTGAGAAAAATCCAAAGGGTTTCCAGGTTCAATCTTTTTCTATAGTTTCTTTCATATTGTAGCACCTTTGTATTACTAAAATCGAAGACATGGTCCAAATTATATGCGTGTTGTGCTAAGCCTGTGCGTAATTCACCTCTACCCAAATCCCATTTGTGTTGTTTTAGGCAATACTCGAGAGCCTCAGATGTCTGACCAATATACGAAGAGCCACAACTCGAACAAGGGACTGAATAAACTAGATGGCTTCTTTCTTCAATTGGAGTCACTCCTTTTAGGTTTGAGTAAAGGGAATTCTTTATGAAAAAGGGGTACTTAAACACTGGAGAAAACCCTTGAGATTTAAGGAAAGAGAAGACTGGAACGATTGATTCTCCCATATAAGGTAGTGAAATATTCTTCTTAGGCGGTCTATTGTCTGTGTTGTTCGTAATACAGTTGTTATTATATGTACGGTGAACGAGCTTTTTTGTTATACTATCAATAACAGACTGAGGAAAATTGTTTTTAACTAAGATGTTTTTAGCTACTCGTGTGGCTGTAGGTCGATATTCTGGATGTGATAAATTTATGGCCCTATTAAGAATACTATATGCAGTATTGCGTTTTACATGTACTGGATGATTGGAATGCCAGTTGATTAATCTGGACGAACAATAAGGTTTCCGATGCCAAATAGTTTTAAGTTTATTTTCATTATCTCTTAAAATTTGTACGTCCAAAAATGAAAGTTTTTTATTTTCTTCTATTTCTATAGTGAACTTTAAACTATCAGAAAATGAATTAAATACGTCAAGAATATGCTGCATACCGTCATAAGGCACTGCTAGAAGCATATCATCAACATACTTAAAGAAAAACGGTACAGTAAAATCCAATCCGTCCAGGCATTCATCAACCAGCAAATCCATCACCACATTACATGCGACCACTGATAGCGATCTCCCCATAGGAAAGCCATCCAACTGCTTAAAAACGCCATCAGTAAACCTAGTGGTGAAAAAAACAAAAATAAATTTAAATATGCTATAAATAATATCCACTTACATAAACGTATTATTATTATTCTCTATAAAACATAATAGATATGAAGTACATCTGTGGACCTATTTTGTCTATTTCAATTTGTTGTTTGATTTTTGCAATTTTTTGTTTATTGATTTCTTGATTTTTAATTCATTTCAATGTTTGACGTAATACTTTTAAAACGGTATTTTATTCGTTTTTCAACAATATAATTTTTTAAATTTTTTTTAATTTTTTAAAAAATTTTTTGTCATAATTTAAATTTTTATTTTTTAACTGTAAATTTGTGTATTTTTAAAAATTTTTTATCTTAATAACTATAACAATTTTTCATTTTGATTTGTTTTTTGAAAAAAATTGTAAGTATTTCATTTATTGTATTACCATTTAGTATTTTAATATGTTTGTTTCTAGTATTTTAAGATTATGACCTGAAGAAGAGATTTATTCCCGAAACGTACGTAGCCAATAAAAAACCAAGAAAACTTTTTGATGTAATTTGGTGATCATTTATTCCAAAAATATTCCTTATAAATATTTTTTAAGTAGTGTACTTTTTCCGCGGTATTTAAAAATATAAAAATGAAATATTTTTGTTTGCACCTTTCTCTTTCATTCTGTGAAATTACCATCAGATTGTCAAGTAACAAATTTTCATTATAGATAAATTTACTCCAAAAAAGACAAACCTCTCGTGTAATATATAAATAATGAAAATCATTGATCAGTGGCAGCTCACGAAATTGATGAAAAGGTAGACGGTAAAAAAAATTAGAATAAGTACATACAAGCATTATATAGAAGGCATTAACGGTGATGAGAATTTTGACCATTAGATAAGCTAATTTTAGCATGAAGTTCATCAAATGAACAAATAATTAAATTTATCTGGGTTTTGTCGTAAATCTACGAAAGACGTAACAAATCTTCCTTGTATGAGCCTAGAATCCGTAAGGAGATAGACCGATCCAATATTATCATTTTTTCTTTTCACAATATAAAATTTATGTTCAAGAAAAGGAAAAATCGTATGTTTTTCCTATATGCTCCCATTTTTGAATGCGACAGAATGAATATCGACATTTATTTTATTTTATACATTACGTTTTCAAATTCAAAACCAGTGTTAAAAACTACAAAAACTACAACGGCAGTGCAATGGCGTCGCACGTCTAAAAACCGAACGTGTATATCACACGTTGCGGTACCGCACGCTAAAAAACGGATGCGTGCTAGGAATGTTACGGATATTCGTAACCGTAACCGAAACTACCGAATATCTCAAATAATTACGTAACCGAAACTACCGAATATCTCAAATAATTACATATCCGAAAACGAAACCGTGTCCGAAAATAAAAGTTTCGGATTTGTTTCTTATAATAACAGACAACTGCCGTTGGAAAACTGAGGTTAAGCCGAAGCAAATTTTTGCTGCATGTATTTCTCTTGACAGATTCCCGATGATTTGTGTATGGCGTTCACTTTTTAGGGTAATTTTATCTCCTTTTTTCAAAAAAAAAAAGTTCACTGAAAGCAATTATCCGTAACCGTAACGGTATCCGAAACATTATCCGATATTATTACATATCCGTAACCGAAACCGAAAAAAATGTTTTTAAATATTCGTATCCGTATCCGAAATTTCATATCCATAACATCCCTAATATGTGCATCGGCACTAAGATGCCAAAACGGTACAAATTATATACCCAACGATTCTACCAATGCATTATTTGGTGGAGAAACAAAGGGTAGTGTTTCCATTAATAATAATATCAAAACCAATTTTAACAGATATGTAATTGTCAATGAATTTGCAAGTAATTAGGTATTTATATTTGTCAAAAATTATTTTATATACTTTGTTACTCCTTGGCGAAGTGCACACTGACGCCCCTCGACTAGCCTGGTAGAGCTGGGGGGGGAGGGTTAGGGATTATATCCTCTAGGAGACTTAAATAATTAACGTAAGAAAATTAAAGACTTATTATAAGAAAATTTATCTACTCTATGTTGAGCGCCACCATATTTTGTTAGAAAAAAATATGGAAAAGTTACTAGTTGTTATCTTCTATAATTACTAAAAATTGCTTTAGCTGAAAAAGAAACAAGTGAGAGACAGGAACAACAAGTACTGCAGAACAACTGAATTATTATTAGAGACCGGTTTGTTTCATACAACTATAGAGAGAAGTTATTGTAAAGCGTGTACAATTACTGATAAAAAATATGTGCAATAAAAGGTGAGAAAATTTATCTTTGTTTTGAATCAAAATCAACAATTCGATAAAATCAAACATTTCATTAAGTGAAATGATATTCAAATCTGATATAAACTACAATAAACGAACAGAGCTCACGGCCTGAACGACAAATCAACAAACGTCAGATCAATTTTTCGTTCACTTAATAAAATGTAAAAAAAACTCAATGTAATTAATTAATCTATAGAATATTTTTTTTTACTTTTAATAAATAGATTTCTTTCTTTTTAGGTAATTATAGGCCGGCTATTAAATATTCCTATACTAATAAAATTAAGATAATCAAATCTAACCTAAATACGCATAGGATAGATAACGGAAAGCGACGCCGTACAGGTAAGTATTCATGTAAATAACTTGACATGTATTTTAATTTTCATTTACAAAACTTTATATCGTACAGGTATCCGTTATATGCCCGTGCTTAAAATTTACAACTATCAACAATACGAAAAGGTAACTATAAACAATAACAATAATTTAACTAAAAAATCACTGACACAACTTTTATTAAAGCTGATTAAGTACCTCTTTTTTTGTAGGTATATGTACTCATTCAACGTTCACACATTTTAGCGATGCATAGTTGTCTCTTTGCGTATTCCAAAATCTTGTCATTAACCTTTCCAGAAGAACACCATGGAGCGGAAGTTTGATTTTCATCGGCGCTTGGCAGCAACTGCACTTCACGAATTGTAATGTTGGCCCACGTTCCCACAACAAACGGCACAGCCAAAATTCAAATTTTCCACGTGGTCACCAATTCCACAACTTTCAGCGGGTTAATTTCCGGCAACAGTATAGCGAGGGCTTTCGTAGAATATATCCAAAAATAGGAGCAGTGATTTACAGATAAATGCTTAATACTTTTAATACAGAAAAAGACGATTACGTACACTACTTTAGCACATTTGAATCAGTAGCTCCCGAATCCCAATGAGGTTAACAAAACTAATTCGCCTTATGGCTTGCCCTTCGCGATTGTTGAAGGTAGCACCCTGTTGTTACTTCTTCCTCTCCTGGGCTCCAAAATGCGAAAGAGAGCACATCCCTTTAGTTTCACACCCATTTCACCTCGGCGATTTCTTTCTAGCTCATTCGATGTTTCCGCGCCTGCGTAGTTTTTAAGTGACCGATTTTCTGTCAATACTGTCAACCTCCTCTCAAATGTCACTTGATTTGTTTACATATAAATGTCAAATTTGTAACCTTAATTTATAGTTGTCACTTTTTTTGTATAATGTTAATTACACTAGTATTTGTATTATTTGCTCATTTTAATTTAATTGTGATTTACAGTAAATTAATACAATTTTTTTTTTATTTTAGGTTCCAGAGGTGCATGAAACAAATTTGTATATGTAAACCGTAGAAGTACACAGTATTTTATACAAAGTGAAATTGTAGTACTAGAATTAAATAAATTATTCTACAAAACCTGTTGTTCAGTCAATCAACCCGTATCCTTTAGACGATTGAGTGATAAAAGTAGTTTCTATAACAATTATTTGAAAAAAACGTAACAACTTTTCGAACATCCTGTATAATTTGCTAGATTTTTCACTAAAAATAAATGAGTGGTTTTCTCTTGAAACATTATTGTTTTATACTGAACAAGACCAGAAATTACTAGAATTTTGAAAGGATAAAAAAAAATTAAGAAAATAACGTAATAGTCAACTGATTATTAATGAATATTAATTAAAAAGCGCTATTGTGTATTACCTATATATTGAACCTATGCAAATAACAGACGCTAATTTTTTAACCCAAGAATCATACGTTGGTCTACGAGAAACGTTAATCATACATCGTCGTCAATTTGACGAATGGACTTTTTACGGAGAATTTTAGAGTTTATTTGCAAAAAACATTTTTTTTACATAACAATACTACAGAAGCGAACAAAATATTTAAATAAAAAAATTACATTTGGAAAATGTTTTTAATATAAATAGTTATTAATTTTTTTAATCTTTTTATCAAAGCACATTTTCATTATAAAAATTAAAAAATAGATAAATACATCGATTGTATCATAAGACATGTCTTTCGAATAATTAATTTATGAACTATTATGAGTCGGTGGACATGTGTGACTTTACAGAATGTGAAATTTCTCGGTCACAAATATTCCCGTAGACATGTAGTTATTTCCTCATTAGGCACATTTGTAAATTTTTTAAAATTTGTTGAGCAATTCCATGTATAAACCGATCACCCAAAAGTGGCATGTTCTCCAAATTTAATTTCCCTGTGTATATAATAAGTTTAAGTGGTTTTGAGCTATGTACTCGAATATTATTGAATTATCTTCTACTTTGTCGGAGTTATCATTATTTAAAGTTGCGTTCAAGGTCACAAAATGGGGTCCCCAAAATATTTTATCAATTTTTTCAGTCTAAGAATAATTAAAAAATGAATACACGTGACATTGAATGCACTTTACATACACTTTCAATCAGACCGATTTCCACCCCAATACATGCACATGTATTGAAGTAATTGCAAGTTTTATTTTTTTTTTAATCGCTTATACTGAAAATACCTCATCTTCGATTTCCGATTTTCTTTTTTTAAATTAAAGTACTTGGGCCCCTCTATAACGTGGTACTCGAATTTCTTTGTTTTTTTTTTTTTTTTTAATTTTAGGGATATTACGGGGTTCAGTATTACAAAAATACGTGAATTTTTTAGCTAATTGGAAAAATAAAGTATTAATTTTAATAGTGTTTCATTTTTGATTTTCCATATTTGTATTTTAAATTAAAGTTTAGAGTGCCCTTTATCACGTGGTACTCGATTATCTTTATTTTTTTGAGATTTATGGATTTTACGGGGCTTAGTTTGTAAAAAATACATGAATTTTTTAACTAATTGTTAAAATAAAGTATTAATTATAACATTACCAGACCGTTGATTTCGATTTTCTTTTTTTAAATTAAAGTACTCAGTCCCCTCTATAACGCGGTACTCGATTTGCTTTGTTTTTTTGTATTTCACGGATTTTACGGGGCTCAGTTTTTAAAAAATATATGAATTTTTTAACTAATTGGTAAAATAAAGTATTAATTTTAATATTGTTTCTTCATAAAATTTTATTTTAAAAATATTCTAAAGTCAAAAAAAAAAATAATAACAATAATATGTCATAAAATTCAGAATTATATTATAGAGGGTACTCTAAACTATAATTTAAAAAATAAATATGGATAATCAAAGTTTAGGTAACATTTAAATTAATATTTTATTTTATCAATTAATAAAAAATTCATGTATTTTTTAAAAACTGAGCCTCGTAAAATCCATAAAACTCAAAAAAACAAAGAAAATCGAGTACCACGTTTTCAAAAAGACTGTCAACTTTAATTTAAAATATATAAATATGAAAAATCAAAAATGGAATACTATTAAAATTAATACTTTATTTTAACAATTAGTTAAAAATTAACGTATTTTTTAAAAACTCGGTCCCGTAAAATCCCTAAAATTCAAAAAAACATAGAAAATCGAGTACCACGTTATAAAGCGGACTCTAAACTTTAATTTAAAAAAAGAAAATCGACAATTAAAGGTATGGTAATGTTATAATTACTAGTTTATTTTAACAATTAGTCAAAAATTTTGGTATTTTTTTAAAATTGAGTCCCGTAAAATTCAAAAAACAAAGAAAATCGACACTACGTTATAAAGAGGATTCTAAATACTTTATTTTACCAATTAGCTAAAAAATTGACGTATTTTTTTAAAATTGAACCCCGTAAAATCCCTAAAATTCAAAAAAACATAGAAAATCGAGTACCACGTTATAAAGGGGACTCTAAACTTTAACTTAAAAAAGAAAACCGAAAATTAAAGGTGTGGTAATGTGTTAATTAATACTTTATTTTAACAATTAGTTAAAAAATTTTCCTATTTTTTTAAAACTCAGTCCTTTAAAATCCGTAAAATTCAAAAAAACAAAGAAGATCGAGTACCACTTTATGAAGGGGACTGAGTACTTTGATTAAAAAAAAATATCGAAAATCAAAGGTGGAGTAATGTTATAATTAATACCTTATTTTATCAATTAGTTAAAAAATCCACGTATTTTTAAAACTGAGCCCCGTAAAATCCGTAAAACTCAAAAAAAACAAAGAAAATCGAGTACCACGTTATAGAGGGGACCAAGTACTTTAATTTAAAAAAAGAAAATCGGAAATCGAAGATGAGGTATTTTCAGTATAAGCGATTAAAGAAAAAAATAAAACTTGCAATTACTTCAATACATGTGCATATATTGGGATGGAAATCGGTCTGATTGAAAATGTAGGTAAAGTATATTCAATGTCACATGTAATCATTTTTTAATTATTCTTAGACTGAAAAAATTGATAAAATATTTTGGGGAATCCCCATTTTGTGACCTTGAACGCAACTTTGAATAATTATAACTCCGACAAAGTAGAAGATAATTCAATAATATTCGAGGACATAGCTCAGTACCACTTAAACTTATTATATACACAGGGAAATTAAATTTGGAGAACATGCCATTTTTGGGTGATCGGTTTATACATGAAATTGCTCTGTTAGTAATTCTTCGAACTAGATCTCAAAAAATAATAAAAATTAAAATATTTTTTACAAAATAAATTGTTAATCTTTTATTAAGTCACTTGAAACGCATTCTTTGGTTTTCCATTCAATACATTAAAACTTCAGTATTACTATATATGTCGTCTCTATACGTCAAACAGCTGTAATCATCTTTCACATTATCATTACCATTGAATAAATTAATTATAACATCCATATCTTTAATAAATTTTAGAAAAATTAGGAAAACTTTTATATGTAAAGTACAAAATCTTAAAAAAAAATCATACGTTAGTCATACATCGTCGTCAAATTGACGCATACAACAGACAAGCAACGACAAGTTGCAGTACTGGAGCAGGTAGAGAAGTTCGGTCGTCAATTTAACGAGTACGTATGATCCTAGGGTTAAAAAAATTTTTGTTCAACTTTTTTTTTTATTAACCTTGATTTTAATAGAATCCTCATACCAAATTCAAAACTGAACTGTAAAAATAAAGATTATTCGAATTTTTTCTTTTATTTAAATTACTGAATAAAATTTTAAACTACTTTTTTACCCACGACAGAACGGAGAAGGTATATGCGTTTGAGCTAACATAAGAGATGTGTGTGTGTGTGTGTGTGTGTATGTCTGTTGCCGTTTATCTCCAAAACGCCTTAACCAATTTTAATGTGGTTTTTTTTTATTTAAGAGCTAGTAATCCAGGGATGGTTTTCAGTGATGAAAATTGGTTCCGCAGTTTCTAGGATATTCCAGGAAATCCAGGATAAAAAAATAAAAAATTTTACAAATCCATTTAAATGCTTATGAATTCATGATTTTGCGGGATTTTTTAAAATCAGTTTTAATGAACATCAGTATAGTCATTTCCAGGATATTTCAGCATTTCCAGGATATTCCACGATTTCCAGGATAAAAGAAAATTGAAAAATTTTAACAAGGCACTTTGAAGGCTGGTAATTGCGAGATGGTTCTTAGCCAAATTTGAGAAAAAGCGATCAAGTGCAAGTTGTACTTGCGCAAATAGTGTTCCGTATAATAAAACTTTTTTCTTTAAACGTGGATTTAAAATAATTTTTTTTTAAAAACTCACGACAGAAAGCTCCAAAAAGTTTCAAATAAAAAAGTTTTAAGAACCTACGACGAAAAATCTAAAAAATTACAAATAAAAATTCATGCAATTCTAAATTATAATAAAATTCAGAATTGCAGAAATTTTTATTTGTAACTTTTTAGACTTTTCATCGTGGGTTTTTAAAACTTTTATATTTACACTACTTAAGGAGTCATAATTTATATACTATATGATAAAGCGATAGTATCAGCTTTAAACTTAAAAACTACTATGCTACTATTTCACCTCCTTTTATGTGGTCAGTTTTTGTACGATTTTTTGGGCACTTTTTTATACGGTATATTAAAAAACGCCGTGAGCAGCGGGGCCCCATCACGGAAGTCGAATTTTTCCTTTCATCTTCGGTATTGAATATCTACAAGCGAAATGTAATTGAAAGTGTACAAGCGATTCGTCATTTTGGTGGTTTCAAAACTGATGATGAATGTCCGGTTGATCGGGGATTTAAAGAAAGGTTTTAAGTTTTTAAGGGCTGAATCTCAGTAAATTTTAATTTTGTGCCGATAGCAGTTAGCAGGAAAAAAGCCAACACAATTCGCACGAGGGATTTCCTACCCATGTTTATCCGCCAACTTCCTTTGTGTTTTATTCTTAAATATTAAAAAAGGAACTTAAATTGTAAACTGGAAGGCCTTTATGAAGATATTTTTTCTTTCCAAAAAAATCCAAAATTTCTATTTTATAAATAGAAATCCAAAATTCCTACTTTATAAATAAACATTAACTTTAATAACATTATTAAATTTTAAATGTATGTATTGCATTTGTTATAAAAGTAAGTTCATTTCTTTTAAATTTTTAAATTTACTATTCGCCTACTTGTCTTATAATATAAAGCATTTTAAACACATTTAACAATACCACTGAATTTCGATGTAAAAATGGAAGAAGTGGGGAGGGAAGTAATGTGGGATCCCTAAAAAGCACTAACTGGATACTAATTCAATACTCAATACTCAAATTTCAGCCCTCTAGGTTTATTTGGGGAGATTTGACTCGAACGAAACTGCTAAAAAACAAGAAAAATCATGTTCTTTTTGGTGTAAAAATGGTGGGGGTAAGGGGTAAAAGTTGAGACCCCTAAAAAGCATCCCCTTGATACTAACTCAATCGGAATACAAAATTTGAGCCCTCTAGGTTTATTTGGGTGACCTGTGCGAGTGGTACAAACTTTGAAAACATCGAAAAAGCATGAAATTGTAGCTTAAAAATGGTGGGGGTGGGGAAGATATTAAAATCTCCAAAAAGCACAACCTAGGTACGAACTTTATCAACACACCAAATTTCAACCCTCTACGTTAATTCTGGGGAGCTCTGGGCGTGTTAGATCCAACCAAAATTCTTTTTTCTCCCTCTACTCCCTCCAAATCATCCTAGGAAGCTAAATATTGGATATGTTGGAGATAATCGACCGAAACATTATTTCCAACCGGTTTGGAAAAGTTTTATTGTTCTGTTGCCCCCCACCACCTCCCTAAAGGTTGGGTCGGACCCAGAATTTGCCCAAAATTTGACCCCACTTTGATAATATTGTTGTGCATCGGAATGAGCCCCACTTACCAAATTTCAGCTCTTAACTTCCATAGGAGGGCCCTACACATATTAAAAGGTAGCGGGAATATATATATATATATATATATATATATATATATATATATATATATATATATATATATATATATATATATATGACATTTTTTCTACATAATCGTGTTCTACGGGTCCGAAAACGGATAGCGCCCCTACTTTCGCCTGTCGCCGTTCTTATCGTATAGGCTGTATAAGTCTAATTTTTTCAAGGAAAAATTCGGCAAAAAATATTCATTTAACAATAAGTACATACATAATGTGAATAAAAGGTCACAAAAAAGTGTAAAGTTTTTCATTAGAAAGTTAGACTATTCTACCCACATTTAAATATAATATAACATAATTTTAACCCACACCCACAGGTTATGTTTAATTCAAATAAAAAATGGGATTCTCTAAAAAACTGGAACATCTGTACATCAAATCGGAAAAAATTAGGTACTGATTATTATATTTATTTGATTTACACTGACCAAATTGTTATAGAAACAATACAAGAACGAATTTATCTTTTCAACCTGTCGTTTATTCACCTTATCTATACGCAGTGTTTACCGTAATGTTTTCTACAATTTTTGATCTTCTCAAGTTAATAAATTTTTCGGGCATTAAACTATGGAACACTGGCATTGAAGTTTCTAATTAGAAACGGAATCCAATACTGCAATAATAATACTTTCCATTACAATGCCGGATTTACATAACGGCAATTAGAGCACATGCTCCAGGGCCCCCACACAATTGGAGGTCCACAGAATGAATGATGAATCCTTCAAAACCGGAATAGAATAGGACTAGAACAAAATAATAATTTTTTTTTTATTCATCTACTGTATTTTTAGAGTGCAATAGAATAAAATTTCCTTAAAATTCGACAAATTACTTATTTTTATCGCCTTATTAGGGGTCTCCACAGGAGTGCTCAAGAATTTCCAAATATCAAGTACTAGAGAGACTTCACATCAGAAGTGCCCAGACGTCTCTCAAACGTAAATCTGGCCGTATTTGATTGTAAGAAACTACACAAAACAAGGTTTTAAATAAATTATAACATTTGGATGAAAAACCAGAATGAAGCACAATATAAGCTATCGTTGAAAACTCATGAAGAAGTGATACTTTTTTCTGTTAATCCAAGTGGTAAAGATAAAATTTTGACTGGTATTAAACATCCAGTTAGTTTTGACAAAATAAAAGGAGGCAGTATAACAAACACAAACGCCTGTATATAAATTTGATCAATTTCTGGTAGAAAGGGTCTAGAAGTTTAAGATAGGATTTGCAACTCCAGAGAAGGATTTCCAAAATAAGTTATGCTATGATATCAGTGAGTAATAGGCATACCATTGGCACATATTCAGCCTAACTGATCCTTCTTCATTCTTGAGATAACTGACCATATTTATATGAAGACTGAACTTCAAAAACAGGGTAAGTGCCAAAAAAAAAATTGAGTTAGACCCGAAAAAATAATTTAAGTGCCATTGCCAACAATCTAAATAACATGCTAAATTTTTTTTGGCACTTAGCCTGTTTTTGAAGTCCAGTTTTCATATATGCTAGAGCGGGTATTTTTCAAAATTATTTTTGTTCCAAAACTATTACAGTCAAACTAATAAAACCAAAACTGTTTATTAGATGATACGTTGTTCCAAATTCTGTATTTTTTACTTTTTAGCGAATTTCGAAAACTCGAAATTCAGCTATTACAGTAGGTGTCATGACGCGATCTAAAGTCCGGGACGATAACAGAAATATGTTTTGAGGTCCCTAGTAGTGATGGGTCGCACATGTGCGAGTCACTCCAAAAGAGTGACTCTTTTAAGTGTGCGGTGTACTGTGCGACTCTTACAAAAGGAGTCATTAGCACAGTCCGCCATTACAACACATGGCACATAATTGAGCACATTTTTTTTCTGTACATGCTATACTCAACTGGACATCAGATTAACATATGTTGCATATTATGACACAAACAAAAAATTTCAACTTTTTAAAAAATGAAGAAGATACATGTTATGCACTAATTTATGGGTTCCTACTTCCTGGGTTGATATTTGACAAATTGTGTTCCAGTTTATAATGTTTAAAAATATTTCATATGAATTGAACAGTATAACTTTTTTATGTATTATATGTTATTTTACTAATATGTCCGAAATATTGTACAGAAAACTACTCTCGCAGAGTAAAGAAGTCGTAAATTTTATTTTATTTAATACAGACTTTAAAATGTACCTACTTAAAAGGACAAATAAAAGACAATCAAAGGAAAGGACGGAAAGGACAATAAAAGAAACGACAGAGCAATAAAAGAAAGGACAGCACAGCACCTATACCACAATAAAACACTGTGCTATGTGCTCCAGAAGAGTTGTGATTCGTTTCAAACTTAATCGCACACAACATGACACGTAACACAGTATGCGAGTGTGCTTGGTACGTTGTGTGCTCCAAAAGAGTCGCTCACTCTGTGTGGCACACCTCACTGTGCGGAGTCATGTGTGCTAGAACACATAAGAGTCGCTTCGACCCAACACTAGTCCCTAGAATACGAAATTGATATTCACTAAAATTTATGTATATATATATATATATATATATATATATATATATATATATATATATATATATATATATATATATATATATATATATATACGTGCGATAACTCTCGAACGAAACGTTTAATGCTTATGAAATTTTATGTGCGTACTGAAGACTAGATTGACTCGGCTAAGTTCGTTATCCAGACACGTCGGATGCCCAGAAGTAGGCTTTTCGAGCATTTTTTGTCAACAAATGAGTTTTTTGCCAGAATTAAGCAATTTTTCAAATTTTTTTACACCAAGCCAAAGTAAAAGGCAATATGCGTACAAAATGTTTTTACACCATTGCTCTAAATTAATTACTTTTTCAGAAAAGTTAGAAAATATGTTGGAAGAAATCATTTTTTATTATACTCGCACTCACAGTCTTTTTTTTCTGTATCATTTTTTGCGATGCTACATTTAAACAAAAAAGGCTTTATAAGTGACGTGTCATGATTTTTTTAATCCAATTTAACGATTCAGTTATATTCTATTTCTCTCAGTTGAGTAAATCTTTATAATCTATCTAGTACATTTTTTTATAGGAAAATTACCAAGAAAATTTGTTTTATGTAATACGGTCAGAATTTAGATTATGTTTACACCTTACTAAAATTAATAAGAGTTTACTACAATCGCATAAAAATTACGTTAAATCAAATTCAAACAATAATATTTTTACATAATTTTTTATCCAAATGACAATACTGTTATTATAAACATATGCTATTATGTATAAACATAGCATTTTTTTTTCTTTTTTTTTTTTGAGAACAAAACAAATAATTTTAAATTTTGACAAATTCTATCATACATTTATGAAAATATTAAATATTTTAAGGCGAAAATATATTAAAAAGCTGAATTTTGTTTAATAAAAAACATATATCTGCTCATTTTACTTCAAAAATGTCGGAAAATAGAATATTTTTCAATAATTAACCCAAAAAAAGCATATAAGAGGTAACGTTTATATTTTTTTTGAAAATTTCAAAGTAAAATAACGTTTGATAGTAGTCTTACAAATGATTTTTTTTATTTTGTAGAAGCTGGTAAATAGAAATCGTAATAAATACTCGCCTTGAAAAAATCAAACAAGTATTTAGAACAAAATACTATTTCTTAAAGAAAATATTAAAATTATGTACAAATGCCGTCCTGATAAACTGATATGTTCTGTCTATCTTGAGCGCTGGAGCCGATTTTGAGGAGCTGGATTCCCTCCAGACAAAAGCTCATAGCGAATACACACATTTTTAAAATGTCCTTTTGAATTTCATAACTCAATCATTACAAATAAAATCTAAATTAAAAAAATCTATATGACCTGTTTTTTCTCAATTTTCTAGCATCAAGTCTAGGGGTAATTAACTAGGGGGTGATTGTGTTGACATTTTGATGTAATATATAGTAATTTTAATCGTCTTCAAAATAACGTTTCGATTTTAACAATAAAAAAAAAAAAATCAAAAAAGTGTAAGTTCTGGCAAGATTGTCAAAAAGGGACTGAAATATTTTTAGATGTTGATATATATAAAAAATATTAATGTGTTAAGTACTTGCTAAACTTATAGTTTTTATGGATGGTTTTAGCGAATTTCCAGAATGGAATTTAGCTATTACAGCCACTCTCAGGATGCGACTTAAGCCCGAGACTATGGCAGAAATTTGTTTTGAGATCCTTACAAACAGAAAATAATATTCACTAAAATTTATGTATTGCTTCCGAGACTACTAAAGTAGCGGAAGCATTGTGATCACTTTTGAAAAATAAAAAATTTTTTCTCTCCAAAATCAAATTTTTTACGCATATTTTACGTTTTAGAGCTTCCTGAACAATTTTGGTTTGGGCTGTCCGTCTGTGTGTCTCCAATTTTGCACCAAGTGGCATAACTTCCGAACTATTCGATTGTTTTTAATGAAATTTTCAGAAATTATGCAGTTTGGCTCCGCGATGGTCCCCTATGAATTTAATCAAAATCGGAGTAACGGTAGCAACGCCGCTACCATGTCATTCCAAAATTGCACCAAGTGGCATAACTTCGGAACTACTCAATTCTTTTTTATGAAATTTTCAGAAATTATGTAGTTTGGTTCCTATATGGTCCCCTATGAATTTAATCGAAATCGGAGTAACGGTAGCTACGCCGCTACCATGAAATCCCATTAAATGTCAATATCTTATTTACTGCTAGTCCTATCTCGCTCAAATTTTTAGGGTATATTGGCGGTTAGTTTCTAAAATATTTTTGCTATTATTTTATAATTTAGCCTTTAAGTCTTTTGAGTTACAACAGTTTTTTATAAACTTCAAGGCGAAAATATAATTTCACGGTATATAATATGTATATTTGGTAGAATACTATTTTAAAGCCTTTTACGACTACGAGGAAGCTGTGTGCCCACCCTATTGGCAGCGTATTATATTTGTATTTAGTCCCACACCGTTGGACAAGTTCGTTAGCCAGCCATGTCGGATGCCTGGAACATGGTTTTTTTTTGGTAATTTTTAGTGACAAAAATTAGTTTTTTGCCAAAATTGTCTCAAGTTAAAAAATTTTTCCGACATTTATTTACACCATTAGAAAGAAGGGGAAAAATCACTTAGAAGGGTGAAAAATCACAGAAAAACGGATTTTTATAAATGGAAATTCGCTATGTTATGCAGGTGCTGCGACGGGGGTATTTTTCATAGTCCTCCCAAAGGTACAATCACAAAAAAATATGTAGCTCAGTATGTCTACTATTATCACTAAACAGTGCATTCGAATTAAATGGGTGCAACCCTTCTCAAAAAATAAAATATCTTTCTAACGCTCTAGAGTACTTACCACTTCATATCTCCCTTTCACATAAACTTGCTTACAAACCTTATACCCAAATGTAGGTATAATCAAGTTGATTTTATAGTTACTTTTCATCTAAAACGGAAGAGATTTCCGAGTTACAAGTGTATGAAGTAAGTAAGGGGCGTACATATACAACATCATAGTATGCATGATCGGTATATACTAGGGTTGTCAGTTTTTAAAAACCCCGGACGAGGACAAAAAAAAAATTTTTAGTAACATTTTATTTTGAAATATACACATATATTTTAATATAGTAGATTAATTAGTATTTTTTGTACAATTCAGCAAATCTTTATTATTTTAAATTTCATTAAAAAATTGAGTATAAGGCAAGTTATTACTATTATAGTCTAGTCCACAAATTAAAAAACTTGAAAAATAGAAATAAAACTCTTAAAAATATGAGCAATAGCTCATTCGATCCGTAATGACCTATAAAAAAATGTATTTTAAGGATTTTACAGCACATAAAAAATTGCAATTGTTATTAACAAAATAACATGGAAAAAAACGAAATATTCAGTTTTTTGTTAATAACTTAAAAAATATTAACAGTTAAGAAATGAAACATTGAAACCAAAATATTCTTAAAGAGGAGAAAATTTGCAATAAAAAAGCCCCAACTCCCGGAACTCTACCTCCATTATTTCTAATTTTAATTTAATGTCGAAAAACGGGTTCCGCGCGCCAGTCTTAGCACAGACGCAGCGACGCTGAAAATAGCATACAACCGAAAATAATTTGTTTTATAGTAGTAAATGTTAATTTAAAAATTTAAAAAAATTATGCTGTATTTAAAACACTTCAAAGAATAAGATCCCGTTAGGAAAATTTTTTACCCTAATTTTTCAGAAAGTTATGCAATTGTTAACCAATAAATAATTGTTTTCACAAATAGTTACATAAAAGTTTAAATAATGACATTAACAATTCTTTGCCTCGTGGAGCCCTTCTTACATGAATATATGACAATCGCTCCCACTGACAATCGCCCCCAACTGAAAAAGTGCGACAATCGCCTCCAACCCATAGATTTGTTTATACCTGGCTGTATGATTCATTATATTTGACCAGATGTTAATCACCACAAGTGACAATCGCCCCCAGTATATTAGCTTGTTTATATCTGGCCGTGTGACTCACTGTGTTTACATCCAACAGGTAGATGGAAAATAGTAAACTTAGATGGTAATATTGTGTGTCGGTATGTAAGAAAAGCAAATATAAAGATTCTAATAAATTAGCCTTTATCTAACTGACGTCATTTAAAAAGTTATACAGAAATATCGTCAGCTGAATATTGGTTTGTACCAAGTCCACTTTTTAAACATTTTTTCTGGATAGTTGTTTTGTTAGTTTTGGGCATTTAGAAAGCCGAAACCACCATCAGAAAAAAATTTTTAAAAAACTGACTTGGTACAAACCAATACTCAGCTGACGATATATAAAAAGAAATGCGGCTTCCTGGACGCAATAGTTAAAGCTGCAACATTTTTGAACTTATAACATTTGTTCGATATTTGTAAGTAATTCCATGCTGTAGGTAATTCCACATTTCGTTCTTTGTATGAATTAGTAATAATTCATATCAACGTTCAAATAAAAACATTATGAGTTTCTGTTTTAAAATATTTGATATATTTTTTAATATAATATTTTGTTCCAGTGTACAACTAACTTGTAAAATTTTATTACTAATATCCTCTCGTTAAATAATCTCGTATGTAGGGACAAGTTCCTCTCTACAACGACCTAAAATAATAAAACTGGGGGCGATTGTCAGTGGGGGCGATTGTCAGTGGGGGCAATTGTCAGTGGTGGCGATTGTCCGGACACCCTTTTTACAACCATCGAAAATATAGAACTGGGGGCGATTGTCCGGACACCTCTTACATATATACTTAAGAAAATTATGTGGTAAAGGTTTATACAAGTTTTTATTTTGTTTATTTTCTTAAAGTTAAAAATTTAGGAAATATGAAGGAAATAACAATAAAAATTTTCTTTAGCAATTTTATAATTTTGACGTTTTTTTATCTACCCATGACAGTAATTAACATTGGTTGCAATTTTTTTACGTCATTTGTTAATAAATTTTTTATAACAAATAGAGAAATTTAATAGTTAAAAAAATTTTTTTTTACCAGTTTGTTGTCATGAAAAAATAATGATTTTTAAATAAAAAATTTTCCAATTGTTTGAATTTTTTTTTAATATTTTTTAAAATTTTTTTTTTTTTATTTACCATATTAAGAAATGCAAATAATGACTTTTTAAGAAAAAATTATTCCTTAACTAATTATTTAAACAATGGAAATATTAAAAAAAATTTTAAACAATCACAAAATGTTTTTAAGAAAAAATTTTTTGTTTAAAAATCATAATTTTTTTATGACAGCAAATGGGTAAAAAATTTTTTTTTAACTATTAAATTTCTCCATTTGTTTATAAAAAACTGACGTAAAAAATGACGTAAAAAAATTGCAACCAATGTTAATTACTGTCATGGGTAGATAAAAAAACGTCAAAATTATAAAACTACTAAAAAATTTTTTTTTATTATTTCTTTCATATTTCTTAAACTTTTAACTTTAAGAAATTATAATAAACAAAATAAAAAACTTTTATAAACTACCACACAATATTTTCAAGTGTATATATAAGAAGGTCTCCACGAGGTAAAAAATTTTTAATGTAGTTATTTAAACTTTTATGTAACTATGTGTGAAAGCAGAGATCCGTAAATTATTTATTTTTAAAAAAAAAATTAATTAAAATTAGGATGAATTTTTTTCCTAACGGGATCTTATTCTTTGAAGTGTTTTGAATACAGCATAATTTTTTAAAATTAACATTTACTACTATAAAAAAAAAATTATTTTCGGTGGTATGCTGTTTTCAGCGTCGCTATGTCTGTGCTAAAACTAGCCCACGGAACGCGATTTTCGGCATTAAATTAAAATTAGAAATAATGGAGGTAGAGTTCCGGGATTGGGACTTTTTTATTGCAAATCTCCTTGTTTCATTCTTCTCACTCTAAGAATCTTTCTGTTTCATTTCTTAACTATTAATATTTTTTAAGTTATTAACAAAAAACTGAATATATCGTTTTTTTTCATCTTATTTTGTTAATAACAATTGCAATTTTTTATGTGCTGTAAAATCCTTAAAATACATTTTTCTATAGGTCATTACGAATCGAATGAGCTATTTCAGGATTTTTTTTCTGTATCAAAATAAAATACAATCTTTTCAGTTTTTTAATGTTTCTATTTGCATCTTACATTATACGAAAAAAATCTTTCTTACTCAATTTTACAATGCTTTGCTTATGGTTTTTAGGGTCAAAGTGGGCTCCTCAAAAAAAAAAAAAAAAAACATGTGTGGGTGGTGGGCAGTAGAACTCCATTTATAGTAATCTAAAATGAAAAAATCAACAATATTCTTGTTTTGTATATTTGTCTCTATCGTCTAAACTAGGATTAAACATTTATATTTATAAATAACAAAATGGCGTACTTTTAAAAAAAATTTCAAAAATTGTTATATTTTTCTTTGAAAATCGAGAAAAAAAGAGATATTATCATTAAACACAAATAATTCTAGTTCGAACGATAACCACTAGTGTGTAGAACAACGTGCTAGAATTATAGTCCGATCGGTTTATTAGAATTTTCGTTTCTACTGCCCACCAAACAGAAAAATGTAGTTTCTTGGAAAACGTGTTTAAAATTTTAGTAACAAATTTTTCATAAAATATATCACAATTATGAGAAAAAATATTTTCATAAAAATTATATAAGTACTACTTTACTAGACTTCAGAGAAAATGATCCTTAAGAGAGTCGGGTTGTATAATATTTTGACCTAGGGGGCTATAAACTTATTTGCTTTGGTCATAAACGAAAACAATATTAACAATATTAATATATAATAAAGTCTTCTACTTACGATGTTATAACTTCGTAAGTAATTTGAATTTCGGTCTTCAATTTGCACAATATACGCTCAATGTACTTTACTTTTAAAATATAAGTTTAAAAGAAATCGAAAATTTTGAATCGTCACATGGAAATACCTTAATAAATTAACATTAAAAGTTCTGCTTTTAAGTTGATTGGTAATCATTAAGTGCTCGTACTCCTTTATTTGTTACCAATATTTCACCTTTATTTGTTACCAATATTTCAACTCTGCATAATGTACAGAAACATTTTGTATCCAAAATTTTCCTAACCCAACCTTTTATCGACATGTTTAATTCTTTTTTTTGGAAGCGTAGCCATTCTAAAATAAATATAGATACTTTTTTGTTAATATTTCTATGAGAAAAGAAAACTAATAAAAATATCAATATTTATCTATTAATATTACAACAACACCACTAATAACAGAATAATTGCCCTGGGATGGCAGGGCCCATCGATGGATTTTATTATGTGTATGTTTTGTCCCTTGTCTATCGCATTTATGTGTTCCTGTCTGTTTTGTGTATGTTTTTATCTCTCGTTTCGGCGGCGCATGCTCTTAGTTGGCGATGCCGCCGGGTGCTGCTGACCGCGCCATCCACCGGCAGCAGTACCCCAATTTTAACTAAAAAAAAAAAAAAAAAAAAAAAAAAAGAAAAAAAAAACAGGATAACTAATAAATTATACCTAATATACAAATATGCATAGAACTGACGCCATCTTGACGCTAAACTCTCTAAATTCAGTGAGACAATGACGTTAACTAATTCACCAATTACCGATGTTAACGATGTTAACAGTGCTGCCACTACAAAACGCCGGTTTTATCCCGAAAAATTTTTAAGTTACCCTAAACCCACAATTTTTTAAAAGATTTTCTAGTTTTTACTCTAGATTATTATTTTGTTAATCAGAAATACTAACATAATATTATATTATGTATTATATACCAAACTGTGTTCCAAACAATAAAAAAAGACGGTTTTATAACTTTTTTTAAAATATTTTATTCAACAATGAAAATATTTGAATTTTTTCCGCGAGGGCTTTTATTTCACGACGAGGGCAACAAAATAAAGCATTAAAACGAGTAATATATTAAATAATCCCTTTTGCTAGTCGTACTATCCAAGAGAGGTGGTTGAACAATGTAATCTCAAGGTACAGCAGATCAAAATAGCACCCAACATATTAAAGCTGGAAGTGACTGCTTTAAAATTGCCATGAATTGACGTACAAGCAATAGTGATATATTTTGTTTATTGTGTTTAGCATATGAATCTGTTCTGCAAAACAGAGAAGGAAATATAGTGTTCATTCCAGGTGTTCATATTCCAAACAAAATAAAAAGGTATATATAGGTGTATATATATATATATATATATATATATATATATATATATATATATATATATATATATATATATATATATATATACCTATGAACACCATATTTCCTTCTCTGTTTTGCAGAACAGATTCATATGCTAAACACAATAAACAAAAAAAATGTATAATTTTTAGTGAATGTTTTACTGGTAAAAGTAGCCAATAAATATTATATATTACACTGAAAAATTTGATTTTGGATAACTTTTACGAGGGCTACAATCCACGGCAATTGGACTGAACACTTATGTTGCCACACGTTTTTTCAATAAAAAAAATTTTTCATACTCCAATATTAAATTTAAATATGTAAAAAAAATCCCAAGTATGTTATTTATGTTTTTATACGAAAAAAATCCAGAAAAATACATTATTTTTAGATTACTAGATGATAGCTCCCTACAATCCAAATTGTTAGATATGCAACATAGACATGTAGCCAATGAGAGTACTAGAGACTGTTGCATTCCCAAAAACATAAACGGTCTACATAGGGAATTAAATAATAGCAAACCTCTCTAAAAAAATATCTTACATGTAACTAACAAGTATACAAAATACGAGGTTTCAAATTATTTACATGACTTATTTAACATTTAAGGTTAAAATGTTTACAGTTTGATAAAATGATGTAAATGTTTAACCATATTTCATCATTCATTGTAACAAGACATAATACAGCGCCCGCTCTAGCATTTACGCCGCCCCGGTCAAAAAGAAAAATTCCGCCCCGGTATCAAACCGACGACCTTTTTTTGTTCGTCAGCTGCAAAAATACCGGCCTTCTTTCTTTTTTTAAACAACCGGTGACTTTTTTTTGCTTGTCAGTTGCAAAAATGCCGCCCATAAAATTTGCCGCCCCGGGCAAATGCCCGGGTTGCCCTCCCCTGGAGCGGGCCGTGTATAATAACTGTCGTTAATAATTGTGAACATGAACTACACCCAGAGTGAAACTGATAACAAAAATTTATGAAATGGAAAAAACATCCAAGCTAAATGATTTCAACATCTCAAAATGTTCGTAATATTTAAAAAAAACACAATTTTTGAAGAAAAAAGTACACTCGGTATGCAAATATAGATTACATACATAATTGCTTTTTTTTTCCTGCTTCCTGTTCATTTTTTAATCCAAATTCTTAGAATATACGTCAAACATTTGCAAAAAAAAGCGAGACAATGGGTTAGCCTGTTAGCCAACAGACGTACGACCAACTCACAAAAAATATACAAAAAAAGAAAAAAACACAAAAAAAAGTTAAATTACCTTGGACGGCCAGTTTTTTTTATTCTTAACTAGACAAATTTTGACAGGTTAATTTATTAATGAATGAATTATGTAATATTTTTCAACTAACGGTTAAGTTACATCACAGATATATTTTCCTAACCATTTTTTTACCTCTTCACTCTTTGTCTTTTTCGTAGTCATAGGAAGCTTTAGTTGTATCCGCATTGAAGATCTCACTTCTGATTGAGCTACATAGTTTGTGTCCTCCTTCCCTAAATCGAAAACGGAAATGAGATTCGCGCGTTCTCTGTCCCAACCTCGTATATCAAGAGCTACATGTTTTAGTATATATATATATATATATATATATATATATATATATATATATATATATATATATATATATATATATATATATATGTATATATATATATATATATATATATATATATATATATATATATATATATATATATATATATATATACTTATCCATATATATTTATATATATAGGTAGCCAACATCAAAGGGTGTAATTAGCATAAATCTTAAGTTCATAGTGATGAAAACACAGATTTAAATACGTTCTTTTTTTATGTCAAAAAATTGGGACTTTTCATATACAAGGTTGGGACAGAGAACACGCGAATTGTTATAAATTTTGTTTTATGACTGCACTTTCAAGTCGTAAAGCTAAAATTGTTTGCAAAATTACGGCTATTTATAATTAATTTTCAACAAATATTCATTTATAATAATTACATTATTATTCTTCAATGTTATCACAATAATGATGTAGGTATGTAATTTGTTAGTAAGATGAAAAACAGTATAACAAAATCATAGTTCTAAAATTAATAATTTTTAATTAAACAGGAAAGGCAACAATTACATATTAAATAAAAAATAATGACAAAAAACTTTAAAGTAGTTATAACGTCAAAATCCATACAAACAATGCACGTGAATAATATAAATACTACATATTTAACTCTTTAAATACGAATTTAAACTATACGTTATGTAATTAAATATTAATCAAGTTAATTTTGTACTAGAGAATACTTATCAAGTTTAACAGATATATCAATCTTACATTGAGCTTGTAGTACCCTACAATTCGTTAGAAAAAGAGTAACTAGAGTTTCTGCAATGGCTCAAATATTTTTTGACCGTTACAAAAAATTCCGCCTTTCATGTGTTTTTTCATATTCTAATTTTTCTTTGTCGATATGTATTTTTTGAATATTTTCCTCTTTATTTTGATAATCCTGCTAAATCATCGAAACCGATCGACATATTTTTTATATTTCAATTCGAAAATTCGCTAAAAAAAAACTAGATTTAACATATAAGCTGAGTTTTCTGAAATAAGTAGGTAAAATATATTAAAATACCCCTGTCGCAGCATCTGCATAACATAGTGAATTTCCAAAGACTGGATCTCATGTAACAATTTGTATCCATTTAAAATAGTTTAGCTCTCCAATAGTGAAAAAATTTTCAAAATCAGTCGAGTAGTTAATTTTAGGGGCTTTTTGGGTCTCCAGGACGCTGACGGAACTCATAATGTATTTAAATGAAATTAAATTTTTAAAGGCGAAAAAATTTTCAAAATAGTTTGGATAGTTTTATTTTTGGCAGTTTGGAAGCCCCGGACCCTGGCAGACTTCATACAACATAACTTATATCCATTTAAAATAGTTTATCTCCCTAACAGTAAACAAATTTTCAAAGTCGGTGATGACGCGTTCTTGAAAAGTTAGTTAATATTTATTTTGAAAAATGAAACAGATATAAATATTGTTATTGTAATTAAATTTCTTAATTTTTATCAAAATCTAATTCAATTAGAACAATGTTTTAAAAGCTTGTCTTATGTAATTTTTTACGCTCTTTTTGATGGCGTAAAAAACTACCAAAAAAATTTTTGAATTCTGGCCAAATTTTACAAAAAACCACTACAATTGGCAAAAATTGTCTTCCAAAAATCGGATGTATCTGGCTGACGAAATTATCCAAGCTATTGGGACTTTTCAAATACACACCAAATTTCGTAACAATTGGAAGCTTCCTTCGAGAGTTGTTGGGTAATTATATATATATATATATATATATATATATATATACACTAGCGGAAATAATTAAAAAAATTAAAAATAAATATATATATATATATATATATAAATATATATATATATATATATATATATATATATATATATATATATATATATACAAATTTTAGTGAACCTCATTTTCGGTTTCTCGAGGCTTCAAAACGGATTTCTGCCATAGTCCCGCGCTCAGGTCTTTTCATGGCACCCGCTGTAATAAGTGAATTTTTTCCAAAATGGAAATTCACTTAAAAACTAGGTTTTTGCCAGCCCCCATATAAAGTGTTTATCATTTTATAAATGTTTCTTATTACTTTCGTTAAAAGTCTTTTTTCCTCTCAAAAATCATCTAAAAAATTACACTAACAATAAATTAATAGTTCAAGCAATATGATGTATACTTATTTGTAGAAATACATAAGTAAAAATTAAGCTGGAAATTAGTTACACACATTCAACCTAATAGAAGTGTATTAAAAAATAATATGTGATACGGTGCTAAAATTCCACGCATATATATATATATATATATATATATATATATATATATATATATATATATATATATTAAATAAAAAATTTTGGCATGAAAAAGAAGAATTTTTTTTAAAATATATTATTTATATACGTTTTCATTTTATTCAAAAAAAATCGTGTGAATATGTCAACTTCCCATAAGAGCCTGTGTTAAAATTACAAAACTTTAAAACCGTTTTTCTCAAAATTGGGGCGGTCAATTTTTTTTCGTTATAGGTTCGTATTATTAGTACTGAATTGAATAAATGTCTAGAGAAGTTTCGTTAAAATCCTTTGAAAAATCGTTTTTTGGACCAACTACCTTAAAGAGTGGAAAGGGTTAAATTTTATTTAAATTTTAATTTTTCTGTAATAATAGGATTTCTGTCAAATTAGGTTTTAATTATTATGTATTTAAAAAAAGTAACCTTGCTGTCACGATACGATTTAAGAATACCACCTACAATTTCCAAATTAAAAATCTGTTATAGTTTTTGCGGTTTTATCTTTAATTAATAAATTAATGGTCTAATGCAGCTTTATTCAACGTATTTTTCATCTGTTAATGTTTTCAGAAAAGATAGTAAAACGTGATATTATAAAGAAATGTCACAATTACTCGAACAGAATCCCTCGCGGGAGAGGAAATAATCGATTAGGGAAAAAGATTACGCTCTTGTAACGTTGTAAAACCTGAAATTTTGGGAAAATGTAGAGAACAATAATCTTTACTGGACTGCATCAAATTACCTGATAAAAAAAAAAACTTTATAATATTATAACTTTTGAAATATTTACACCGTAAAAAAAGTTTTTAAAGAAAAAAACAATCCTCTTATTATTTTTCAAAAAATAACATTGGTACAAAACGGTACTGATTATAAAATATCGCTTAGCTCATTTAAAATGTTAAAATAATGGACTTATGTATTAAAAAATATTTTCAAAACTATTTGGGTGCAAATTGAATTAGTAATAGTACAATCAGGTACTTAGTAGGTTCAAACATTGTAAATTAAAAAATTCCAAAATTCGAAAGTTGCGAATTTCGATTGTGAATAGAAGCGAGCAGAAGTAAGAAAATTAATTTTTCATTTATAATAATCCATTAGTTTGAAATTCAATTTATTCATAATATAAAAATTGTTTGTAAACGATAACAAAGTTGCAAATCTAACCAAACTTAAATTTTTCAGGAACTGGTGGTAAATTTCTGCAAACCGGTGTTGCTCCATAGGTCCGTCGATTCTTGTTTAATTGATTGTAAGTTCAAATTCGATCGAGAGAAATTCATTATCCAATGTTTATCAGTTATCACCATATATTCGATTGATCACTTGACCATAATCACTCTATACTTCAAATTAACTAATACCCCTGTCGCAGCATTCTGCATAACATAGCGAATTTCCATTTTTTAAAAATTAGTTTTTCTCGGAAACTAGTTGACTTAGAATAATGGTTTAAGGACCCTTCTTTTTGTGTGTTTTTTTCTGCTCGTTTCAGTGGTGTAAAAAATGTCGCAAAAGTTTTTGAATAAAGAGAAATTTTGGCAAAAAAACTAATTTTTTTCACGAAAATTGCCAAAAAAACCATGTTTCGGGCATCGGACGTGCCTGGTTAACGAACTCGTCCAACGGTTTGAGACTTCCAATATTTTCACCATTTCACCAAATTTCGTAAAAATAGGACCGTTCGTTCGAGAGTTATCGTGCGGACACACACACACACACACACACACATATATATATATATATATATAAATATATATATATATATATATATATATATATATATATGTGTGTGTGTGTGTGTGTGTGTGTGTGTGTGTGTGTGTGTGTGTGTGTGTGTGTGTACTTTAATCTGTGGTAATAATTCTCTGATATGAAGTATCACCCATACAATAGTTTCGGCACAAAGAATCATGAAAGAAATTAGGAATAAATATTGAAAAATATTTAAAGTTCGATTACTTTGTCTATTTCACGAATTAAAATTATTTTTATTTTTACTGAACGCGTTTTCAACCTTTCGGTCATCCGCAGAGTACTGAGGATGACCGAAAGGTTGAAAACGCGTTCAGTAAAAATAAAAATAATTTTAATTCGTGAAATAGACAAAGTAATCGAACTTTAAATATTTTTCAATATTTAAAATGGAGTTTCACAAAGTAAATCTCTCAACAGTGAATTATTTAAATTAGGAATAGTTTTGGATATTTTTAATTTAAAGAACAAGCGCGATTAATATAATAATTGAATTACTTTTACTAACAATAAGTTGCGAAAAGAAAAACTTCACGAGAGTAGACTGACATAGAAGAAAATTTCTGAGGATTTTCAAAATGCCTTCATATTTTGCTCTAACCATTTAAGGTACCATCACAGTGTGATTTGCTGAAAAATAGACAAAATTTCGCTATTTTTTTTTGGATGGATAGGATGGGGGAATGGGGATGAATCTTTTCTTTTACGATTAATACCACTATTTAACAATACAAAAATATTTTTTTTATTCATTTTTATTTCTTTTTTATAATAATTTTTTTTTTTAAAAAGTGTCTTTAAAAAAGAGCGGAAATCGGTACACACGATTGTGGCCCCAGTTTTCATCCAAAAAAAAAAAAAAAAAAATCAAATAGATTATCAATCTGTAGGTGGTAATCCACTATGTACCTATGGGAGCTTTTTTTTGACATCTTCCTATTTTTCCACATGAAAAACTATAAAAAATTTTGTACTTTTTATTCCAACCGCCGCCATTTTTTTAAATTTCCAGAAAAAAAAGCTTCTATAGGTACATAGTGGATTCCCACCTACAGATTGATAATCTATTTGATTTTTTTTTCGGCTGAAAACTGGGGCCGCAATCGTGTGTACCGATTTCCGCCCTTTTTTAACGACACTTCTTTCAAAAAATTATAATAATTTAAAAAAAATAAATAAAAAGGAATAAAAAAAATATTTTTGTATTGTTAAATAGTGGCTATTGCCTATTTTTCAGCAAATCACACTGTGATGATACCTTAACAATCACTGTGCAAACTTCCAGACGTGCAGCTCCAGGAATATATTTTTTACTTTTACGATTTGTATTGTTACAGTGTTTGATTACTATTGTTGCTTCGTAACTTTTTCCGGAGCCCTGTACTGATAGCTACGGGCCCCCTCCTCAAGCTCGGGGCTGCAACCACGGCTACCCCACCCTTTCGTCGGGCCTGCCTTCATCTATTCCCAAACCTAAAAGACATCTCGCAGCAATGAAATTTTTGACAAATGAAGAGGTTCAAGCCGCTGTGGATGACTATTTTGAGAGCCTCGAACAATCATTTTTTAACTGGGATGAAGGTTTTGCTGGGAAAGTGGAATAAATGTATTGAGCTAGGGGGTGAATGTGTAGAAAAATAAAAATACTTTTGCTCGTGTCTACCTATGTTGTCACAGTAGGTTTACGAACTTCCCAATCCACCCTCGTATTTTTAAATGATTATTTTGCATGTTGTATAAATTATGATTTTGTCATTTTTGATTGTTTTCAAATCAGGTGAATTTTAAAACATTCAGTTATGATAACCAAATATGAAGAATGTAAGTACATAATTACCTATTATAAATCAATTTATTTTTACTTATATTACATTTGTTTCTTATTTTATTATAAATTGTGAAAAAAAAAATTACTGACCATCTTACTTTGACTTCAGTTGCTTCGGTAAAAAAAAACAGGAAATTTAGAATTTTTTTCTTTCAGTTTTTATTCTTCTTTAACACGTTAATTTATAAGGAAAATAGATTATGACTTCTTTCTTTAGTAACTGAATATTAGAAAGGCATATTATTAATTGGTTTAAATTTATATGACGTCATACCAAAATGAAAACGCCGTGAGCAGCGGGGCCCCATCACGGAAGTCGAATTTTTCCTTTCATCTTCGGTATTGAATGTCTACAAGCTAAATGTGATTGAAAGTCTACAAGCGATTTATCATTTTGATGGTTTCACAACTGATGATGAGTGTCCGGCTGATCGGGGCTTTAAAAAAAGGTTTTAAGTTTTTAAGGGCTGAATCTCAGTAAATTTCAATTTTATGCCGATAGCAGTTAGCAGGAAAAAAGCCAACACAATTCGTACGAGGACATTCCTACCCATGCTTATCCGCCAATTGCTCTTGTCTTTTATTTTTAAATATTAAAGAAGGACCTTAAATAGTAAACTGGAAGGCCTTTATGAAGATATTTTTTCTTTCCAAAAAAAATCCAAAATTTTTAGCACTAGCTGGATACTAACTCAATACACGTACAAAATTTCAGCCCTCTAGGTTTCCTTAAAGAGTCTCTAGCCGTGTTAGAAAAAAATCGAAAAAATCAAGGAAATATTGGCGTAAAAATCGTGGGGGTAAGGGTTAAAAGTTGAAACCTCCAAAAAGCAGTGGCTGGCTATTAACTTAATCTGTACACAAAATTTCGGCCCTCTAGGTTTATTTGTGGAGATTTTGACCCTAACGAAACTGTTAAAAAACAAGAAAAATCATGTTCTTTTTTGTATAAAAATGACCCTTTTTAAATATTAAAAAGGACCTTAAATAGTAAAAAAGTTATTTCCAAAAAATGCAAAATTTCTATTTTATAAATAAAAAAAAAAAAATTATATCAACAACATTTTTTAAATTACTTACATATTAAATTTAGGTATTGCATTTGAAATAAATGATAGTATATATGTACTTCACTTGTTTCTTTAAATTTAGTCTGCCTACTGTATTGTTATCAATATAAATTACATTTAACCATATATAACAACGCTATTGAATTTCGATGTAAAAATGGGAAAAGTGGGGGCAAGGTAATGTGGAATCCCTAAAGGACACACTTTCGATATTAGCTGAATAAGGATACAAAATTTCAGCCTTCTAGGTTTACTCAGAGAGACTCTCTGAGTAAACCTAGAAGGCTGAAATTTTGTATCCGTAGGTGTGTTGGAAAATAAGAAAAAAAATCAAAAAAATATTGGCATAACAATCGTGGGGTTAAGGGTTAAAAGTTGAAACCTCCAAAAAGCAGTAGCCGGCTATTAACTTAACCTGTACACATAGTTTCAGCCCTCTAGGTTTATTTGGGGAGATTTTGACCCGAAAGAAACTGTTAAAAAACAAGAAAAGTCATGTTCTTTTTGGTATGAAAATGGTGAGGGTAAGGGTTAAAAGTTGAGACCCCCAAAAGGCACCCCCTTGATACTAACTCAATCCGAATACAAAATTTCAGCCCTCTAGGTTTATTTGGGTGACCTGTGCGAGTGGTACAAACTTCGAAAACGTCGAAAAAGCATGAAATTGTAGCTTCAAAAAGGAGGGGGTGGGGGTAAAATATTAAAACCTCCAAAAAGCAAAACCTAGGTATAAACTCTATCAACACACCAAATTTCAACCCACTACGTTAATTCTGGGGGGCTGGGGGCGTGTTAGATCCAGCCACAATGGTTTTTTCCCCCTCTACTCCCTCCAAATCATCCTAGGAAGCTGAATTTTGGATATGTTGTAGATAATTGACCGAAACATTTGACCGAAAAGTTTTATTGTTTTGTTGCCCCCCATCACCCTCTTAAAGAATGGGTCCGATCCAAAATTTGACCCCACTTTGATAGTATTATTGTGCATCGGAATGAGCCCCACTTACCAAATTTCAGCTCTTAACTTCTATAGGGGGCCCTACACATATTAAAAGGTAGCGGGAATATATATATATATATATATATATATATATATATATATATATATATATGACATTTTTTTCTACATATTCATGTTCTACGGGTCCGTAAACGGATAGCGCCCCTACTCTCGCCTCTCGCCATTCTTATCGTATAGGCTGTATAAGTCTAATTTTTTTCAGTTGAAAAATTCGACTAAAAAAAGTTGCTAGCCAACAAAATTTGTTCTTTTTTTTCTAAATTTTAATACGCAACCGCAAACAAAAATAAGCTTTTATTACAGTTCTGCAGAGACTTAGGTTACCAAAGTTTTGAAGAATGACATATACGGATTATTGTAATATAAGTGTTGGTCTATCCTCCGCTGCAACTGTTTGTTGATATAAAGTACCGAAAAATTAAGAATACAGAAGAACTTCAATTAACCGACACTATGACGGTTAATCGAATTAGACGGATAACAGAAATTTCCTAATTTCAAATAGTATTTATCGTGATTGGTGATTACTAATAATGATGATAAAGGTTCATTTTCTCTGTTAAAATATGTAAAAATAATGACTACTTAGATATGAAATTTCAAAAAATTTACAACGTTAAGGACTAACTACATTCCGCGAGGTTGGCCGAGTACGAGAATGTAGACGGTCAGTAGACGGTCAGTTCGTTGTACCTCGCCGTTGGTGTTATAATGCTATTCATATGCCTCAGCCAACCTCAGCGAGGAACCTCATCCAACCTCGGCGAGAATATGGTTGGTACATAATAATGAAGAAAGGACATTTCAAATTGTTATGTGTACACAAGAGACAATACAGTTCATAAAATTTTTTTATTCTTATTAAGCGATGACAGATAAAAGAAACTGACGGATAATCGAGTGATGGCTTATCGAATTTTTACTGTACCTTTCTTCTTAACAATAATAAAACGATTTAAGCAAAAGTAAAATCAGCCTGTAAAAATTAAAGTAAGTAAATAATAATAATTATTACATTTTTCAAGAATTCTGAAAAAGGTAAAAATTGTGCAAAAGATTTCTGCTTGATATCAATCACATAATAAGATAAAAGGAGATAATAATTTAATAAACTGTTGTCGCCAAATTCAATTATTCAAAAAATTAATTTTTTTTTTCAATAACACTTCTTCTAATCATTTTGAAATTTTGTGCACGTATTTAAACAGATTTACCTGTTTACGATGCAAAATTTTAGATTTTTGACTACATTTTTAATTGAAATATACAAAAAATACTCTATTACACATACAATAATACATGCGTATTTTGCCACACATTATAACGCATTTTTCTTCATGATGAGTTTTCCTAATCCACATGAAACTTCAAGGGAATTTTTTTATTCTAAAATCTATCCGATTTTGTTGGTTTCAGCTGGTTTTCATCATTTTGATCATAGGTCCTTAGGAGATTTAAAAGCTAAGACAAAAATTCCAGCTGGGCCGTCTTTACTAGTTTTGTAATGAATAGTAAATTCATCGAATATGAAATATCGTAAGTCAACCTGTAGGTACTGTAACGAACACCCTAAGATGTCCTGATTAGCTCTTCTATGCACTTCTCGATTTCTATTTCAGAATAGGTAACATAAAAAAAAGTATCATGAAATTAACGATACAAAAAAGAAGCTGCCACTAATTGTGAACATAACTACAAATTCCGTGATTATGGCTTTATAATTTTATTATATTAGGTGTACAACTTCGCTTCTGCCAATTTTTTTTGACATTCAAGGCTTTATTGTCAAAAACTGGTTATACATTTACGATTCAAAATATTGCACATCGCTGGCCACTACTTTCTACCATCTTTCGGATAGTGTACCAATCCCACATCGAAAAAACTGCTCATCTTTTAAGGCGATCCACGTATCGATCCAAGCTAGTCAGCCAGGCCGTGTGCCATTCATCGAAGAAAGTGATAGTCAGAGGCCCCAGTGTCGGAAGAATACAGCGAGTGGGGTAGAACTTCCCATTTCAACGTTTCCAAGTATGTCTTGGTCGACTGTGCGACATGGGGTCGAGCAGTATCCTGCTGTTCCTTGATCTTGTCTCCTGTTGCACTGTGGCCGTTTGGCTTTCAATACTCGGTTTAAACGCATCAGCTGTTTTCGATACAGATCGCTTGTGATTGTTTCAGACCGTTTTAGCAGCTTTTAATACACTACGTCGAGCTGGTCCCACCAAACACAGAGCATAACCTCTGAGTCATGCTCTGTTGTCATCGTTCTTAACGCGTTAAAACCACTCACAACACATTCTTTCACTAATAATAGTCTCGCCCTAAGTATTTCAGAGTATTCGACGAGCCTCACAACTGCAGATTTCTTTATAGTGAAGTAGAAAATTAAAACCTTCCGCAAATGGCGAGAATTTGGCTCGTAAACGGACATTTTCAATCGAAAATAACTATGATGCGGCCACAAATGGACTAATGTTTCGATGGGGTTACGTTGACAAATTCCCAGGCTTACTGTGTAACGTCTACGTCTGTTTAGTTCCGCTATCGCATACCACTAAAGCCATTTATTGGAAAATGGCGGAAGTAAAGTTGTACACCTAATAAAATATAAGCTTTAATAATGTTCACAAAAATAAATTCCTTCTAAATGTGAGTATAGATAGCATTAAAACCAACTAATATAACTTGACGAGTTTTATTTGCCGTAGATATTTATAATTTCAACAACTATTTTTATTTAATTCATACAAACAAAAAAAAAAAGTAGTAGAAACAATCTAGATTCAAATCATTTCTTTGGTTTATTAATAATTTTAAAATTTAACATACATCCAGCAATAGATTTTCAAAATTTATTGACCAAAAACTGAAAAATACATTGAACGCACCTTAAAATACCAGCAAAAATTTATTCTCGGTTGTATGACCATGATTAAGGAAATTTTTGAAAATATACAATCACCAACGCAAGTTAACCTCCTAAAGTGGTTTCATTCATAAATATGACCATGGTTAACAAAATCCATTCATCAACACTAGCAATAAAAAATCGCAAATTGTTGTTTAGTAAGAACTGCTAACTGTGACGTCGCATATCAAAACGTGCTACAATGTTGTGTTTACGATCTCATAGTAGATACACTTACGTATTTGTTCACCGATTTTTTTTTTTTTTTTTTTACAAGACATTCAAAAGCTATTTAAAAGACCGGCAATTATTTCAGTGTAACTCATAATACATTTAATATACGAGCTGAAACAAACTAAGCTGAAAACTCGGTAGCGGAGAAATTTTTTTTTGCAACAATCAGTCAAAACAACAAGTGTCGGTGTAAAAACTTTGATAAAATTTCGATAATCGTCGTATAGTTAAAGTTTGGTTTTTTAACCACGGTTTTATTCATATAAATAATTTAGACTTTTTTCTAAGTCGCCTTACGCGAATGAAATATACAAGTCGAGCAAATCGGCAAATAATACAAATACAATTTCGTACGTTTTTATTGAAAAACGTTAAAATTATAGAGCGATTAAAATTTTTACGGTGATTTTATTAATTTAAATAATTTATTTATATTTAATTGCAACAATAATTGTGCTTTACTTAATTAAAAGTCGTTAAAAGGTAAGATTCATTTATTTATTTTTTTTTTAAATTTATTACTAAGTTAAATTTTTAGCTTTAATGTTAGTTTTATTAAATTATTTGAATCCATTTTCTAATTATTATGGATATTTTGAATTAAAATTGTTGTCTTGATTTAATTTAAATTGGAATAAATTTGTTTTAACTACAATTCACATACCTCTAATACCTCTGTATTTCCTCGTATAACAGGTAACGAGACTCTCAGCTTGTATAATATTTTAACATAATATGAATTCTTCAAAAGCCAACAGCCTAAAACATATCTAGAAGCTTTAACGTTGATTACGCTTTTCAATATTTGTTTAACAATTAAAATCTATTTTTTTTTTATTAAATATAAAAAATGATTTATTGATGAAATACATACATAATTAATCTTTTTAATTTCATTAAATAAATTTCATTCAGAAGTATTGAGTATTATTTTAATTTTTTATCTGAATTGTATTATTTAGTATTTATCTACTTATGTCTTTTAACAGTACTTGTTTAAATAAAATATTACATTTATTTAAATGTACACTGTGCATTATTATTTTTATTAATTATTAAATTAACAATATTTATTTATCTTTTATATGCCTAAATATTTGCTTAATGGAAAAACTTCAAAGGAACATTATTATCATTTTGTGTTTTGTTTTAAAGCTTTTTCATACTTTTTTGTTTAAATAGTTTATTGTTGAAGAAATCAATCAATAAAACTTTTGTTTTATAGTACTTTAGCAATCAAAATTTTATAAAATAAATAAAACTATGGATACAATCGTTTGCTCCCATAAAAATCCAAAAAGTATAAATAAATACCAAAACCACAAAAAAATATTTCAAAATACTGAAAATGTTAATATCAAATATCATTTTAGCTACAATTCTCTTTTACTTACTAAACAAAAATCAAACTAAAGAAAAATTGGCTAAACTTTCTAAAAATTTTTATATTAAGATAAATATAATAATTTTGTGCAAAATAATCCATTCTCGCTTTTAATACTAAATAATACATTTTAAAAAAAAATCTACTTTTTTAAGACGTACCTACTTTAAAATGGACGTAAAAATAAACTTTTGTTATTTTCTTGAAAACCAAAAAAAAATTTGAAAAAAATTTAGGAGAATTTGCGGATCTTAAGGTTTTCTATAAAAAAAAAAAGTCTTTTACTCTCTTGCATTTTTTGCGCAAAATTAATCGTTTTGGAGATACGAATCTGAAAAGTATTAAAATTTCAAATATTAAAGGTCAAATAATATTATTGCAATTTTCTCGAAAACGACCAAAATCGCAAGAAACGACCAAAATTTATTACGAAAAATGTCTATTGAATATTTCAGCTCCAATATCCAATAAATTAGAATTTTACGAAATAAAAATTAATTACGACTCCTATAACCTATACACCATATTTCTGTAACTTACGCTAAAATAATTTAGAAGTGTTAGTGTTTTTTTAGTCTATAGCTAGTAAATTTAAAATTAAGGGATTTGGCCCTGTATCTTGAGATTACACAATGAATACTTTTACAACAAAATAAGAGGTATATTATATGCTACGGGATTAAAAATCATACTTTAGTCCCGTGGCGTATACATAATATATTATTATTCGCAATTCCGGATAATTTAAAATTATAAAAATTTAGAAAAAAAATTATTTTAATGTCATTCAAATTGTATGAAATAATATTATATCAAATATACTTTGGATAAATCAATCAAATTGGACAATTCAATACAAATGCTTGTATTCATCTGCTGTTTAAGTTAAATTTCACTTGCTGATTGGTAATGCTCCATAAATTCTACTTGATGATTGGCTTAAAAGCGGAAGCAAAAGTATTTTTAGTCCCTTGAGACTAAAAGTGACACTTTACGCCCTATTATGACAGACCAAAGTATATATTTCAGTTCCGGAATTACAAAAAAGTATTATTTCATACTAATGAATGACGTATAGAAAATTTACTCTACTAATCTACTAAGGAGATTAATTATCTTTTGAGCCTATAAAAACACCGTGACTATCACTTGTAGAGGGCTCTATATTTTACCAAACATTACTGAAGCATCACGGAAACTGTCTGTTGAAACAAACCTTAACGCCTTACTACATCTAGTAAAACGAACCAATCTTCATATTATAATGTTCCGTTATCTAATTCTAATTTATTTGTCTATATTATCATCACAATTTGTAGAAAATTCTTTATATTTAGATCAATTTTAAATTTGCCCCGAGTTAAAAAATATAATTGAATTTTTAAGGAAAACTAAAGCATATTTAACAATAGTAATGAAACACATAACATCTTCAATAGTCTTACAATATTAAATTGCATGAAATATTGTAATTAAATAAGACAAATTAAAAAGATTACCTACATTTTCAAAATTACTAATAAGAAATTTTAAGAAAAAATGCAAGTATAAAAAATATTCCATTTAATAAGAATGTATAATTTATCTTCAATGTGACAACAATTCATTGTCTTACTGTATTAGCTATTTGTTTTAACAAAAATAATGGGCTAAAATATTTCCATAAACTTAATTACTTATTTTGTATAAAAATTGTTGTTTTCCGAAATAATTAGATCGCTACTTGTTGTTTTGTGTGCTGTAATGTTAGTGTTTACATAAAAATAAATTTTGGGAAAAAAAACTAATTTTACTTTTTAGGCAAACGTTGATATTTATTTTTACGTCATAACTTGCAACAATAGTTTGCATATTGTAAATTTAACTGATAACAGGTTGTCCGCTAATCTTTTTTTCTATGAAAAATACACAATTTACAAGCAAAATATATTATGCATTCGTAATAGGGCAAATTTTTGAAATTTAAACCAAGATATATCTGTGGCCACAAACCAAAGTATCTTAAGTCAAAATAAGTAAAAAAAAAAAAAAAACAAAAAAAAAAACAGATTTCTATTGATTATTACATATTGTTCGTTAGAACATTACGTAGTAATGCCAAGTTGACCCACGTTTTACTCAACTTAAATAGGAAAAAATTTACAGCAGAAAAACAGTAGTTTAAGTTATTTTTTATAGGCCCTATCAAACGTAAAAACTCGGCTTCTGCAAAATAAAAATTTTAGACTTAAGATACTTTGGCTTGTAGCCACAGATATTATTTCATAGTTCGATACACTCTTGTCATAAATTGTCAACGTTTCTTTATGGCATTTGCACTAATATTCTGATAGAAACTCCAAGCTATTTGGTCGGTTTGCTTTACTGTTGACCTTTATCTTATATGTAAAAATGAAATGTGGACTTTATTTATCCGTCCCCAATTGTTTGGAGAAAACGATAGTAAATAGCAAAAAAATGATGAGAGAAGATTACAGGTAAAATTGGCGTACGAATCGAAGAAAATTATCAGAGTTAAATTTTGACTATCTCGTAGGATCCTAGGATCCCAAAAAATACTTAAAGTAAACGGGTGGACGTATGGTTACCAAATTTTGATAAAATACTATTGAGATACTCAAAAAGTGAATGTGAGGTTAAAATTTTCTAGGAACTTGAGGACCCAGAAAACGTCCAAAATAAAAGGCTGGGCGGATCTTGAATAAATTCTCCACAAGTAGTAGTGAGATATTGAAAAAAATTGACGTGAGGTTAAAACTGGCCCCTAGGATTCTGTAACGCCCAAACTAAACAATTGAACGTATCTTAACCAAATGTTGCTCAGATATTATCAGATATTACCTAGCGTAAGGCGCTTGGCTAGCGTTCCAGTTTGATAATTTTTCAAAACACTATGTGAATTTTAATTAACATATTATGTACATTAAATTAATTATTTGCCTGTTATTTCTATAGGTACTTCATTAGGTAATAAAATAACTTAGTGATAAGCATAAAATATACACACATTAATTAAAATTTGAATTATTTTAATGCAATCGCAACCATGATCGTTTACACAATAATTTCGTAATATGTACCATTAAAATTATAAAGGATAATGACTTTTAATTTTTATATTAGTGTGTTTCAGGAATTTTTTTGCTCTTTGTAACCTTGTGTTGGGTTGACCTATGATCCAATTTTTTGACGAATCATTGGTCATAAACTATTCAACATTATTCATCTCTCTTCGATTGCAATTACACTTTTGACTCGTTGTAACCAACTTGAAATAGAATCATATATCTTACTCTTTTTAGATAATAAAATTCGCATATACGTAAAAAGGGTAAGGCATATGATTCTATTTCAATTTTGATATTGTTTACAACGAGTCAAAAGTGTATATGATAAAAATCGAACCTTAAGTAATAATTCTCTATAAAACTCTTATAATAATTTTCTCAAACATTTTAATATTTTTTATTATTAGAAAAGACACTAAATGAATATAAGATCAAAAGACCTGTTCTTTTGGTCTATGGTAGTATAAATTGTAATCAAATAAAATTCATATTTTAATTCGACTTGCTTTGTTATGTTCAACATAACTGAACTCAAGCTATGGAGCAAGGTTTTACAGGAAATGCTAGTCTACTTTTAAAATAAACTATTAAGCATAGGTTATTCATTTGCCGCTGAGAGTGGGCTGTCTAATTGTGGAAGACAGACATCAAATATAGCAAAAAATTTTTAATTATAAATATTCATTTAACTCAACTGAATACACACCCCCAATGAGGATCAAACTATAAGTCAGGGATAAGGGATAAAACTCGAGGGTGGTGCGGGTTGTTACCATTCTAAGCTAAACAAAATTTTTTGTACTATATTTGATGTCTGTGTTTCACAATTAGACAGCCCACCCTCAGCGGCAAATGAATAACCTATGCTTAATTGTTTAGAATGGTAAGTGATAACAAAATCAAAAATAAATTGTTACCATCATTATTAATTGAATCATATGAAGTAGGTAACTCATTCAATATTTGTATATTGTTAAATAATTTCATGAGTCCAAAAATTTATATTATAATTATGTTGTTACTTATTATTATAATTATTTAAAACATTATTTTTCTACAATGTCATTTTCCTACATGTAAAATATTTAGTCAGTAGTACATTCCTAGTTGTCTGAAACACACTGTATAATAATGCTTGCAATTATTTAATTGCCATCAACAATAAAAAATAAATATTTAACACTACTCTAAATTAACCTTAATAATTAGAATCATCATAACTTATTTACAAATAAATGGGTAAGTTTCAATCAATATGTTATATTTTGCATTTGAATAGAGAATCAATCAATTGAAATCAATTTGTATTAATAATAAATTATTAATAAGTTCAATACGTGGTAATTAATAATATTCTGTTTCGGTTTTTTTACAATATGTATTGGCTTATTGGCTTCCGTTTATAATGGGACCATAACGTTCAAACAACCAGTTCAAACTACATTAAACTTACAATAATAATGGTATCAATCAATGTAAGAAAATCCTCCGTTCATTACTGGTAATGACGAATCAATTAAATTAATTTCGTTATAACTATTCAAAGTGTTAAATTACATGTTTGTCAAAATGATTCGTAAACTACATTCTTGTCAAAATAATTTGTAATATTATAAATTATTATTTGTGATGTTTTTAACCGTCACGTTGAGGTTTATAGAGCTAATACGAATATAATATAATGTCTGAGCTGCAAAAATATCTTTAATTTTTTTAGACTTCCATTAAAATTCTATTCATTATATCATTTCACTCGAATCTGCACACCCTTTTTGAAATGTACTAAATCGTAACTGAATTTTGTTTGGAGGTCTGTACTAAAACCATAAACTTCTAATTTAATAATAAAATTTCATAATACAACAAACCGCTCGTTAAGATTTTTAAAAGTACCTTAACCAATTCAGTGCCATTGGCATGTTAACATGCCAAAGGAAACAAAGAGGGAAATATATCTTACAAAAAAAGACAAGACTATATTCATTCATTAATCATTTTGACATTTTTATTTGAGCTGCACTTGAATGGTTTAGATTGAAAAATATTGTTCCTCAGTTTTATAATAAAAACAAATTACAAGTACACTAAAAATCCACGCTAGGGTTATTTTCCTATTAGAAATTTTTCCCCAATAAATGTTAAATTAAAGGTAAATTGATAACTCTCTAGTTGCCCAACTTGCTTTAAAATGAAATAATAATAAAAAAAATAAGACTGTGAATAAATTAACATTTAGATATTTACAGAAAAATATAAAAGTTGCTTCTAATAATTTTTCTTGAATGTGTTAACATAATTGAATTTATAGTGTACTATGATATGAGGAAGCTTGTTTATTATTGTTAGCAAAAAATTTTCACACGGTTCGAACATCTCATCATCAACCACAGAAACATCACACTCACAATCAGCTATAATAAAAATATACACGTACACACATACAAGGGATCGCATTAGAATGTTGTTGACAAAATTCTGTGCTGTCGACTAATTGTAATATATGATTTTGATTAGGGTTGACCGGGGTAATTGTGAATGGATTTTTATAAATTGAGATAAAAGCGTTGTTTTAAGTATTTTTTATTTTATATATCACATTATGGTTGATTTATTTTTAATTCTATATTATTCAGGATGCAAGACACATATTTTGAGCAAATTCGTATGAAAAACAAAAATTTTATAAGCCATTTACATTTCCCCGGCACGGTTTTGCAAATCTTATGAATTTTGGGATAAAAGTGAATGCCATCAGAAAAATTATTTAGAATGCATTACAAGAGAAGTTGAGGTACATAAAAATAAAGCCCAATTCAAATTCTTCACATTTACCCCACTTTGAAATTTTTTTATCATACTTTAGCGTTCACAATTGCCCTTTGTTTGCAAGTTACCCATAGCTCAAATTTGTACAAAAAATCAAGGTTAAATAAAAGTAACAAAAATTGTAGAAATAAATTTATTGCAAGCTTCTGCTACCCCGGTCAACCCTATACTGATTAGGAATTTATGATTGTATAAATGTATAATACATATAAACAATATAAATAGGATAGTACGAATAAAAAAACAAAACCTTACCTGCTTTAATAAAGTCAGTATTATATGATAACAATTTATTAATTATTTAAATTTATAAATGAATTACTTTATGGTAGGTATATACACAATAACAAAAACTGAAATTTAAAAATTTGTGATGGTATCATCAAATTGTAATATACATGATAATTGATAACTAAAATCTGATTAACATGTTGAGGATCAAACTTATGATAACGAAATGTACAGTTCGTACATTATTTTAACAACTAGTTAATACATTTTATATGGATTTATTGACGCGGTACAGCGTTGTGTGGCAATTGGTCAAGTTTCACTTTACGCTTTACAACATGCACGACAACTAACGTGTTAATAATTATTCTACTTAATTTTTCAAGAAAATAAAAATTTTAAACTGCTAGTTTAATACTGACTTTATAATAAATATGTATTTAAAAAAAAAATTTAATGTTTATTTTTGTTATATCAATATGAGAGAAGGGAATCCGAATAAGAAAATTTCAAAACTAAAAATATTAAAGGAAATCTGTATGTAAACAATTGCCTCTCCTTTTTTAACATTCATACGCTTGTCTTTTAGTTCATCCGATAGTCCGGCACGCATAGAGTTAAACATTAAAAGTAGGTAGCTCAATCTTTTATAAAAAAAAACTAAATCAAGTGCAAGTCGTACTTGTGTAAATAGTGTTACGTAGATACAATAAGATATTTTTAAAGGTAGATTTAAAATTAAAAATTTTGAAAAACATGTAAGGACAAAAGCTAATTTCGTAAAGAAATATTTTTTTGTGGACAAGCTTTTTTTTAAAACCAATTAGCCAGAAATTATTATTAAATTGTTTATAAAAATATAATGTTTGATAATTTTTCAAAAAGTGTTTTAAATTGTTCATATACATCTCATGTAGCCTAAAATAAATTACTTTTTAAGAAAATTCGCAAAAAAATGATTTTCTTTTTATATTAGTTTAAAATTTCCATGATGTCAAAAATTGGACAAGAGATTCTTATAGTAACACCGTAAAACATTCGCAACATTCAAATTTCATACTTTATTTACTTAATTCTAAAAATTTCTATATTTAATGTTCTGACCAAATTGTCTCAAATAATGACTACATTTTAGTTTCAAATATCTTTTAAATTTTTAGTCTCAATTTTTCAAAATTTTTTAAATCAAAATTTTGTATACAAATCTTTATTATATATGTAACTGTCCTGTGACCTAAGCTAACTATTTCTGATTGATATTTCCTGATTACGTTATTATTATTATTATTTTTTTATTTATTTATTTATTTATTTATTTTTCTTTTTTGTACTAACGTAAATTTAGTAATTTTATTAAAACTTTTATAATTTTGAGTGATATAACTTGTAAAAGGACAATTTTTTTCAATATTCAGTTACTTCTAAGGGTTTTTTCCACAAAAGGTTAAAAAAAATACATTATATAGTTAAATTTGTATTCAAATAAAGGTCCCTTTGACCACTATATCCACTAAAATTAGTCCTTAAAATCAAAATTCAGCTTCTTATATTTCAAGTCTATAATAGAGCAATATTGATGCCAAGAATCTCAAAAAAATGTGTTTTTGGAAAAATTTGCCAAAGTTTAAACTTTTTTCGACCATGGACATCATGGCAAAGAGCGAAAAAAATCACACAAGATACATTTTGAATCATTATCCTAGGTAAACGGGTTTTTGAGAAAAAGTAATTTACGTAATCGGAAATTCGCTATGTTATGCAGGATGCTGCAATAGGGGTATTTTGTAAGAAGCTGAAAATTTTCTACACTTTATGACAAATATGTATATTATATTCTTTCTATGCGGTTAGTTTAAATAAGATACGATAAGTATAATATTGGATGATATTATCCCTACATAAACAATTATAAAAGTATAAATACCTTTAATGAATTTTTGAATCAATATTTTTTTGTTTTATTTCGTAGATAAAAAAAAATTTATTACTTTCAACCTTGGATCGCTCATATAATTGTTGTATACAACAGAAATTTTTTAATTATATTACAAATTTTCATTGCTTTGAAGTTTAAGGTCACTTATATCAATATCAATGTTATAATTTTTTCCTGATGACGTTTAAATTATATGTATTTCATGAAAATTAGGGAAATTATTAAACTATTGATACCCAACAGAGGATATAAAGTTTGTCTTTCTAGGAAAATTTTATCTATCAAATTTGAAAAATAATTAAAAAAATAAAAAAAAGCAATTATATAAAAAGAAACGCAGGTTGAAATTAACGTTCGAATTTATAATTAATAATTCTCAAGTTTCAATTTTTGAAAAATAACATAATTCTTAACATATAATATATTTATTTGTGTGGCAAAACAAGATTTAAAAGAAAGTAGTCTCATAATCTTAATATTTTAATATAAGCATACGAATGAAGTCTATACTGTATCAAATGCAATATAAATAACAGTACCTATAGGATAAAATGAATATTTCAAAAATGTAAGGATGATTCGATTTCAAATTTTAAGAAAATAATCATTAATTTACCTAAATTATTGCACTGGAATGTAGCAAAGAATTAACCCTAAAGTATTTACAAAATTTAAAAGAATCAATCATACGTAAGTACACAATTGCAGTAAGAAAATCCATTTTTTTTTTAACTAGCATCAAAATTTTTGAAGAAATTCTCTAAATAGGTATTTAAAAAGTTAACTTTCAAGAAATTGAGGAAAGTTAATACCATATAGCATGACTAAGCATGGCATTGGTAGGAATCGCGGTATTTCAAAAGTACTTCTTTATACAAAAATTTTTACACACAGTTCAAATTTTAGAAATATTATATTCAGTAACCTCTTGATGTAATGTCCAAGAACTAAAGCTAATTAAAATTTGTAAAGGAAAAAACAATTTGTTAAATATAGGATCACAATAATTAGGGTGTCCTTACTTTTACAGGGCAAACTGGTATACAAGCTAACAAGAAAAAAAAGCAGGCTTTTTAAATATATCTTGATCTGGAATTCTGGATTGAATTGTTCGTCGAACCCTAACTTGTACGCTACTACAAACACAAATTAATATAAAAGATATTTGATTCACCTTAAAAGATAGTTGACCTCTTTTATTCACCATCTTTGGGCTCCTAATACTAACTGTATATTTTTCGCCAAAAAATTACTAATAAAAGTTGCAGATAGTCAAATTATTTACAAAAAGCCTTTACAAAATTTTCATTAAATAGATAGTCGAAAAACTGTAACCTTATTCTCAAGAATGTGACTGACTTACAACACCACCAGTTCCGAAAACTCTGGAACTTTTACACTCATGGAAAACAATACAATACTTACTGAACATATACTCGTCCCGAAAGAATCTGTCAAAACACCGGGACAAAAGCGTAAAAACCGAGACAAATTCGGGAAACTCGGGACGTATGGACACCCTAGTCATAATGAATTCGTATACAAAAGAAAAAAAAAACTCAAGTTGCGAGTGAAAAATTTATTTATTTTCCTTTTTTACAAAATTGAGTTTATGAATGAGACAGGACTACGGTGCCTCTGGTTTTCCGTGTGACTGAATGCAAATGCAACTGTTTAAAAATTATGAACTTTTCGTATACTGCGAATACGAAGGCGAGAATATTTGCCGTAACTTCAGTTAGAAAGATCTCTTTCATATGATACGTAATCTGATTTAAAACAATATTGATTTGTTTGTTCTCAAGGTCTTATACTATAGAAGACTCTTTAAATTATGATCAAACAATTTTTCTCCTCTAAATTAATTTGCATATCAAATATGAATCACTAATTACAGAAATTTCTAGAAGTATCAATTCAAGAAACCATTGATATTTTTTTTCATTATTTTTATGAATATACAAATTTTTTTGTAAAATATGTAAACAATGCTATTCTGGTACTAAAATACATTAGCTGTTTACTTAATTACATACAAAGTTAGCTATTATAGCTAGCTATACGGAGTTGGTTAAACTGAATACAATCAAATCCGGTTTTGATTTTAAACCGCTTTATACCAGTTATGTCCGCTTATATGAAATTGGTTTACGTTTTTACCCACCAAGTATTTACGTTTCTACCCACCAAGTATTTACGACACATGCAATAAAATATGAACTTACAGCGTTTTAAACGTGACGCAGATGACTCCATTGGAGTTGACCACTGCAATGTATTTCCTACCTATGGTATACGTAAAGTAGATACAGTTGAACAGATATTTGGATAGATGATAGTAGACTTGGTGGATCCAATGTACAGTGACCCTTAAAGAAATTTATACAACAATAATAAATAAAAATTCAAAATTATGTAAATCCATGAAAATTTCAAACTGGTTTTTAATAATTTACTGAATTCCTATGACTTTGATATGCTAATAGCCACCACATTTCGAATGCGCCATCAAAGTTTGAATGGATTAAATAGCAATAGGAAAATAAAATTTTCTAACGTAACATCTAATCATTATGAATTGATCTAATACTTATGTGAACCACTGTACATACATTATAGGTATTAAAATGCATGTATTACTTATGCACATAAGAGAATCAGGGTTTTACCCAGAATGAATTTAAAAAAATTAATTACTAATATAATCACTATAATACAATATAATAATTATAATCACTAAATTTAGTCCAGTGCAATTAGTTATTATTAAGGGAAAATGACGGAATCCATTTATAATGAATGAATGGAATTCAATGATTTTGTTTTTTTTTTTGGGGGGGGGGAGGGTTCTAATGGCATAAAGTAAAAAGTTTACCCATTTAAAATTACCGCAATTTTGGAAATTCATAAATTTTCGGAAAAAATAAGAAAAAATTAGATATCAATAAAAATGCAGTTATCGAAATTTTTTGATTTTTTTTTTTTTAGGAAAATAATGATTGTTATATTTCGTTAAAAGGGCAATCATCTATACATACTCGTATAATAAAACTGTAACGAGACCGTTTCTATATATGGAATATTTTTTGAAAACTATACTGGTACTGTAAATAGTTATCGATGTAGATACCAAAACATCGAATTTTAAATTTTTTTTTGTCTGTCTGTCTATCTGTCAGTCTGTCCGTTCACGCATCACGCAAAAACTACTGAACGGATTTTGATGAAATTTAGTATGATGATAACTTATTACCTGAGTCAATATCTAAGATACTTTTTACTCCGGGAAAATGTCTCATTCCCACGGGAAAATAAAAAAAAAAACATTTTTAACGTGTGCACACATTACGGAAAATTATTTAACGGATTTTGATGAAATTTGGTTTGGTGATAACTTATTACTTGGGTCAACATTTACGATACTTCTTACTCCGGGAAAATATCTTATTCTCACGGAAAAATAGAAAAACCATTTTGAGCATGTGCATGCATTACGTAAAAATTATTGTTCTATGCAAGTTCTGCATAATTATTACATTTATATACTTCTCATTGAGTTGACAATTGCCATGATATTTACAAACAAATTTTTTATTAGAAACAAAAATTCTTTGTTCACAAACAAGATCTTAGTATGGAGAATAAACGTACAAATTTTAACCCGTAATTACCGTGTCTAATTTTATAACAAATATACACACCGTCGATAGGTCTAGATAGCAAAAATTTTCCAAAGTCTATTGCAGGGGTCGGCAACGTGGTGACCGCGGGCGCTCATGCGCCCGCGACTTCTTTTAGCTGTGCCCTCTAGAATCTCATCAAAATGGCCAAATAAAAAACATATTTTATGTTATTTATGGTCAAACACGAAACTAACCAAGCGGGCGCGTCTTCGTTCGACGCATGCGCGGAAAACGAGAGGAGTGCGGAGGGTTGCTGGCTGCAAATGAACTGAACCTCGAAATGCAAGGAAAAAATTGTCATGTTGCGAAAATAGTTGGATCGGTGAACTCATTTAAAGCCAAACTTAATTTATGGAAATCCCATTTACAGAAAAATTCTATTTCTCACTTTCCAAATTTAAAGAAAATGTTCGATTACATGAATGTGCGTGGAAAAGATATTAATACAGCCTTGATTGTACCGCATTTTGATACCCTTTTGGACAAATTTAATTCCCGTTTTAATCAATTTAAAAATTTTGAGCCTATTTTAGAGTTCATTAACAACCCATTTGCAGAATGTGATGTCACTGTTGTTTCGAAAAATATCAAAAACTATTTTAATATAGAAAACGATGACGAACTAGAGCTGGTGATAATAACAATGAAGAACGATTTGAATCTGAAATCGTACGTGAAGGACGACAACTTCTGGCTAATTGTCGATGAAAAAAATATCCTATTTTAAGAGAAATATCTCTTAAAATACACGCTTACAGTGCCTCAACATATGCATGCGAGGGCATTTTTCCCACCATGAAGCACCTGAAACTGAAATACATAAACAGAATGACCGATTCATACGCCCTTCAGGAGTAAATTATTTGAGAATGAGCCCTTAGGCTGGATAAGGTGCCGACTCCTGGTCTATTGCTTTGGTTAACAATTGGGAATTTGCGCTTAAGTAGTAACAAGCCATTTTAGACTGATACAAAATGATTAAACAAATTTTACGAACCCCTGTATTAATAAAATTGAAATTGAATATATATATATATATATATATATATATATATATATATATATATATATATATATATATATATATATATGTATATATGTATATATATATATATATATATATATAATATATATATATATATATATATATATATATATATATATATATAACAATTATTTGTGCACTTTATATTTTATTTACTTTTTTTTTTGAAATTTTTTGCCTTTTGTAAATAGCCGTAGGCTTGAATTTTAAATTCCTTATATTCAAATCTTAAGTTCAGTACAGAACTAACTGTAACAATACAGTTTGAACTTAATATTTCCAATATCCATTATGCTCTATATGGATTTTCATTTCTGATCTCAAAAAGAAAAACTAAATGTGATTTAAAAATTTCCATAAGCAAAGGAAGGATTTGTTTAGAAGAGACATTTACGTTTTTAAATGTTTAAAATTATGTTTTCTCAACGCGCGCCGTTGCAGTGTATTTGTCTGATTATTTAACTGAAAGATAAAAATGATAATTCACGAATTAACATGAGTAATTAAAATATGATCAAAAAGTTTTTTTTTTCACTTCCTTATTTTCAAAAAGTCTTACAATTACATATTATTAATGCTAATTTATGATACTGATGACATAAATATTTATATATGTAATGATTTTGGAATAATAACTGTTCACAGTTTTCACCTTCATTTTAATACTTTTACAGTGATACAGGAAATTTTTTCAAAAACACTGTTAACTTTATTGATTTTGTGTTGTTTGTACACTACTATTGATAATTTTTCATATTTCAGAGTTGACTGTTCGGCAAATGTTACAATAATGCTAGGCAATAGTTTGCTGAATGGTAAACATGCCTTCAACAAGCAATATAGTAAACGATTGCCTTAAATCGTAAATCTGTTTAGAAATTGTTATTGGGGTCTACATAAATTGCAAGTACTATACTGGGAAAAAAGATCTTAAGAGTTAGAGGGATCAGAAATTCACCTTTATTTTGCTAAGTGTAATGTCAGGGTTAGTATTTTCCTTATAAGCAGTAGGTACTTGCATATACAAGAGTAAAAGAGAAAAATTAAGTGTAAGTGATATTTTTCAAAACAATAATTTAATCCGTGCTATCCGTGTTATCATTACAGTACATTTCAAAAAGTTTGTACCGTCATAGGTACAGTATTAAGCCTGAACAAAATAGATGGAGAAATTGAGCTCAAAATAAAATATTTTATTCTTGGCTATTGATATTTAATCCAAGATGTTTTAAAATCAAAATGTTTTCTTTGACCTTTAAAATTAAAACTCTTTCACACATTTTGATTAAGACAATATTCTTTTTATTTAATTTGTCAATATCCTTCTTAATTAACTTTAATGAAACTAATTAAACAGTGTGGTTAATTAATGGAAAAATAAATAGCATTAATTTATTTATGTTGTGCTTTTTACGAAGAAATATATAATTATTAAGTACTCTGTTACTATATGACTTATGCCTTTTCTGTTCATTATATTACGAAAATATAATATTTCAAGGTAAAGGAAGAAACAATGTTCTTGAAATGTGCTTTTAACTGGTTTCATTCAATTCGTTTCAAGCCGCCTGTTGTTAATTATCACGTCATCGATTAAAATGTGAAAAAATTTGAAGGATGGATTTTGCTTATTATAGTGCTGACAGCTGCCATATCCATTTTACCCAAAGTTATTTAGGATTATGTCACCAGCAAACTGTAAAACCTGTGTTTTTATAAGAGACTGACGAATTTTTTTACAAAAGTAGGAGGAATTTCGATTTACTTAAGAAAGATAACAAATTATTGTTGCTTCTATACACAAAACTGTTTTCTAAATGTAATAACTGAGACGTTAAAATAGCCCCAGTGATTTAAATTTGTAATGCCCAACCATATTTGTTTAAATATGTTAATTTTTACTAGTGGAAAAAAAAATAAATTAAATCCAAGTGAAGAAAACTGTTAAAAAATCTCAAAATATTTCTGAAACGTTTCAGAGACTACTGATATCCTATTGAATTCAATTTAAATGTATCAAAAGTTTGTGGAAATGTTTCAGAAGGAGAAACGTTCGGTTAAATATTATTATTACATTAGATTTAAAAATTTTCCAATATATTTCAAAATATTGTATTCAGATGCAAGAAATTACTTCCGAATTAAGTACATATGTATATTACTTCAAAAACACTGATAGAAGTAAAGGCGCTCGGAAAATCTGGCTGAGGGTCTCAAAAATATCCCATTCGGCACTGGCACCAGTGCGTAAATTTTATAATTTTTATTTATCTGATTCTGCCACCTCCAACTCCTAAACCTTCCTCAACTATATCAAAATTAGATCAATGAATCTCGAAACAAATCGTCGGTACCTTCTTTGAATCTGAAAGAAATCTCTTCTTGTTTCAGGCAACTTCTCTAAAACAGAAAATTTTGAAAACTACTTGGAAACGGTTCAATTCTTACAATTTTTAACTAAGATAGATCATTTTGACAATGGCTAATTACATACCATTCAAAACGACAAGAAGTCGATGCAACTACTTCGTAACAATTCTCAGTGGGATCATTTTAATTTGTATCCTATTGAACAGTAATGTAGTTGAGGCAAGAGATTTACCACCAACAGAAAGAATATTTGCCACAACTTTATTAGCAGGGGATGTTAATGATATCCAAAAACTGACACCACCCACAGATGGAGAATATACAATCACCAACATTGACAGCATTGGTAAGTATAGATACATTCCAAAACTAACCCTATATCTTCACTACACGAGAACAGATTTTTAAATTAATAAAATTTTGATTCTTGCAGGTTTCAGAAACTTGCATACCCCACCACGTTGTGATGACACAACTACCCACAAGAAGATCAAGAATACATTTTCGGTGGTCGATTACGTTGTAGTGGTCGCCATGTTAGTAATCTCTTGCGGTATTGGCCTATTTTATGGTTTCATTGGAAAGAAACAAACTTCAAGTAGTGATTTCTTGCTCGGTGGAAGTTCAATGGGCACCATTCCCACAGCTCTATCTCTAGCAGCAAGGTAAATAATATCGTCTTACTTACTATAAAATGATTTTCAAATTAAGACTCTACTAACTTCAATGTACTTATTTCTTTTACAGTTTTATCACAGCTATCGAACTGTTGGGCAATCCAGCTGAAATGTACAAATACGGTGCACAATACTGGATGATTTGTGTAGCGTTCATATTAATCATTCCATTTGTGTCTCGATTATATTTACCTGTGTTCATGCAACTGCGTCTCACATCCAGTTATGAGTATTTATCACTACGTTTTAATAATTCAACACGTTATTTGGCCAGTGGTCTCTACATTTTACAAATGGTTTTATATACAAGTGTCGCGGTTTATGCTCCTGCATTGGCACTGTCAAACGGTAAGTTTATTATTCTATCTCTTCGCAAATCATAGCTTTTTCTTCATGATTTAAGGTGGTTCTATTGGTATATGCAAGTAGATAAAGTTGTCAGTTTATATTACAAATATTAATATTATCAAAGAAATTATTCATACCAGTAGTTTTTGCATACCCAGCGCCGTGGAGAAAAATCAAGGACTCCAGAGATAAGTTATCCCGGATCTCCGGTCAAATATAAAATTTACTCATAATGAAGTAAAAAATAAGATCTAGCGTCCCGGTCAGGGGTCCTTCTTAGTAACCGGGTCCGCAAACTATAGCTCCGGCAACCACTCCCCTCATGGATCCTGCACGTATCCACATACAACATGCATATAATGGTGATTTGTGGGCGAAATATCATTTTTCTTATAGTTCTACATTACGTAGAATTTTTTATTTTCCTGAGATCGGGACTGATACTTAAAAATTATCGAAATGTAGAGGTTAAAATTTCAATACCCGGATTAATACTCTAAAAGACCTTGTTCGACTTTTTATTTAACTTAGGAGCATAGACACTTTTACAGGCATATTAGGCTTTTTCACGAGTCCAGCTATATTCTAAGAGGTTGATGAAGGTTATATATGTTAACAAACAGATTCACTTAGGCAAAATTAACTATTTAACAGACATTTCCTAATAGTTAGGAGGTCAGACAGGAGTTCGCTCCGCTTGTTTTATCACTAGTAACAATCCTTATCATAATATCCACTCTAATGAGATTACTTAAAGTTTCTTTTTCTTTTCAGTAACTGGTTTGAATGTATACGTAGCCGTCTCAATGGTTTACATTGTATGCATCTTTTATGCATCTCAGGTAAATAAAAATCCTATTACGTATTAAGCTCTAAAAAAAATTGCAATTTTCTAACATCAATTTATATTTCTGTAGGGAGGCATGAAAGCTGTTATTATTGCTGATAGTTTTCAAACTGCGGTTCTAATTGGCTCTCTTCTAGCAATACTTACACTGGGTGAATATTACCTTGGAGGAAGTGGCATCATTTGGTCAACAAGTTACCAAACTGAACGTTTACAAATTTTCGAGTAAGTTTATAGACAAAAAAAACTATATTTTATTGGAAATTATTTGTTACTAACTCTAAATTTTTTTTTCTTAGTATGAATCCAAATCCAACAGTACGTCATACATTCTGGTCAGTTGTGATTGGAGGAACTTTCTATTGGTTAACAATGTTCTGCGCAAATCAAGCTTCAATTCAAAAATATTTATCCGTTAAAAGTTTATCGCAAGCGAGAACGTAAGTAATCTTACTAAAAAATTAAAAAAAATGTTTGAATTCCTTGAAACTAATTTGATAATTTAATTTCAGAGCTATTTGGGTATCAAGTTTTGGTTTAATTTTCATTTACACAATTAACTTTTATACTGGAATGATAATGTTAGCAAATTGGAAAGATTGTGATCCAATAAAAAGTGGAGATATTTCTACCAGTGATGAATTACTGCCTTTATATGTGATCAACATTTTAGGACATTTACAAGGAATGACAGGATTCTTTGTAGCCGGAATTTTTGCGGCAAGTTTAGGGTAAGTAGGAAAAAAATAAATACGATTTGCTACGACTTGAAAAAAAAACCTAAGAAATTTGTTTCATATTTGTCATTGTCTTTTTCAGAACTGTAGCATCAGCATTAAATAGTTTAGCAGCCGTCACAACAGAAGATTTCATTCAAGGAGTTTTTAAAATACAATTGCCAGCATCGAAAGGTGCTTTTGTTGCCAAATGGATTTCTTTTGTTTACGGTGTACTAAGTTTTGGATTAGTTTTCATTGTGGAACAGCTTGGAAGTGTTATGCAAGTGGCTTTGAGTTTTAATGGAATGGTCGGTGGTGTTACATTAGGTCTATTTTCACTTGGAATGTTCGTTCCTTGGGCCAACGCAAAGGTGAGAGCAATTTTACATTTGATAAAACAGATCGGGGATCCACAATTTTTAAATATTCTTACATACAAATTAATATTTTTCATTAGGATTTTAAATATTTCATATTTAGTTTGTATGAATAAAGAAATACAATATGCATTTTCTAATGAGATTTTTGTCCTTGAATTGAGGGTCGAATTAACTAATAGACAAACAAGATAACTGTCTAGAGCCCATAGTCCGACAGGTTATTAATTTTCTGTATATAGGTATTATTTTAAATGGGATCCCAATTCAATTCTTATTTAGGATTCGATTGAGACTTAATTCGGTACTGGTTGAATTTCTCCAAAAAATTTGCTAAATTGCATTTTTTTTAAATACTATATTTATTCATTACAGGGAGCACTGTTAGGAGCAACTGTTGCAGCTGCCTTAGTTTTGACAATGGGCATTGGATCACAATTTATGCAGGCAAACGGTGCAATTGTTATACCATCAAAATATACCAGCACTGAATACTGTGAATGCTTTAATCACACCGGAAACATAATACCTGAAGTGATTCACGTAGATGAATCGTAAGTATCCATTTTTCTCAATCCTATTGTTTAAATTGGTTTTCAACAAAAGAAAAAAAAATTGAAAAAAATCAATCAAAAAAGAAATATAAAAAAAAAAAATTAAGGCTTAACCAACTGGTTTCTAACTAAAGATGACAGGTTCGACTCTTGTTTGATGAAATAAAACAAAAACATAATTATTCATTAATACTAAAAATATTTCAATTTTCAAAGAAAATATCTCTTTTTTGTTACAGAGATGTGTTCTTCTTATTCCGTATATCTTATCTCTGGTATTCAATGATCGGTTGTTTAACAACAATAATTTTGGGTACACTGACATCATTTTGTACGGGACTTCAAAGTCCGAAAGAATTGAATCCTGATTTATTGTCACCAGCTATCACGGATCTCTTCAGTCGATTCTCTAATGATATGAAAGATTTCCTAAACTTACCATTGAAAAATGTCCAAACACAACAACAGAAGAATCTGTCTGGCGTTGTAAATCCCACGCTTGATATGTCCGATGAAAAACCAATACCACCAGTAATAACAGACCGGAAGATATCAATTGACAAAATAAGACCGACTGAATCTTACACAGTTCATTTATAATTTCGTATAGGACGTAAATTGAAAAATGTCCAACTAGAAACAAAATTTATGTCATTGAAAATGACAAACATATGGTAAATATTTACTGCAAATAGCTTTAAGAACGACTTTTATTTAAGTAAAGTACTGTTCTAATATACCAAATATGTATATATTATTTAATTTATCGCATCGCGAAAAAATTTCATTTTATTGTCACTAATATGAAAGAGTGCTTTAAAATAGTGTCTAGGATCAGAAGTTTCAGAATGTTCCATCGGTGTTTTTTCAAGGATATGTTTTAAGTACCGATGGAATACACGTATGCATATATGACGTAGCATATTTATATCATTAATTCGAATACTTCTGACATGGTTACTGTATAAATGTGTAAAGTTTCATTTTTTCCACAAAAGCACAAAAAATACACACTTGAAAGTGAAATACCGTCTTTCTAAATTATAAAATTGGAAAAGCTTTAAAATGTCTAATATCATTAGAGTTAAGGTGTTCGGTTGTAGTAACAGCTTAATTCATACAAAATAGTACAATTTGAAACTCTGCTACAAGCTACTTCATCTACAATATCTACATCATAATATTTATGACATCTGAATATTTGAAGCATAGACATATGTAAAAATTTCTGCATTACAGAATACAAATATCGCAAAAAACACCGGCTTTTAAATTTAAAAACTTCAGCCGAGTAAGTAATTTTTAAAAATATGTACATTTATGAAGGTTATTTGAAAAGATAATAGATTAATCGATAAGCAGCCGTATTTTTTAAGAAAAAATATCTAACCCCAAATAGTAAATTTTACATTTAAAATATACGTAAAAATATAATTAAATTTAATATTAAAAGCTGTAATAAAAACAAATTTTTAATTAAAAATATTTTTTATGTAAAATGTAAAACAATCTCAATCATATTTTATCTTTGTTTTTCTAATTTCAAACCAACCAATTGTAAATCAATTATCAAACCAACAATTGTAAATCATTCATATAAATATTCGAAAATAATTTAAATTTATTTGAATTTTTTGCACCAAATAATAATTGTAAGTCAATTTAATTGCAAAATGTAGTTGTTTATTACTATCATTTTATGTACATGGACATGTGGTACACTGGTTCAAAGAGGACAATTTCAAGTTATGTCTAATATATTTTTTCATTTTTTGTATTAATACTGAGAAATTTGGTCAAATTCAAAAAATGAAAAAATATTAATTTTAAAATATCTAAATTGAAATTTGTTCGACTTTTATTGGAAGTCCCTCTACATAACTACCAAATACATACAGACGTATCCAAAGTAGATATAGAAAGGTATGCCGACGCGTAGATCGTGATGACGTAGATGGCGAATTAAATATATACAGCGTGAGTTTTTTGAGAATTGTCATATTTATTACAGCCAAACCGCTGATTTAATTGAAAAATTGTTCAAATAAGAGTTGTAAATATCGATGGGGGCAACCGATTGCTATAGTCAAGAGCTTTATAGCTCTTATAGTCTTAGCTCTTATCAACGGTTTGGCTGTAATAAAAATGGTAACTCTCAAAAAACTCATATTAATAAAACTCTGTATAAATATAATAATAAATAATTTGTAATGTTGTCTTTTTCTAAAAATTCAAATATGTGACGTATTATGACGTAGATGGCGAACTGCGCAAAAAAGCTTGAACTTAAATGTAGCGTACCTTTCTCTATCTGCTTTAGACGTATCTATGAACAAAATTTTTCATAATATATACAATAGAATATACATAACATTATACATACTTGCCTATACGACAAAAATGATGTACTCAATTTACTCAATTTTGTTATTTTTAAGATGCGCAAAAAATTGTTAGAATTATTCTGTGGTTAGAATAATTGTTCAATAACAAGGGGATATAAACGTTTTATTTTTTTTTTTAAAAAAAGCTACATTTGTATATTAAATTTATTTTGTTTAACAACAAAATATCAAATTAAAATGAAAAAGAATATTTTTCATTTTACAAAATATCTATAACGGAAAAATCAGAAAAGGTCCACAAAAAATTGTACTGTGTATGACAAACTGTGATAATATTGTTTTCGTTAAGAAATACATAACATATTTAATAATAACGTTATTTTTAAACAGTATTTTAGCAATTTAAGACAAATTAATTTTATTCTATTTTAAAAGACTTAAGTAGATAATAATAAATGCATGTATAATATAGGTACTACAAGATTAAGTAATTACGTTAAAACCATGTAAATACAATTAATAAATAAATTTTAATAAAATATTACACATTTTAAAAATGGATTCTTCATTTACTTACCCTTAGTAAACTTCATTTTTCAAACGAAATTAAATGACAAAACACTTATGACATAAAATCAAACTATCAAAATATTATAGTTTAAAAGTTTCACTATTAATTTTCACAACGTTCAAGAATCAAAAGCGTTTTTAAATAACTTAAATTTATTTTATCATATTACAGAGAAAATTTTATAAAATACACATGAGTACAACATTTAAAAGTAGTTTTGACATTTCTTTTCAGCGTAACCAACAATAAATAAGTAATATACCTAAAAAAAAGTACTATATTTCGCGCCAAAAAGTGTCTTACAATTTAGCCTGTACGGTTACGAACGTTACGGTAATTATGGTAAATTGGATATTATATTTAAAAATTCAAAAGTTTTTAATTTTCAATTTTGGATATAAAAATTTATTTTAAATAAAAAAAAATTATAATTAGGTACTTAGACAGCATTTTTTTTCATTGATTGTAGCGATTGTAGACCGTGTTGTAACAAATAATTCAATTAACAAAAAATAAAAAGTGACAATAATATACTAGAAATTATATTTGTCTTATTATTATGTATCATTTTCTTTAAAAATAAAAAAAAAATCATAAAATGCTGAGAAAAACATGGAAATATCATTTTTTGAGAATTTTAACGACTCCGTAGATACCGTAGATACCTAGGTACCTACATAAGTAGATAAATAAAATTATATAAATTATCAGATTGCTGTTTCTTAACTTTTCAATTATTGATTTTTATTAAATCACACTTAAAATGATTAAAATATTCTGCAGTACTTATAAATTATAAAATAAAAAAATAAGTAAATAAATAAAAGACCATAGAGAATACTAAATGGATATGATGGATATTGATTGCATAGAGTAAAATTGTTGTTTATAATAATCAGTGTTTATTGTTTAACCAGTTTTATGTAAAATGTAGGTCACAACAATAACATTCGGTATAAATGAACTAAAAAACAAAATTATGCAAAATGAAAGCGATTAAAGTTAAACAAAAAGATTATTTGTGTCACCATATTATCATAGCAATTTCATTTTTACATTTTCTACAAACAATATTAATAAAATTATTATAATTTTTCAAATATTTTTAAAATGTTAACTGAATTTACATTTTAAATATGATACGAACAAATTCAATCTTTTCATTTTTACTTCAACGATGGTCAACCACTGTTTCACTAGTTTGTTACCTTTGTTTCTTTTTAATTATTTGGAGTCTAGCCTTACCATTAAAATCTGATGAAAATATCAAAAACAACGCGTTAGAGGATAGCATTGAAAATTTTAGATCTAAACACAACTTAAATCCTGGTTTAAACTTTAATAAAATACAAATCAATGAGGTGCCGCAGGATATACGAACAGAATATGATAAAGGAAAAGAGCCGGCTGTTGTGCTAAAAGAGGTTTTTAAACGGTAATTTACAAAAAATATGTTATATGTAAAACAAAAATGTTCATTTTTTTATGGTTGTTATAGAGCTGATACGAATAATAATGGATTATTGGATGCAAATGAATTAGCGAAGTGGATTAATTTTAAAATAAAGCAACACATTGCAAAGGCAATTCATAACAATTATGCTTTGTTCACAATGATTGATATTAGTCCACGAAACGGTGTTGTTACTTGGGAAGAATATCATGCGTTTTTCTTAAAACAAAAAGGCTTAAGTAATCATTATGTTAAGAATCATGATGAAAAAAAGCACGTAGGGTTACAGAGATCTCTAAAAGGTAAAAATTCTTAAAAGATTTTGCAGAATAACTATTTGAATTTTTATCAATATTTTTAGAACAAATAATGCGCGATAAAGCGTACTGGAAAGAAGCGGCACGGTTTGATCCGGACAGTTTAACGGTTGACGAATTTTTAACATTTACACATCCTGAATCAAGTGCTTCAAATCAGTTGGCCTTAGTAGAAGACTTATATGAAAAATTTGATCGTGATGGTGACGAATTTTTGACTGAAGATGAATTTGCAACAGTTCCTATTATAGGTAAATTTATTTCATAATTTTTTGCTTACTAACTAAGTTAAGGATTTATGATTTATTTTGTTACTGAAGTGACCAAGTCGCGTATAATAGGTATGTATTGATAGATTATAATAAAAAGAAACAATTTTACCAACAATAGAATGTTTCGTTGTTCCTTCTCTTTGTTATACAAATACACAACAGTGTATACATAGTGAAAAGAACGACAACTGAAAATGACTCATTCACATAAAGAACCTTGTCCCAAACTGGGCCCCTGGTAATGGTTTTTATTGCAGTATGTAGTATTAGCCGAGTAAAACAACAACAAAAATATTTTAACATATGAACGTGTGTGTGACATAAGATATATTCAATTAAAGTTAGTCAGAAACTGACTCTTCATCGAAGCTATCAAACACTACAAAAATATTTTCTATCTCTTCGCTTGGTGGCTTGAGATGTTTTTCCTGGTGTTTAGCATAACCTAGGTACCAAATGACCGAAGGCGGCCTGTACACGATCAGTAATAGTATCAGTATTTACTGACAAAAACAATAAATCATTATTTTTATAATATAAATTCTATATACGAATACTTTAGTATTATCAATAAATGATCAGTAATAATGTCAGTAGTTCTAAATACTGACAATATTATTGATCGTATACAGGCAGCCTTAGAATGTGTACACAGCATCCAACTGTTACATGTACAACAGTGTGCTTTGATTGAATCTCTTCCTTCCACATTGTATTAGAGTATGACTTTACGTTTCATCTTAAGGTCCCTTATTACACATACAATAAGAGGCAGAAACCTTTATATTATTAATGTACACATCATACTTAACTCACTAGCATGTGTTATAATATTGTACAAATGGCCCAAATCCCACAGGATTTGGGACAAAGTTCTTTATGTTTTGGACAAACTCGTAATATAACTATCTCTCACAAGAACTACTATCTAATATATTGGAAAAGGATAGTAGAAATTATAATAACTTTTATATGTGACAAAATTTTATTTTTAAAATGAGTCATTTTCAGTTTTTAAAAATAAGATTATACGTACTTTGCTCTTTTTTATTACTGAAAATGGGTGTATTCCTAGGTACCTAATTGGTACTTTCATGAAAGCAAGCGCTTGCAAGTAGCTTGCAGTAGCCTAGTACTTGATATCTCTTGGTGATGTTTTAAAGTAACATCTTGCTTATTGGTAATACCATAGAGATTTTGTACCTAAAGTTGAAAACTAAAATAATGGAGTATTATAAGATGGAGACCTAACTCATATGAGAGGAATTGACAAAACTGGTCAGGAAAATGGCAAATATAAGGGCTTTCTTTTTTTACCACTGGCGGCGTTAATAATCTCAAAATACTGATGTGAATATTGCGAATATAGTAACATAAAACGGATAAAACAGAATGTAACTACAGTACTTATTCTCAAATAGAAACACGCCGGGACTGGGGAAGTGAGTGTTTCCATTTGAGAATCACCAATGTCGGTTGATGATATTTAATAATAAGGAAATACATACATAGAAATGACATATGTATGAAATAAACTCTTATAGTTTAAATTACTTTATATGGCGGATATCCAATTGTACTGACTCCGATTTTACATAGTGACGTCAGCGAATTATATAATATACAATATAAATGACGCGACGCAAAATAAAAATTGTTAAGTTTATTTTAAAAACGATCGAAAAACCCACTTTATAACTGAGTTGAACATTGAAAAAGATTCCAGAGAATTCTATTCAAAAGCTAACAAAGATAATATAGAAGCTCGCGTTTCCATTTGAGAGTGTTCCATTTGAGAATAAGTACTGTACCGCTTTCGTATCGTACGAACACGAGTGCCACCTTTGATTTGAACATTTTTTTGAATACACTGAGTTTAGACTCCTTGTCTAATCTTCATAACTAAAATGATGAAAGGTTTTTGAAAAGAGAAAAAAAAATTGATACTGTACAATACGTAGACTGTATAGCGCAAGGGGCCAAACTAATATATATATAATAGGTAGTATTCCAACTGTAGCCGTCAGGTGACGTAAAATCTTCCCCACTTCGCATTACTATGTTGTGTAGGTACACACTGTTTGTAGTGGTGTTGGTTTGATGTTTGCTTCTGCGTGCGTATTCACACACACAACTACAAAACACCTATTATGGGACAGAACAACGTGTGCAGTTCACGTAACAATGTCTAACAATACATTACAATGCATTGTGCGTTCGGTGACCGACACCGACTGACTACATGCCTTAAGCTGTGACTGACCAACAAATGACACCAAGCGAGCTACACTTTTTTGATATTTGTTGGCTTCTAGTGTTGTATGGTATAGCGTATACGCTGAATTAAATAAAGATGCCAACGCCACTACGGTTTTGCTTCTTTATTTAGCGATCTATCATTTCCACTAGTAACGGTTGATATGTTTTCTTCACTTTGTGTATAAAATCTCTTTGGATAATAACAGTTCTTTTTTTAATTTTTTTTTAAATAAAAGATTAGTTTTATAAAGCCAAGAAAGTTTCATGGTATTCGTACATGTATGTAGTAACGTAAAAGCCCCTATACCGGAACACTATTTTTAGGTGTGCAATTAAACTGGCTTATATAAATTGACAAATAAATTAAACACCCATTTATTTTTTCTTAATAAGCATGAAGGCAAGTTTTTTTAATCCAATGAAGACATCTTAAGAATAAAACATAGAGTGACATCTAGACGTCAAAGTAGGAAACATAGAATGGTTTAAGTATCAGACGTAAATAAAGGATCAAAATACTGTGTTCAACAAAAATTGTTTAATATATATATATATATATATATATATATATATATATATATATATTTCTTTAAGTAAGGAAACATTAAATGTGAGGTGAATTTAAATTGAAAAATAATTATTCTATTATTAATAATTTTTGTTATCAGAGGTTTCTTTCAGAAATAATTTCATTAATATATAAATGTCAAAACTGTTCGGACATATGATCGCGTTCCGGTATAGGGGCTTTTACGTTATAATATATATTGCTAGCAAAGGATTTTGTCTATAAGAGGAATTGGTCGTAAACAGAGACAGACAATGCAAAGATAGTGTGCCTTTTCTGTTCTGGGCTTGTATAGCGGTTCACTTGAAAAATTTTAAACAAACTCATTCATATTTTTAACATTTTATTGTTTGAGTTTTTAACTCACGAATCACAATTTTATTTATCCAAATAATAAATAAATAAATTTATTGCTTATTAAATAAAATTTACTTTGTAATTTATACTCGTACTTGATAATGATAACCTAAGTGGCTAAAATGGAGGCATTTTTGAAATTGTCAACAATGAAAATAGGTACATTAAATAAAAAGAAAGAGTGATATCGTTTGCACTCTAATGTTTGGACCAAAAGTGCAAACTGCTAGCAATATACCTTATGCTACATATATGGGTTCGTAATACTGCTTTTCCTTGGCTTTACAAAACAATTTTTTAATAAACTGTATTATCAGTAAGGTGCTTTAAAACGTCACTAAATGATATCAAGTGCTAGTACTGCAAGCTGCAGTACCCTTGATGAATGTGCCCAATGATTTCACTCGATGATAAAGTTTTGCAGTTAGAGTAGTATCCTAGCGCTAACATTTATTGATGACATCTTAAAACAACATGTTATTATTATTAATTGTTAAATCCCATTTAACATTTTCTAATTTTTAATATTTTATTTTAAATATTGCCGCCGTTTGTTAGCGCTATCTGAATGGTATATTGCTAACTAAATACGAGTATTAACGATTTGACACGACGAAGTGAAGCGTGCGAGTCGCTTACAGGAGAGTTGCGTTCTGAACAACGTACGATTCGGATGTGCGCGCGTGTTTTACGTAAACACAAAAAGTTATGTACTTATTTATTTCATTTTTGTAACAATTTTGCTATTTATTTTAATTATTCAACCGGTTTGCTTGAAATAGAACTTGTACTTGATCAACAAATAAATCAATTTTAAAAGAATAAGTGTTCTAGTTACTGGTCCTTCGTTTTATACAACAACAATCAATTGCTATCGAAGAGAACACGGGAAATCGTCAAATACAGTCCAGTCCGCATCCTACATTAATAATACAGCTTATTCAATAATAATTTTATAAAATGAAAGAAAAAAAGTATTATAAATTCCATGAAGCATTCTTAAATAAAGAAGCCATCATAGCATTCATAATACTACTTTTCCTTGGCTTTATAAGATTATTATTTAATATTATTTCATAAGCTTTATTATCGAAATCATTTTGCTTTAAAACGTTACCAACAGATGTCAGCTGTCATGATACTAAACTAGAGTCCCTATAATAAATTGTGGCGTGACATGTCATCCATTTTCTGTCCAAAACAGAGCGGGAAGCTTCAAAATTAATTATCATCACATGTGTGAGTAAATATTTTTGAATACATAGATATTGTTAATAAGTTATGAATTAATGAACAATTAAAAAGTTTTAATTAAATTATTCTTTCTAGGTTAAACTAAATGATTTTTGTTAATATTTAATTTATTTCCAATGTATTTTATGCAAACTTTGGACAGAAAATACCGGAACAATCAGCGTTCAGCACACATGTCACAACTCTACTTATTATAGGGACTCTAAACTAAACTAGAGTCCCTATAATAACAGACAGAAAATGGATGACATGTCACGACTCTATTTATTATAGGGACTCTATACTAAACTGCTGCAAAATTGCTTTGTCGGATGAAATCACTCACTGTCTTATTGGGCGCATTCGTACCGGCGTTAGCCAAAGTGGCTTGCTCTTACTTTTAAGCAGATTCCACTTGTTTTGAAGTGCACTTGCCTTACTTTTGAGATATTTGTATATTCCTGTCTCACTTTCCATGTTCTTGAGAGAAGAGTGAAGGTATGTGTACGATGTATACCGAACGCTATTACTTGACTATAAACTATGTATGCTAGAATCATCGTATCATAGAGATGTACACGATATGATTTTATTCACAGAGTGCTAATTTAAATACAAGAGTAATATTATACTAGATTTTAGATAAAATTTCTTGTTAATGCAATAATACTTGAAAGTTGTTAAATAATGTGTTGTTAATTATTTAGAATTTAGCTAATTCACTTGAATGAATTTTTTTAATGAAAATAAGTTGCGCTTTTAATGACAATAGGAATATTTGTATTGGAACGAGAAAAAATAAAAAATAAAATAACAGAAAATTCTCATATAATTTTTATCTGTATAAATTGAATTATATAATTCATTTTATTTATTTATACTATTATTATTATTATAGACTTTTACGCCAACCTGGCGCTCACTACTCAGTAGGACAGTACTGGGTAACATTCACCTATACCGGCATTATGCAAGGTATTAGGCTCTGTGGAAGGGTAATGTGCCAAACCAATCCGTAAAAGTACCGTAGTACATTCACGGACGGGTTCGTCACATCACTCCTTATATTGTTGTTGTTGTTGCTTGAAACGAGGTGTTATGCGTCTATTTTGGTGTATACTGGTTCGTACGACGAGACTTTTGTGGGAGCGTAGATGTTGGCTCAATGACAGACGGCTGTGAATGCCTTATATTTGCCGTTATTATTATTATTATTATTATTATTATTATTATTATTATTATTATTATTATTATTATTATTATTATTATTATTATTATTATTATTAATTTTTTTTATTATAATAAGAATTGTATAGAATTTTGATAAGAATTGAATGTAAAATGTTGAAATGACAAAAATTTTAATAGGACGCAAATAAAAAATGAACGAAGTGAATTGAATAATAATAATAATAATAATTTACTGGGATCGGTCGATTATTACAGATAAGACCATAAATCATAATCGACCAGATATCACCTTCGTAATGAAAAACACTAAGACAACCTATCTGATCGATATTGCGGTTCCAAATACACACAACTTACAAAAAACACACGCAGTTAAATTGGATAAATACACTGACCTCGCAGCCGAAATAAAACAACAATGGCGAATGGAACATGTCCACATCGTTCCAATAGTGCTCAGTGCCACCGGGGTCATTCCACACACACTACACAATAGTTTGAGTCTCTTGGGTCTCCCAAAATACACATATGCCACTATGCAAAAGGCAGTGATCATAAACACGTGTCGTATAGTACGGAAGTTCCTCAGTAATACGAATCCGACTGCGATATGTGAAAGCACAAGACCTGCTTCTACTCCATCTGAGCCATTTACAGTGAGCGAACAATACACTGACACTCATCTTACAGACACACAACACACATACATAAACACACAATACACTAACACTGAAAGACAAACACTTAACACACATACAGATCCAGATTCGTCTGAGGAAGAGGGGGGATCGAACAACTGCCGCACTGTCACTGTTACCGCTCTGGTGCATAATCCTCCCCAATTCAATAACACACAAGGTCCGTCAACCTCTGTACCATCTAAACGCGCAGTTCCAGGAACACCCGATCTTAATGAGCAATTTGATGAACCAGAAAACATCTACACCAAGAAACGTAAAATAGAAAGACACATCCACACACATACACAAACACACACACAAACACAAACAGTCCTTTCCCTTCCCTCTGTCCCTACTCCTACCTACCATCTGAGGACACGAAAGCGAACTAGGCATTCACAGCCGTCTGTCATTGAGCCAACATCTACGCTCCCACAAAAGTCTCGTCGTACGAACAAGTATACACCAAAATAGACGCATAACACCTCGTTTCAAGCAACAACAACAACAATATAAGGAGTGATGTGACAAACCCGTCCGTGAATGTACTACGGTACTTTTACGGATTGGTTTGGCACATTACCCTTCCACAGAGCCTAATACCTTGCATAATGCCGGTATAGGTGAATGTTACCCAGTACTGTCCTACTGAGTAGTGAGCGCCAGGTTGGCGTAAAAGTCTATAATAATAATAATAAAATACCTTGCATAATGCCGGTATAGGTGAATGTTACCCAGTACTGTCCTACTGAGTAGTGAGCGCCAGGTTGGCGTAAAAGTATAATAATAATAATAATAATAATAATAATAATAATAATAATAATAATAATAATAATATACTTACGGAGCCCCCAACACCTTTGGCTCAGCCGACTTTAAGTGTTTCCTCGGAGCATTCTTTGGGGACCACTAAAGCTGGTAAGAAGCGTGTGCGTATGCAATGGACAGATGAACTGAATGAATTCATCGTACGCACATACTTCAAAGTCACTAGACTTGAAACGGACAAAACTGGTTACCGTACAAAATTACATCAAGAGTTCGCGCACAGCTACCCTCACCTAAGTCGCGTTACTGAACAGAGACTGGCAGACCAAAAACGTGTCATTTTTACCAATAACCTCATCCCTTCCTCCCTCATAAACACCATTAAAACACAAGTTGCACATCAATTTGCTCAAAATGAAGAAAGTCAGGACGACGGCCCACCAGAAATGGAGAGCCCCACACAAAACGACACTCAACAACTTGTCGAGAATGAGCCTGACCACCATGAGACAGCAGTAAATGACACCCTACTGCAAAAGATCGAACTGGAATTTAACACAGCGCTTACTGAATTTGAAGGGACGGACCCCACACATAGGTACTTGTTGCCTAAACAACACACCTCACGTAGATTGGCTGAGATCGTTGAGATATTGAACAATACAATACTGCCTAAACACTTGGAAACATGTGACAATTTTATCGAGTTACACACAGCTATCTATTGTGGAGCCGTTGCAGCTATACGTTGTAACGGGTCCGATGTAACACCACCTGTAGCGCACAACTCGAAAGAACACAAAACTCCTGCCTGGGAAACACGATTGAATAAACGCATCAGCAACATCCGATGCAACCTCGGCAAGATCACCCAATACCAACAGGGTACGAGGTCCAAACGGCTCAACAAATACATACACGACATATTACGCAAACATACAGTACACACACAATACGAGGAACCCAATAAAACACTCACAGAGATCAGAGATACGCTTCACCAAAAATTAACAGCACTAGCGAAGCGCTTACGAAGATATAAGACCAGTACTGAACGCAGACGACAAAACCAAGCGTTCAGCAGAAACGAGAGACGGTTTTATCAGTCTCTAACGAACACGGTAACTGACAGTAATGGTCTACCGGAGAAGAACGCACTCCATAATTTCTGGGCGAATATATGGTCCAACACCATTGACCATAATGACAAAGCCAGCTGGATCGATACAGAGTACAGGAATAACGAACATCTTCCGGAGATGCCCTATACGGACATTACTACAGAGGACGTCTCCAGAGCTTTACAGAGATCGCATAACTGGAAGGCACCTGGCATCGACAACATACAAAACTACTGGCTGAAACACTTTACATCAACACACAAGTATCTCGCTGAACACTTTACACTATTTATAAAAACACCAAACCTGACACCGAAGTTCCTAACGCAGGGTATCACATACATGAAATCTAAAAACAGTGATACAAAAAATCCTGCGAATTATAGGCCTATCACCTGCTTGCCTACAGTGTATAAGATTTTGACGTCCTGTCTGGCAGAAAAGATCAATGAGCATTGTCAGATTAACACCATACTGACAGAAGAACAAAAGGGATGTCGAAAGAGGTCACAAGGCTGCAAAGAGCAGCTTCTGATTGACTCCGTAGTACTGGAACAAGCGAAAGGGAGAAAACGTAACCTGTACACAGCGTTTATTGATTATAAAAAGGCATTTGATTCGGTCCCGCACTCCTGGTTGCGGAGAGTATTGGAGCTGTACAAAATACACCCAAGTATCGTGAACTTCCTTGGAACGATCATGTCCGACTGGCGAACGACCTTACATTTGAGTATTGGTAATGAAAAAACAACAAGCGACCTTATTCAAGTAAGACGCGGCATATTCCAAGGCGACTCATTGAGTCCATTATGGTTTTGTCTCGCAATGAATCCACTTTCTCGCCTGTTAAATGAAACCAAATACGGTTATAATGTAGGTACCCAAACTAATTCGCGTCATACCATTTCACATCTTATGTACATGGATGATATAAAGATCTATGCAGCTACTAAACATCAATTACAGCAGCTGCTGGGACTTTCTAGGGAAGTTTCGCGAGACCTCTGTATGGAGTTCGGAATCGATAAATGTCGAACACAATGTCGTTCTGGAGGAAAACGAGATGCGGTCGCATTCGAACTCGAACCAGAGTCTGTTATGCAACCCATGGACGAGGGAGAGTCGTACCGGTATCTCGGATTCAATCAGGACGAACGTATAGATCACAGCGCTGTAAAACAACACCTGATGCAGCAATACCTAACGCGTGTACGGAGATTACTGAACACCCACCTTGATGGAAAAAAAACCATCAAAGCAATTAACACCTACGCAGTTCCGGTGCTAACGTACTCATTTGGGGTAATCAAATGGACGCCTACGGACTTGACAAACATCGAGATCAGGACCCGCGTCCTTATGACCAAATACCGAATTCATCATCCCAAAGCAGCGATAGAACGATTGACGCTGCCAAGAGCCGAAGGGGGTCGGGGTCTTATAGACATAAGGAACACGCATAATAAACAGGTTCATAACTTGCGAGAATACTTTTACACCAAAACACACACATCACACTTACACAATGCAATAATCCAAGCCGACAAGGCATACACACCATTAAACCTCTCACACACAGAAATGCCAGATAGTTTTTACCCATTGGTCACGAAGGAGGACAAAATCCAGCAATGGATGCGCAAGCCTCTACATGGGAGACATCCACATGACCTTAACCAGAGTAACGTCGACAAAGCAGCGTCGCACGCCTGGTTGAGTCAAGGAAGTCTTTTCCCGGAGACTGAAGGATTCATGCTGGCTATACAAGATCAAGTAATTCATACAAAGAATTACTCAAAATACTTACTTCGTGACTCGTCAATAACATCTGACTCATGCCGGAGATGCCATTCCAAACCCGAAACGATCCAACACATCACAGCTGCCTGTACTCAGCTAGCTCAGTCCGAATATAAACACCGTCACGACCAGGTTGGCAAAATTATATATCAGAAACTAGCGGTTAAGCACCACCTTATAACCGATAAAACCCCTTACTACAAGCTCACACCAAAAGTAGTAGCGGAGAATGACTCCTGTAGACTTTACTGGGATCGGTCGATTATTACAGATAAGACCATAAATCATAATCGACCAGATATCACCTTCGTAATGAAACAAACTAAGACCACCTATCTGATCGACATTGCGGTTCCGAATACACATAACTTACAAAAAACACACGCAGTTAAATTGGAGAAATACACTGACCTCGCAGCCGAAATAAAACAACAATGGCGAATGGAACATGTCCACATTGTTCCAATAGTACTCAGTGCCACCGGGGTCATTCCACACACACTACACAATAGCTTGAGCCTCTTGGGTCTCCCAAAATACACATATGTCACTATGCAAAAGGCAGTGATCATAAACACATGTCGTATAGTACGGAAGTTCCTCAGTAATACGAATCCGACTGCGATATGTGAAAGCACAAGATCTGCTTGTACTCCATCTGAGCCATCTACAGTGAGTGAACAACACACTGACACTCATCTTACAGACACACAACACACATACATAAACACACAATACGCTAACACAGAACCGCAAACACCTAACACACATACAGATCCAGATTCGTCTGATGGAGAGGGAGGATCGACCAACTGCCGCACTGTAACTGTTACCGCTCTGGTGCACAATCCACCCCAACTCAATAACACACAAGGTCCGTCAACCTCTGTACCATCTAAACGCGCAATTCCAGGAATACCCGATCTTAATGAGCAATTTGATGAACCAGAACACATTTACACCAAGAAACGAAAAATAGAACGACACATCCACACACATACACGAACACACACACAAACACAAACAGTCCTTTCCCTTCCCTTTGTCCCTAATCCTACCTATTCTCTGAGGACACGAAAACGAACTAGGCACTCACAGCCGTCTGTCATTGAGCCAACATCTACGCTCCCACAAAAGTCTCGTCGTACGAACCAGTGTACACCAAAATAGACGCATAACACCTCGTTTCAAGCAACAACAACAACAACAAAATAAGGAGTGATGTGACAAACCCGTTCGTGAATGTACTACGGTACTTTTACGGATTGGTTTGGCACATTACCCTTCCACAGAGCCTAATACCTTGCATAATGCCGGTATAGGTGAATGTTACCCAGTACTGTCCTACTGAGTAGTGAGCGCCAGGTTGGCGTAAAAGTCTATAATAATAATAATAATAATAATAATAATAACCACACAGAATGATGCCGATCTAAATAAATCCCTTTCTGTCTCAGACAATTTAAGAAAACAATTTCGCGATCTTCTCGATACCGATTTAAACTTTGACAAACGACCACGTCCCAAATACAAACGGACGTATGTAAAGGGCGAACAACTGACCCTACTAAACGAAATTTTGGACGATCATCTATCCCCATCCAGTGATCTCACCGACGTCGACAACGCAGTATATGCAGCGATGCGTGTCCTGACCCCATGTTCTAAGCAGGAAAAGACTGCAGAGGAGAAGGCACGTATTCGTCTTAAACAAATTGACACCAAGGTGAGGGCACTACGACAGCTGGTATCGCGTATCCAATGTGTGATAGAATATATTCAGACCAACAGGCGTTTTACGCGAAAGGTACGGGCTTTTGCCAGAGAACTAAGGTACCGCTATCACACGATAAATTTGGGCAATCTGTTGACCATCAAACAGACACATTTGGATAAGATACGCGCATTGGCCCTGGCCAAGAAGAAAGTAGCCCGGCGTGAACGGTGTATTCGGGAAAATAAGATCTTTAACTCGAACCCTTCACGCCTGTTCGCATCTAAAAGCCCTGTTGTGGAGCAACCACCGACGGTCGACGCAATAGAAGATTATTGGCGGGGGATATATGAGACGACTAAAGAGACTGACTTGGACTGTATTCCCATCAGCCAGTTTAGATGGTACTGCAAACAACAACTTGGCAAAGTGCCATCTCATACCATTATAACATCTGTTGATAAAGAGGAAGTCGAACTTGCTTTCAAAGGCAAGAAGAACTATTCGGCTCCGGGCATTGATGGAATAACGAATTTTTGGTGGAAGAAGCTCACTAGTACCCACCACCACCTTGCCCGTATATTTTCAAATTGGTTATTTAACTGTGAGCCAATACCATCGTGGCTCGCTGAGGGAAGAACGGTCCTAATACCGAAAAAAGGAGACCTATCACAACCACAGAACTACAGACCGATAACGTGCCTGAACACTGTGTATAAAGCGTTCACTTCCATTCTATACGAACGCATCTTGAAGGCGATTGAACCAGTGTGGAGTTCGATCTATGAACAACGAGGTTCAAAAAGAGGAATGTCGGGTTGCAAAGACAACTTGCTGGTCGACAGATGTATCTGTCAGGACGCTAGACAGCACAAACGCAACCTGAGCATGGCCTGGGTGGACTATCGAAAAGCATTTGACACAACGTCGCATGAGCTCATTACCTATTTGCTCCATTGTCTGCGAGTCCACCCCGACATTATTAAATGTATTGAACACCTGTTGCCGCTCTGGAAAACAAGGTTCACAATAACATCCGGTGAACACGTTGTGTCGACGGAGTTGGTGACATACAAACGAGGCGTGTACCAAGAAGACAGCCTCAGTCCACTTTTGTTTTGCATCTCGTTGTTGCCCCTGTCAATCAGTCTGAGAGAGGAACCCGGCTACTTGTGTGGCCCGGTAGGAAATCGCGAGCATAAAGTCACACATTTATTTTATATGGATGACTTAAAACTGTATGCCTCGTCGGAGAGTGATCTTAACTGCGCTCTAAAATTAACACACAAATACACGCACGCGATCGGTATGGAGTTCGGACTGGACAAATGCGCGGTGGTGCACTGTAAGCATGGTGTAGTTCCGAATTTTGATTCACACGCCCAATTAGTGGATGGAAGCATCATAGAACATCTTGATGAAGGAGCGACCTATACGTACCTTGGTATTGGCGAAAGTCACATCCAGGACGTGAAGAACATGAAGGCCGCCTTAAGTAGTAGATATAAGCGCCTTCTCCGACAAATTTGGAGTTCTGAATTGTCGGCGAAGAATAAGACCAGCGCTACAAATATGTTAGCCATACCCATCCTTTTATATACTTTTGGCTCAATTAAGTGGAATGTGAATGAATTGGAGGAACTAGACCGAGACACGCGAAAAATAATGAACATCAATCGTAGTTTGCACCCACGCGCATCGACACAACGACTTTACCTCCCACGAGACCTAGGGGGTAGGGGGCTCCTGTCAGTCGAACGTTTGCATGACCGTATAGTCTTAGGTACAGCTTGTCGTGTACTTAACAGTTCAGACCCGCTATTGCAACTCGTCAGGGATCACGAGCTTGCTGGCGTAGGCGCATTTTTATTCACAGCAGCGCAACGTGCTGCCAATATCTTGGGCTTAGCCTTCGATCCGCGTAATCGCGACGGTGATGATAACATTCTTTCACTATCACAGTCGCGCCAAAAGTCGGAAATCAAGAGAGCCGAGCAACAACATCTGCTCAATAAACATCGCGACAAAGTTCACCAGGGTATGTTCTACCGTCATCTTGACAACCTTGGCCTTTCGAGCGAACTCACTTGGGCTTTCTTGAGAGCTAATGGACTTAAATCGGAAACGGAGGGCTTTATCATGGCAGCTCAAGATGGAGTGTGGAACACTTTAACACACCAAAAATATGTGATGGGTAATAAAGGGGTTTCGAGTACCTCGTGTCGGGCATGCAAAGCATACCCGGAAACCTTAATGCACCTGACTTCAGGTTGTTCTTATTATGCTAAATCCACCTATATCCATCGCCATAATGCAGCGTTGCGTGTGCTCTACTTTTATCTTCGTCATCATTACGAAGTTGACAAAACACCAGTCTTGCCCTACGATCCTGCGGAAGTAGAATCCTTTGTTGCCAACCAAAAGTGCAAGATCTTTTGGAATATGCCGGTTGCAACTACCAGGCAATTGAACGCCAATAAGCCTGATGTTGTGCTTCAAGATTTAACATCTCAGACTATGTATGTTATCGAGTTCTCTGCTCCAGCGGAAACTAACATATTCGAAAAGGAGGAGCAAAAAAGGATTAAATATCAAGATCTAATACACTGTACCCGGGCTATACGGTCCACTTGGTCGTACTTATAATCGGATGTCTGGGGGGTATGCATAACTCCTTTGTGCGCAATCTTAACATCATTCCGGCTTGTAGATCTCACGCCAACATGTTAGCGGCGTCAATGCAAAAAGCAGTTATTATCGGGACGCTCCGCACGCTTCGGTCGCACGAAACGACTTTTTCCGGGAGTTCATGAACACCTTTGAACCCCATGCCCCGTTTAGAGCGGGTCCTCGAACATCCATTGGACCTGCCCTCGAATCTCCCACTGCCATGGTTTTGCAGCGAGGTTCGGGGATTTATTAGGTAGGGAAGACCAGGAAGGGGATGCTGTATGACGGACATTACGTACCTGACCTAGAAGTACCTGACTTGGTACGCTGCACGGACACTTTTTCCTCCGCCTGGGGGTTTTTGAAGTGCAGTCGCGATATTTACGTTAAATAATAATAATAATAGTATAAATAAATAAAATGAATTATATAATTCAATTTATACAGATAAAAATTATATGAGAATTTTCTGTTATTTTATTTTTGAATTTTTCTTCGTTCCAATAAAAATATTCCTATTGTCATTAAAAACGCAACTTATTTTCATTAAAAAATTCATTTAAGTGAATTAGCTAAATTCTAAATAATTAACAACACATTTTTTAACAACTTTCACGTATTATTGTATTAACAAGAAATTTTATCTAAAATCTAGTACAATATCACTCTTGTATTTAAGTTAGCACTCTGTGAATAAAATCATATCGTGTACATCTTTGTGATACGATGATTCTAGCATACATAGTTTATAGTCAAGTAATAGCGTTCGGTATACATAGTATACATACCTTCACTCTTCTCTCAAGAACATGGAAAGTGAGACAGGAATATACAAATATCTCAAAAGTAAGGCAAGTGCACCTCAAAACAAGTGGAATCTGCTTAAAAGTAAGAGCAAGCCACTTTGGCTAACGCCGATACGAATGCGTCCATTGGTAGTAAAGCTTGCATAAATATGACATTTAATTAAAGAATACTTCATTCTATAAAACGAAAAATTTCTTCTATAAATTTTGAATTTATATTTTTAAAGTGACTGTTAATCTATGATACATTTCTGCATGATGTAAATTTCATGTTTCTAAATTAGTTGATTGTTGTCAAAGGATACATTTTGCTCCAGAGTCTATCAAAATAATGAAAGCATTGTAATCACTTTTGCGTGGTGGAAAATTTTTCTTCTCCAAAATCAGAATTTTCACTCGTGTTTCATATTTTAGTACCGTGTTTATCCGTAAAATATTGCGACGCTAATAACTTTGGAACCATTCGATCCATTTTAATAAATCTTTCAGGAGTTATGCGAGTTGGTTCCTAGATGACTCCGATAATTTCGTTAGAATTGATTTCTTACTATATTTTAGCAAGTACGAGCTGATTTTGAGTACAACAAAATTTTACAAGTCCGATTTACACTGGAACAAAATACTAAGTGAATAATTAAGCATTATTCTTAGTTCTGTTACGAGTATGGATATAAAATCCCCAAAAATGTACAAAAGTTATGATTGTTTGTAGTAATTATTTGTTATTTCACAAATTTAGAGACATCACACAAGACTTGAAACATCAGTTTTTGTACAAATTTCAATATTAATTTCTTCTTTTTTTTAATGTACGTAAATCCGACTTTTGAAATTAAGTCCACTATACAAAGACGAATTTATGTAAATTATACTTGCAGTCAGTCAGAATTTTTAAATTTTTTTGCTAGTCCCCCGCCGATTCGCATTTGTTAAAATATACTCGTGCGATTTTTATACATTTCACTGATTTATATGTATAAACATTATTGATATAAGAAAGTTATGTGCACACTCGTTTGAATTATTAATATATATTTAGCAGGGATTTGCGCTAAAAGACGATTACAGTTTAGTCCAGTCTTGATTCCTTGATAAATGGTAGACTGAAGTCGACTTGAAATTGTATAAAATAGTTCCCTGTTAAACAGACAATGTTTTTTTTTATTATTAACGCACTAGTAATTTACTGAGTAATGCATTTGTTAGGATCTTAACGATTACTAGATAAATTTTGTCTAAATAATATAGTTTGGTCTACATTTTAATATAATATTACGTTATGTAAAATGAAATGGCGACTAATGGTTTTTCAAACAATTGTAAAACTTTTGTATGGATGTCCGAAAAGAATTATTTTTCAATAAAATGTGATTATTAACAAAGACAAATCGCTTTCTATTTAAGTTAATTAAGTATTTCTCTTCAGAAAAAAATTTTTCGAACCATGGCTCGTTTCTTTTTTGATAGTAGGTATTGATATTAGCTGATAATTTCATGGTTCCAAGCAGCTTTTTCAGCAGGCTAGCATTGTATCATCTACAAAGTTGCTGCATTCCGTGAAGCGACCCCTTGTGGACAGTACATGCTACTACAGTGTTTCACTATTATTTAATTTGGATCTGTACAAAGTAACCTTAATTTCTCAGTCAAACTATTATCTTTATGGAATATCTGCAAAAATTACTTATTGAAAAATTTTAATTAAAATAACGAGATTTAAGTATACTTTAAATACGGTTTATAACGAGATTTAAGTATACTTTAAATTTTTTCTTTTGATAAAAAACTCAACATTTCATGTTACATAAATTTTTAATAATATATGTTTTAAAGTTTCTGTTTTAAAACTATTTTAATATCAATATCTGTTGCTATATTGTATTGATTTATCTAGTTTTATTCTAATTGTAAATCTAGTTTTAACAATTTACGGTCCGAGTATACAGCATCTGTGAATAGTCAGAACAACCGTACAGGCTGATCGCCATCAGTGATCACACATGTGTGCGACGTTCGCAGACAGGTATTAACCAATAACAAACATACTCTCTGTGTGATGATTTTTGTAAACATTTATAGACGGATAACATTGTTTTTTATTATTTATTAAAAATGCGTATGTTTACACATGCTGAATTATTTTGTGAATTATAGAAAGTATTTTTTTTTCTTTAAAAATACTGCCGGCCCCTGGGCCTACTGTTTAGTGTTTACTACCTAGATGCGCGGACCGTATAGTGTTATTATAGATTACTTTTTATAGCATGTAAACTTTGATAGTGGACGAAGTGTCTGTACCTTTGATTTAATATTAGAATTTTCTATATCTATTTATTGTTAATATAGAAGAGGATGTACATACTTTGTAAAATCAAAAATATTAAATTTGTAGATGACTCATCGTCCATTTTAATACATCGAAGTGAATCGGAGCGACGACGCGAATTTCAAAATTCAATCGACTTAAATAAAGATGGCAAAGCGGATCGTCGAGAATTGTTACGCTACGTTGCACCGCAAAATCCACGCCGTAGTGAATTAGAAGCTCAAACGTTAATATCACTTGCCGATATTGATCATAATGATGCGTTAAGTTTAAACGAAGTATTAGCACGTCCAGATTTATTTATGGCATCCAAGATGGTAGACACCGGCAGAAGTTTTCATGATGAATTTTGAAATGCACAATATGAATAAATAAAACTCACTAATAAGGTTAGAGAAACACCAAAAAAAAGAAAAAAAGCAGTTTAGGTTTACTACAATATTATCACACAGCATAAACATTTTTATTTTTATTGTTGTTTCTAATAATAAGCATTACTTCTGTACATAATATATAATAGTACACGAGTACACCCAATTTTTTTTCTTTAGTTGTGGTTTTGTGTAAAAAACAGTCTAAATACTTCGAAAAATTGTGAAAAAGGGTGCTATTTGGAAAAATTATTTGTAATATGTTAAGGCCGACCGTATATATTTCGATTCTTGTCAGTCCGGGCGCTCATCATCGAAAACCGGTCATACTAACGTATTCATGCCAATAGATTACATTCTTAAATAATATATCAGTTCTGCTTTAACAGGGTGTCCACAACCTATCCAACCTATCATAAAAAGATTCCAGATTTTTCCCTGACCTTTAAATTCCATTTTCCATGACTATTATTTTGCTTCCAAGTCTACAATGATAGTATGTATGGAGATTAGACAAGGAGACGAAACTCAATGTATTCAAAAAAGTGTCTAAATCAAAGATGGCACTCATGTTCGTACGATACGAAAGCGGTACAGTACTTATTCTCAAATGGAACATTCTCAAATGGAAACGCGAGCTTCTATATTATCTTTGTTAGCTTTTGAATAGAATCTTCTGGAATCTTTTTCAATGTTCAACTCAATTATAAAGCGGGTTTTTCGATTGTTTTTAAAATAAACTTAACAATTTTTATTTTGTGTCGCATCATTTATATTGTATATTATATAATTCGCTGACGTCACTATGTAAAATCGGAATCGGTACCATTGGATATCCGCCGTATAAAGTAATTTAAACTATAAGAGTTTATTTCATACATATGTAATTTCTATGTATTTCCTTATTATTAAATATCATCAACCGACATTGGTGATTCTCAAATGGAAATACTCACTTCCCCAGTCCCGACGTGTTTCCATTTGAGAATAAGTACTGTATTTACATTCTGTTTTATCCGTTTTATGTTACTATATTCGCTATATTCACATCAGTATTCGGGGATTATTAACGCCACGAGTGGTAAAAAAAATAAAGCCTTATATGTGCGATTTTCGTGACCAATTTTGTCAGTTCCTCCCATATAAGTAAGATCTCCATCTTATAATACTCCATTAATGATAGTAAAAACATTGCCACTCACTTTTGTGAGGTAAAATTTTTTTCCTCCAAAATTCAAACTTACACTCGTGTTTTACGTTTTAAAGCTTTTTAAACGGTTTTGATTTTGTGTCTCTCTGTGGATCTGTCTGGTGTTCTTAGGTGTCTGTAGAACCTCCCAAGGCGATATATACATCATCATTTCTAATTTTTAGGGAAAAGAGTTGATGTAAATATAGTTTTTTTTTTTTTTTTTTTTTAAATTTTTGGTAGTACTAACTACTGGATTTTTGGTTAATGGTGTTAGTACATAAAAATAATTTTATGTAAATAATTTTCTATGTAATTGATTTATTAACTCTATTCATTTTTAATGTCCATCCATACACTCAAGCTTTATCACCAATTTATTTATTTTTTCGCTGTCATATACAAATAATATTATACATAAGTACTTTTCACCTTACAAAACTAAAACTGATGAAACATTTTTCACCTTACAAAAGTGATTTGTTGCAATGTTTCCGCCATACCTTATTGTAGACTCAGAAGAGAAAATAACAATAAAATACATTTATTTTTATTGGTAGATTTAAAATTGATTGTTGCATTCATGATAATACACTTCCGACTTATGTAGTTTATTTCAAATTAATTGTTGTGTCCAAACTAAAATTTATAATTTATTTTAAAAAAATCGTAATTATCCATATTAACACCATTAAAAAATTTTTTAGCGATCATAAACATTTTTCCTCATTTACAATCACTATAGAAAAATGCATTGTCACATTTGGACTTAAAAATTAATACCAATTTTTCCTAATTTTTCAGATTATTTCGTGAAATCTGACTTTTCCTGACCTATAAGAGCTTCCTTGACTTTTTATGACCTTCCCTGACTTTTCAGGAGATAGATATCCTGTTGGTGTAACGATTGTTAGTTGTATTACATTGAGAAACCCGATCGGTAAACTCGTGTATGCCGCCAGGTTCTGACGACAATACTTGCCATTTACATTCTGATCGAATGATCTGATTGATAAGACAAGAGAGGTAATATTTGCACCTTCGGGTTCAGGGGCGGGCTCTCAAACCGAAAAAATCGGAATGAATACGGCTAGCCTTATTGTGTAAAAAAAGAATTGGGTTATATTATTTACTCCAGTGGCACAGGAAGTACATTTCAATTTAAGTGAATTAAAGAGTTCAGTTAGCCAATACCAGGTTAAATCAAACTTTATGTTTAATTATTGCTTTAACTATGGAGCACGAATAATAATGGTAAAGTTTTACGGGAAATTTATTTAGTTCAGATTTTAAAAATATTATTAGAGACGTTTCCAGTTAAGCAGCAATACCAGAAACTTGAAAATCAGGCTACTTTTTGCAAAATTGCGGCGTTCGCCAGAAAATTTTGTTACTCTAACGTTACGCAATGGAACTTGCACCGTTACAAATCAGAGAGCTCTGATTCAAAACAATTTACATACATTAGATATTAAAACTACAATTTCAAACGTAACGACTGAGTGTTTTTATGCTATAACTTTTGAATGTGACTTTACTTCAGAAATTAAGTATTTATACTATGAAAAACTAGAGGAAACCATGGAAAAATATGTAACGTGCATTAATTTTTAAATCAGAGCTTTCTGGTTTGTAACAGTGTAAGCTCCGTTATGTAACGTTAAGGTAACAAAATTTAGAGATTTAGACTCATTAGTAGCAATACTCCTTAGGTATTACATCATTCATTGTGAGAAGGCTTTGACTTCTTTTTCTTTTCGTCATAACTTGGTCGTATTCTCTACTTTTATCACTTCTAAATGATGTAGGCACATGCGCACACTAACTGTGTAAGAATTGGGGGGAATTAGCAATACCAATCAGTCTTGCAAACACTACGGACTTTTCCGTAGATCTACGGAATTTATATTCTGTTTACGGACATACGGAAAAACTAATAAAATATACGGAATTCTCAACCAATTACTATATTCGGAAAAAAAAGATTTGCCCCCGGGGGGGGGGGATCTTAAGGGCGGCATTTTTGTAAAAAAGGGGGCGGTATACAGCCAACGAGCAAAAAAAAGTCGCTGGTCTGAAAAAACAAACGAGGGCGGCATGTTTCTATACTCGATGATAAAAAAAATCTCTCGAAATCTACCAACTTTTTTATCCCAGATCTTCAGAATTTTTATCTAGTTCTACGGATTTTCTCCTAGAGGTCTACGGAATTTATAAAATTTCATATGGCAACACTGATACCAATTCTCGTTCAGCTAAAAAAAGTGTGTGCATGTGTCTATATCATTCAGAAATAAAGTGATCAGGGTGCGTCTTTTATCTTCCTCTTAAACTGTTTCTTGTCTTAAAGTTGCTCGTATCTTCTTCTTATCTCATTTTGTTGTCTTTTAACTTGCTATTAATGCCTTTTACACAATCAATGAAATAAGAAGTGTGCCATCTAGTGACGTTAAATGTAACTTTAATGACTTCTACATAATGAAATAAGAAATAAAAATTAAGGAGTGTCGCCATCTAGTGACGTTGAATGGAACTTTAACTTAACTGCTCATAGGTAATGTGTAGGTATTTCCAAAAAATTACGAATTTTGATGTACAAAAATACCTACACATTACCTATGAGCAGTTAAGTTAAAGTCCTATTCCACGTCACTAGATGGCGACACTCCATATTTCTTATTTCATTATGTAGAAGTCATTAAAGTTCCATTCAACGTTACTTGATGGCACACTTCTTATTTCATTGATTGTGTTAAAGCAGAAAGGTCCATTCATATTTACAGACACTAAACGTCAGACACATATCGTGGCAGACATGACAAATATTGTTTAATGCTTTTCTTATGAACACATTCATACGTACAGACAATCCGTGTCTGTGCGGTATATATAAATACACCCATAAGGAAAGCATTAAACAATATTTGTCGTGTCTGCCACGATACGTGTCTGTGACGTTCAGTGTCTGTAGATATGAATGGAGCTTAAGTCTTAAATTTAAGTTAAGAAGGAGATAATTTGAGAGCAGGATGAAGTTCCTCGTAAGTCACTTAAGAATCGGATATTTATTCAATTAGAGTGAGAAATTCATTTTTGACATTCATCATGACATCATAGCAACCAGCTATTAGTGGAAATGGTAAAACTTAAGCCATAGAGTTGTATGTGCATATACTGAATAAACGCAAGAGGGCTGTATTCTCATTATATTTAAAAAACGGGCCAAAAAATCATAAATTAACACTTTCACTATTATATGTGAAGAATACGTAAAGAAATGGCTGCAGCAAACTTACTTTGCTTTTTCATAAGGAAAGCTAATCTTGTTTTTGGTAAACAAGTACGTACCTTGTGTATTGTATATATCTGTCATGTCCCTGCCACTTGTTTTCAAGGACGGACCTTTTCATGTCACAGTTTGCTACGTGGCGCTGATGGTAGAGGAGCATACTAAATAGAGTTGGTACATGTGAGCATTTTTCGTCAAATAGATGTCAAAATTAATTATCAGATGATTGAGTACAAAAGTATCGTCACCAAGTTATGTGTTAACGAAGAATTAAATTTTTTTAATTTAATTAATATTTCTAGGTTGAATTAAAGTATTTTTTCAAATATTTAATTTATTTCCAATTTATTTTAGATGAATCTTTGATGAAAAATAGCGAACTATCAAAACTCATGTCCCGACTCTAATTTTATTCTAGTATATTAACGCCATCTGGCATATTTGTTACAACGGCGCGGCGTCAGAAAACGGTCCATTTTTTATAATGAATTATATGGAAAGTGGCAGGGACATGATATCTGTGAACTCGATGGTTATACAAAATGTTTGGTTATGAAAACGATTTAAAATACCCAAATTCGAAACCGTATATTGTATATACAGTTAAAATCCAACTCAAAATGATAGACTCCCTATTAACTTAATAGTAACATTGAGGGACATAAAAGACATACTTTTTAATATTAATAGATTTGAGCGTTACTTTATGGTATTCCATATTTGTGAATAATAAACAAATATTTTACTTCGCAAAAATACCACTTTTATTTTGAAACTGTGACAATATTGTTTCGAACCGTCAGTTCATTTTCAAACAGAAATTGAAAATGAACTGACGGTTCGAAACAATATTGTCACAGTTTCAAAATAAAAGTGGTATTTTTGCGAAGTAAAATATTTGTTTATTATTGACATACTTTTTGCTAATAGTAACATTTAAGTTAAGAATATTCTTTGTTAAGAGGAAGTTTGTGAAGAAGATGAAAGACGCACCCTGAGAGAGCGAATACGATCACTGGGCGAATTCACCCAATTAAGCGATTTTCATTAATCAACTTAAATTAGTAGATACCTATGGTTAAATTATAGTAATGCTTCGTTCTTTGTTCATTAAATTGTGAATAAAAAAAATAAGTTGCTTTAAAACCGCTTAATTGAATGAACATATCCATTTTATTAAAATTATTATACTGCCTCGTTCCATAAAAGCTGTGCCACTCTCTGTAATGGTGTATGAATTTTTAATAATCTACTTAACAAATTTAGTCACTGACTTATCGATTTTATAATTTATACTAACAGTATTACATAATGCATTCCTTCTTTTTATTCTTTTTTTATCTCTATATCAAATGTAAAATAACAGATACTTAATTATAACAACTCAACAATTTCTTATTATTGACATTGTAGTCTTGACATAGTTTTCTCTTTCACATTTAACAAAAGTCTTAATTCTTGCTTGTTAAAACTTATCAACTGTATTTTTGAGAAAGGTCGAGTTGTCTCCCAAAATATATTTTTTTTTAATGTACAAACTGTCTTTCAGAGTCAAGGTATCAAATTCCACAATGATTCGTTTATCGAAGCTGGAGGTTGTATGTAGTGTTGCGCATAATCGTATTTTCTCAATCATCGTTCCTTAATTACGAGTAATTCAAAAAATCGAATTATATATACATAATTCAAATTATGTATTTTCTACCAACAATAATATTGTTGTGTATACCTGTAATTTATATACCAAAGAATGAAAATTGACATGTAGGATTGGATATACCTGAGTGTATCAAAATTAAATTTTCAAAAAAATTTTTTATTTTAAACTTACTTTAATTTTTTGTTAATAAAAATATATGTTTATTAAATCTATCTTGACTATCTTTGCCTGTTACATACGTATATGCCGCATACTTTATACACCCAAAAAAATCACCAATTTAGAAAAAAAATCAACAACCATTCATACTTCATAGTTTCTTTCTATATCTCATCATTTTATCTGAATTATATAGAATCTGAATTCTTTTCATTATCGAATGTTACCGATTATTTAAAAAATCGGTTTATAGATTATTTTAATTGGTATTATATCTCATCATTATCCCCTGTACGCATATTCAGATAATTAGTTTTGGGAGTCGAGGGAGGCGAACTTACCGAAATTGGAAGAAGAGATAATAAAAATTATAACCGGTAAAATCGGTTAGCACAACAAAATCGATACAAAATAGAATATAGTAACTTCGACTTATGTATGATACGTGCGGATATGAAGTTTTTTTTTTTTTTTTTTTTTTTTTTTTTTTTTTTTTTTTTTTTTAAATCAAACCTTTATTCACATTGATTAAACCGTTTTATTTTCAAGTGAAATGGGGCTCACTAATTCACACGTGATTGGGAAACAATTCGATTCCGTTCAAATTAGAGTCTCGCATCAAGGCTGCTAGTTTATGTACTTTTGTTTTAACAAACAGTATTTCGAACTGAAAGATAAGTACTGCTAGAAACCCATTAAGTTAATTAAAACCACAGATCACTGAATCAAACATATTAACATATTTTTCCTAGAGATAACACAGGCATTAAATTTTGAAGCATGACTCCATTTTAGTAAGCCCAAATTGTAACCACGGAGACTTGTTTATAAATATTAGATAAACCAATTAAACCATTAAATTAATGGTTTGACCGCCATTAAAGTAATCCCATCAGTCAATTTTTTTGCTTCAATTTCCTAATGTATTTGTAATACACAGCATTCTCTCTAGAGAGTAATCCTTGTTTGTAAAAATGGTAACTACTGAATTTTTTTTTTTAATTATTTATTCTTGGTCAAAATTTTAATTCGATAAAAATATAAAAAGTGTATTAATGGAACTAAATAATGTGTTGTTTTGAAGAATTAATGATTTAAGATTCTCTTCAACACATATTTGAAATTTTATAAAAGTTGTTGAGAAAAATATAACTTTATGATCTCATTCAGTGATATCGTATATTTAATTAAAGTATTCATAAAAAATGAAAGTTATGTATTAAAATAAAAATTAGAGAATTTTTAGTTCATATAGCTACTTGCTCATATCTTGCCTTTGTTATTTATTAAATGTTTTAATATGTATTATGTTTGTACGATTTTATATATTTTTTAGAAATAAAAATTAAATAAACTAAAAATTGTATACAAACTTTATCCATGTAGTAAACAAATTATTACAGAATTTTAAATTTACTTCCGTTAGAACTTTTAAAATGAAGATTAAAGATGGTGCTTTTAATAGTAACTGAAAATTTATTATAATAAAATAGTAAAAAAATAACAATATACAAAATATGAAGTGTGAATGTTTCGAATGTTTTACGACATTATATTACGAATCTCTTATCCAATTTTTGGCAACACTAGCACGTGACATAATATTGGAAATATGTGTGTTTTAGAGGGAAATTTTAACTCTTCTAGTGATTAAGATGAGTTAACTCGTCTTGCAATATGGCGGCTCAAAATGCTTTGATATGTATATATTCAGTGTAGGACGCTGATTGGTTCCGGCATTTTCTGTCGAAAGTTTGCGTGAAATACATTGGAAATAAATTAAATATTAACAAAAATCATTTACTTTAACCTAGAAATAATTAAATTAAAACTTTTTAATGGTTCATTAATTGATAACTTATTAATAATAATTATGTAGTCAAAAATATATGAAGGGCCAGGGGGAAAAAGGGGTCAAGTCACTTTAATCAATTTTTTCAGGAGATCAATAAAACTTAAAAAACGTTATAAACATTGTGTTATTTATTTGAGAAACAGTTGTACGCCAAGTCAGCAACAGTATACAAAAGTTGTGGACTTGACTCCTTATTCCCTCTACGCGCTCGTTTGACCCCTTGTCCCCTCTACGCGCTCGACTTAACCCTTTGTTCCCATTTTGCCTCTAGTTTCGAACCGGTTTTTTTAGGTGATTTGACCCGTTTTTCCCATAAATTGTTATAACACGTGATAATACTCTTGAAGAACTACAACAATCAATGAATAACTCATTTTTCAAAAAAATATGACTTAGCCCCTTTTTCCCTCCGGCCCTTCATATACTCAAACATGAGATAATTAATTTTGAAGCTTCATGTTCTGTTTTGGACAGAAAATGGCTGACGTGTTACGATTCTATTTATTATAGAGACTCTAATTCATTGTAGAGTCCCTATAACAAATAGAGTCGTGACATGTCATCCATTTTCTGTCCAAAACAGAGCGGGAAGCTTCAAAATTAATTATCACATGTTTGAGTAAATATTATTGCTAATAAGTTATGAATTTATGAACAATTAAAAAATTTTAATTTAATTATTCTTTTTAGGTTAAACTAAATGATTTTCGTTAAATATTTAATTTATTTTCAATTTATTTTAACCAACATTGGACAGGAAATGCCGGAACCAATCAGCGTTCAGCACACATGTCACGACTCTGTTTATTATAGGGACTCTAATTCACTGGTACACGTACCGCCATCTGTGACAGATTTTTCGAAATACGGTATAGTCGCAAGTAATATTCAATTTTACCAATATAGTTATTAGTTTAATATAATTTATGTTTTGCATGTAGGGTGTCATTTTGTTGATGTCGGCATCTCTGATTTTCTTTCTTTTTTTGTAACCTTATCTATTGGACTTGTCACTGGCAGTAAAAGTTCCGGCATTTTGACACAAAATAAAAGACTAAACTAATATACAGAATGTCCTGTATATTAAGCAAACTTCCAAACAAAAATTGAATTCCTTTCACGTGTAAACTGTACATTTTGATACATAGGTAAGTAGTAAGTTAGGTCCAGTCATCTTTTTTTGACCTTTAGAATACGTGGTAGGTTTATATCCCAGGAATTTTGGGACACCTGTATAAAAAAACTTTTTTGCGAGTTATTAATAAATTTTCCTCAAAAATATATTTTTATGTTATATTAGATGCATGTGAACAGTTTAAAATACTTTTTGAAAAATTATTAAATATCGTATTCTTCATGACCGTTTTTGTGTTAAATATTTAAGCTTAAATGAATTTAAAAATCTTTTTGGAATTTTTAAATATAATTTAATAAAACATAAAATATAAAATTTTATAATAATAAAACAATATACAAATGATATAATTTTATTTCTTCTTTCGATCTGCCGTACATTTTGGACAATACCACTTTCCTTTTGGCTTAGTTGTGAGACCAACACAAGCGAAATGGAACCATTCAATGGGACACTATTATTTAAAATAAACATTAATTTTGTATATATAAAAATATTTAAATTTTTAGACTTACATCTGGATTATCACAACCGATCATTTCACCATAGGAAACTTGATGACACAGACAGTACGTCGGTTCATTTGGATCAACAGGCATATCTAGAACGTCACTTGGATGTGCTAATCCTGGTAAAACAACTGCCACTTCTAAATAAAATTAGGGAAAAAGAAACTTGGATTAGTTGAAAATTAACATAGGTATACTAATTGAAACTAAATGATCAATATGAGAGAATGTAAACTAATGACTTTTCAAAATTTATTCCTTTGCTGAAAGCGCCAAGCGGTTGTTGCAATTAAATATCAAACTGATCTTAAGGGGAAATTCGCTAAAAAACATTGACCTTTCATTATTATTATTATTATTATTATTATTATTATTATTATTATTATTATTATTATACAAATAAATATTTTATTAAAAAACTAAATATACATTATTTCTACGTCTTGAGACCACAAAATTTTTTTTGTTTTTTAAATTCTTAAAAGAGCTGAATACAAATGGCATTGAAGTTCAGGGCCGGATCTAGGGGGGGGGGGCAGGCGGGGCACGTGCCCCCCTGGATGATTTTAGGGGCGCCAAAAACTTAATTTGAGGGGCGCGAAAATGGTGAAATTTTTTTGGGCGGAGCAAAATTTAAAAAATTTTTGAAGTGAGGAGCAAAAAAGAAAAAGGTCGACAGTCATAATTTATGATAGGGTCAATGGTCCTGGAGCAAGTGATGAGCAAAATAAAAAAAAAAGGTCTACAGTCATTTTATGATAGGGTCAATGGTCCTGGAGCAAGTGATGAGCAAAAAAAAAAAAAAACGTGAATAGTAACAATTTATGATAGGGTTAAAGTGAATTTGTAAGTAGGTGATGACCAAAAAAAAAAGGTCAATGGTGCCGATTTATGGTAGGGTCCAGGTGACTTTTTTGTCATCATCCAGGTAAAATTTTTTTGCTGCGAGGGGCGGCAACAGGAATATTTGCCCCCCTCCTTATAACTCTTGGCCCGGCCCTGTTGAAGTTGACACTGAGATTTTTCCACCTTGATAGTTCTGAAATCCTCAGTGAACCAAAATCAAAAAATCAAGAATTTTCTGAAAATATAGTTATGGCACTAACTAGAATTTAAGAAAAAAATAAAAGAACCGTGAAAAATCGCATTTTGAAAATAAATTTTCAAAAATCACTGTTTTTTCTTGACTATAAACAGCCGTCATTTTGAAAATATATTACGGAATCAAAAGATCCTAGTTCCTGCCAAAATGACGGTATCGAGAAATAATACGCACTTTGATTTATGTCGATACCTCAAATACTTTTTGAAATACACGAGGAACCATGTCGAAAAATGTACTTCCGAGAAAAAAAGCATTTAAAGTTTTTTTTATTTTATTTTTTTTTTATAATAAAGTGTGCGCACTAAAAGGCCCATGACTTTGATTTTTCATTTTTTTAAAATGAAATTTTAGCAGAATATTTTTAATACCTTAAAGAACATAATTATGAAGAAAAAAAAATCGGTTTCTTTTTTTTAGCAAATTTCCCCTTAAGTCAAGCTGTTTGCGAAATATAATCCCATAAAAAAAAAACTGCACTGTAACAGTTAATTGTCTAACCTTATCTGTTTAAATTTTTAAAAATGTACTTAAAAATACTGTGAAGAGTTTAGTTATGGTTATTAGGTAAAGAAAGTCTTGCTGTAATCTCTTACCTACGAAAATGACGATGTCCGTAAAAAGTAATAAACAGAAATAATATTAATTTTATTTTGATTAATAATTCAAAATTCATTCAACTAAATTTAGAGGTAGACAATCAGAGAAGATACATAATATATGTGAGCTGGGACTTTTAAAAGTTAGTGTCACTAATTGTAAGTCCATAAAACAAAAAATTTGCAAAATTAATGCTTTCTGCATTAACCCATCACGAAAAAAATATTGTGTTACTTAAGACCACACGAGCGAAATGAAAACTTTTATGGCGATTTCGATTCGAAATAACATAACTATTTTATAAATAAGGACTTTATTGCACAAATTACGGTTACCGATGGACGTGTGAAGTCGACAAAAGAATTGCGGAAATCAAATAATAATTATTTTCAAACAGATTAAATGCCATCAAGTTAGAGCAAGAATCGTCTATTTACCATAAAATAATTTATGTCGGAAGATTGGTCTTGAAATAATACTTAAATGCATACTAAATGTGATTGCAATTGTTAAAATTTTAGAATTTGATTTAATTTGGTTTTCATAAGACTTGTTAAATTTTAGTTGTCTAAAATAAGCACAGAAATTAACTGATATCTAATCATAATAAAAGTGAAGTTAATTTTAGTTAATTTTTAGTGTATATTTATTTAGTTATTTTTATTATTATTAAAGAAAAAAATATATTAAATATGAGATTTCTCAACAGTGACATGTTGCACAATCACAAAAAATGACACTAAGAATACTGGAATAAACTGAATAATTTGAACAATATAAAATATTAATCACTTAAGCAATGGCCAACTAACTAATCACTAGCGTTTGTTTCACTTTGCAACCATTACAAACTTCATTATAGTCAAAGCATTATTGGTATTACAGATTTTATTACACTCTCGCATTACAGATTTTATTACACTGTTAGGGTACGTTTAGACTACGACACTATACACGACATACTCCGTGTATACACTGAGTGTTTATGTGTGCATACGAGTGTCTCTAATTGCGGCATTTATTGCGGCACCATAATATTAGTGTCGATCAGTGGCTGTGTGGACACGTTGTGTTCAAGTGTTTCATGTGGCTAATATGTTTCCAAACAGGTTCGATATTTTTTCATACACTCACAAAAGAGGGATCAATTCATGGTGATCGAGCACTAGCTGTTTTGTTCTTAGAATTTTTTTGCGTGTGAATAGCTCGGACACAAGTTCTGTACATTTATGTACAGATACTATCCAGATACAAAAAATCTGTTAAAGTGTGAACAGTAAAGAAATTTATGTTTGACATTTGTGTCGCAATTTGTGTTGTAGTCTAAATTAACCGTTTCGTTATCCTCACTATAGAAGTTTTTACTTCAAAAACTCTTTTTACGTAAAAAAAATAAGCGAACACAAAATCCTTTGACAGATAAGAAATATATTACCATTCTGATTAAAATTTACGTAATCGTATTGACTTCTGAAAGGCTCATATATTACGGGAAACTAATGAGAATGAGTATCATATAAGAGCGTCTATATTATATTTTATGAATTCACCTTTTGTATCCCACAGGAATAGGAACTGAGACTGTAAGGCCAGGCGCGCACATTGAGCTGCGTCACGCAGTAAACGCAGCGCAGGGCAGAGCAGAACAGAGCAGGGCAAGGCAGGAAACCATGAGACATAAACTGTGTGGCCGGGCGCACATTGAGACGCAGTTAACGCAGGCAGGGCAGCGCAGTTTCTGTGACTTGTTGTAGAACGAAATAGGACGAATTTAAAAGCAGAGCAGCACTGTTTTTCTTCAATTACTTCAATTGTTTTCATTTCGACGAAAAAAAAACCAATTAAAACTCGAAAACGTGTTACAATGTCGCGCAGTTTCTGTGTCACATTCACGAGTGCCACATCGGTCTCGTGCGACGCAGTGCTGCTCTGCGTTTCAATTCGCACTGTCCCGTTCTACAACACGAGCCACATAAACTGCGCTGCCCTGCCTGCGTTAACTGTGTCTCAATGTTCGCCCGGCCTAATATTATACAGTAGGGCTTCGATTTTCGAAACAACACCTTTAGGAAATTTTCCAGTAAAAATGTCAAGTACTTATGTACAGTGCTTGATTTTTAAAATTTTAGGTGCCGGAACGCATATGCACACGTACCCACTAATAAAAAAAATCCCTGGGAGGTACCGGAACGCCGTTCCGCCGTTTTCCGGTCGAAATTACGGATTGCTTATGTATTAAATACGTGTGTAGTATACACAATTCATTAAGATATTGAAAATAAATAAATAGTTATATTCTTGTGAGAGAGTAACAGTATTTTTCAGGAAGAATAATAATATCTTACAACGTCGGTATAGTTTCTAGAGTAAGCGGTCGATAATTACGTGTATAGATACTGTTCTGTAACAGTTTTCATTGTTTGTAAAATACAAATTCAAGTTTCAATTTTTTATGAGAAAATAAGAATCTGATAAATTGAAATTAATTTTTTACAATAGAAATTCAAGTCAATATCATAAAATATTTATGAAGCGGTGTCAATAAAAACCATTTTTGTGAAACATTACTTTTGAAGTCATTTTTTCTTGACAAAACCGGTACTCTACTTTAGCATACCAAGAGTTAAATATGGGTCATTATATGATGTTGGTAACTACACTTTTTTTTATTTTATTCAGTTCACTATGTATCTACGCTGACGATTGTTTCGGTAACAAAATAACATTTTGTAAAAATACATTAGTTTTTTCGGTATAACTATTAGAACAAATTTTGCATTTAATTAGCTATTTATAAAGGAAATTTTTTTTCCGGTTTCAGTCATTAAAATCTCGCAAATGCTTTTTTATGCAATTTTTTGGTGTCATTAAATTTCTCCCCATTTGCTTTATTTAATTTAAAAACTAAACACTAATTCTTTTGAATAATTATTAAAATATTTGGTTTATTTATAACAATATCGATCTGTTAAAATCAAATTATCCTTAAAATAATATGTACAAACGGCATACAAATGTATGTCTGATTGCCTATATGTTTTAATAGTACATAATCTAATTATAAATATGTATCTATATTTGAATTATTATTCAGAAAAAATAATATTTAATTTTTAAATTAGATGGAATAAATTGGCAGCAATTTATTGGTGTAAAGAAATTGCCTTAAAAAAGAAATAAATGACAAGATTTTGATAACTGAAATATTGGAATTTTTTTCCGGTGATTCTATCTAGATTATAAATTCACAGACGTCATCAGTTGAAACAATTTGTACTTTATTTTAAAAATTCCAAAAACTTTTCGACATGCTAAATGTCTTCCTCATTAGATCAAATATTGAAAGTATTTTTTAAAGCAGAATTTAATTTTTTCAACTATTTTTTTGAAAGAGATGTTATGCTAAGCATTTCAAAAGAAATTTGTCTAAATTTAAAATAAAATTAATCAATATTACAAACATTTGATTAGATAAATTAAAGTTAACTCAAATAATGTTTAAAATTCAATGTATTTGTTGGGCACCCATTTTTTTGGCACTCTTTGGTTGCAAAAAGAATAAATAACCTGTGTTTTACGTTTAATTTATGGGAATCCAGGCTAATTCTTATTCGAATTATTAAAATTCAATTACACTTGCTAAACTTTACTTTCTGATGATATTTTCAATCTCTGATTAAGTGACTAAATACCTTCTTATAACAATAAACAGATTAATACTTACAGTCGAGAAGCTAAATAGGTGTTTGGTGAAATATTAGTGAGAAAATGTGTCTAAACCATTAGTAATAAATTAAACTGATGAATAATGAAGGTGCTAAGATGGTAAAGTATCTATAAAGCAATGGATTAAGATGGCATGAATGAAAATAAGACACGAACCCTCACCTGGATTGCCAACAACAGCTGAATTTGTACTGCCAGCGGCACCTCCAGCACCGCTTCCTTTCTTCTGTTTTTTCTTAACATTTCTAGTACCACCGGAATCATCTTCACTTGAATTGCCTGAACGTTTCTTCTTCTCACCTTTATCTTTTGTTTTCTTTCTGCCTTCTGCAATTACATTTTTATGTTTAAAATAATTACAAAATGACAATTTACTAAGTATTTTAAAAAAGCAAGATACGCTTCGAATCAGGTTTGTATCCTTAATATCTTTTAGGATAAAATAATATACTTTTTTATTTGATTATCTTTCCTGTCAAAGTGTATCCTACATATTATGAAACACTCTGTATGCAATTTATTCTTACTTTTAGCATTCGTTTCTTCCTGATTTCTACTATTTAGTGCTTTATCTTGAATTTCTGATTCAAATCTCGCTAAATCTGAATCTAATCTTCGTATATGCTTATCAACTAGTTCATACGTCTGAATTGCTAATTGAACTTTATCATCACCATATTCCTATGAAAATAAAAAATTAATTGACTATTTAATTAAAAAAGCGACAAAAAATTTACTTACTTTTGCTTTACTAAATAAATTTTGAATATTTTTTAGCTGTTCCTCTTTTGCATCAGGCGATAAATTTTTTAAATTTCGCAAATATTCATCTGATAAAGAATCAATTTTTCGCATTAGATCTTGAGCGCGAGCATCTAAATCCCGCATTAACGTAAAATTTCTTTGTAATTCGATTGGTAAATGATCCAAACCTATGTAAATATAACAAATGATTATCAAAACAAAAAACAGTCATTTTATAAAGTTTGGTTATGTTTGTTTATGATGCGATTTGAAAATTATGAAAAATGAAAACATACTATCTAAATAATGTTCTAAATATAATGCAGTCGTCATATTAATTTAAAAATTACACTAAATAATTAATAAAATTTAAAATAATACTGATAACAATTGTTTCGATTTTAAATTAAAAACGATAGTTTTTTTTAAGTATTGACGCTTTGCAACTCTTCAAACAAACTACGCAAACCCGCAAACTACAATGTACGAAAACGAAATTGTACGAGATGTACGACATGTACCGAGTGTACGGAGTGTACGATGCCTTTTTGACGTCAATTCACTGAACCAAACAAAATTTTTTTAGTGCATTGAACTTTACTAAAAATAATAATTTAATTTTATATTAAATTCAAAGAAAATATTTAAATTATTTGGTAAAGTACTAAAATCATAAAGAAATTAAAGTAATTTATAAAAATATCTCAATTTTAATCAGTATGTTATATAATAATTGTGACAGATTTCTCTTTAGTGTGTAGGTATAATAGACAATCGTGTACAAGTTTACCAAGTACCGTAAAATGGACTTAATAGGGACAAATTTGATCTTTGCATTCGATTTCCATACACTTTCTTACATATTAGATGATATAAAACAAGTTAATTTTGGTTTCGGCAGCTTGTTCTTTATTTTTACTATTTTGGAAATCCACTTTCTTTTTTCATTTAGCCGGAAAATTTTAAAATGTGTCATTTCTTATTTCCCTCTCCCCCGCTCTTGAGAGGCAATAGGGATGAATGGCGGGTCAATGGGAAATTTGTACAATGCTGTCAAATTTTCGTTTTCCTAAATAGTTTTAACCCATAAATTTGCTATATTTTTTTTTTTTTTGAAATATAAATTATTTGCCAAGTTAAGCAGCGAAATAACTATTTCATTTTAACAAAATAAATACAAAAATATTAATATTTTTGGAAAGGAAATGAAAACTAAACAAAAAACATAAAAGTATCATAAACTTAAAAGGAAACTTTATTCATGAAGTAAAATTTTATTATAGGTCAGTTTGACATAGGTTGTTAATTAAGATAAATATGCATATCGGATATCAGTACAAAATTAACATAATATTACATATTTTTATTAAATAAGGTAACTAATATATGTATATTTGAATTTTATTATCCTTCTCAACGTAAACACCATAAACACTATTTAACTAAGGGAACAAATTAAACGAGCATTTATTTAATCAAAATCTGAAATAACTAAGAGCATTTGAAAAACTATTTTAACATTTGTAAAACGAAAGTAGCAATAAATAAATTAATTGGCCACTATTCTTTATTTTCGTGTAATGGTAAATATGAACTAGAATTAATATAATAGATTTTGTGCATTTATTAAAATAAATGTTACATAGATAATGAATTCTTGCCCTTAAGAAAATAAATAAGCATTACATGTGTTACATAAAATAAACATCCGTACACTTAAAAAATATTTTGTGCAATTAAAAATTTACAAATGCACTTTTATAACTTTAATACCATTATCTTATTCAAAATGATCCTTAAAAAAACACTTGCCCCATAAAATTGCTAAATGAGCAATAGATTCTACACAAATACGCATGTTGTTTATATGCAGTCTAGGCATTACTCTGACAGAATACGTGGAATAAGGTTGTTATCGGTTGTCCAAAGATAAAAATGATAAAAATGTATCAATGAAAAAAGGAAATATAAACGAATTTAAAAAAAAAAAATAGCAGAAGATAAAAGAGGTTTAGAAACAGTTACCTAACTATCTCCTCGTAATACGGTAATTTATTGATTAAAATTAGAAACTATGCTAAATACCATGTTTTTCGTATTAACACTTTCAGTCCCATGGCTTCGGCATCCGAAACCAAACAAAACATCCTCAGAGGCCGACAGCGATCAATATTTAGATTCATAAACAAAACACTTCAAAATATTTATAAAAAAGATTTTATATTATTCTAATAAAAATAATTTATTATGTACTACGTACCGGACACTTTTAATTTTTGGTACATATCGTATATATAAATATACATAATTTATGTTTTATCATCAAAATATCTAGGCTTCGTCTTTTATTTACAATAAATGTCAATAATATTTTTATCCACATATGTATGTATGTGTGTGTTGTATGCTTGTATGTATATGTGTGTTACTCATCTTTTAACCTACATAACACATACATGTTGAATCATTTAGTGTTTTGTGGAATCATTTTATGTACTTGTTTACATAAAATTTGCTTAAAAATATTGTCGGCTTCCGGGGAAGTTTAGTGTGAATGTGCTCGGGCCTCATAGTGTTAATGAAGAAGTTTTTCTTTTTTTTTTTTTTTGAAAATTTTTGTAATAATTTTCATAACTGTCTGTTAAAAATGAGCGCGAAAAACGGCTCATTGTTGAGGTGATCATTTGAAAACAATTTGGTTGTAGGTATTCATAATATGTCAAAATAAAAAACGAACATTATGTAAATTATGGTCGTTTATTATTACTATGTTTTAAAGCTAACGAAAATATTGAAAATAAAAAATTTCGCTTTGCAAATGAAAATTATCAAAATTGATATCTTTGCTTACAAATTGTAACGTCGTTTTAAAGTAATAGCGCATTTTCAATCATTTGAATCAGGTCATTCCAAATAATTCTTAAAAAAACCACTTGTTCCATAAAATTACCGAAATTAGCAATAAATTTAACAAAATGTATAGGCTTGCTGTTTATGAATAGGTACCCCGTTTCAAATACAATTGATCATGAGTCATCGTTAAAAAATTAAATAATTCTTATATTCGAAACAAATCAATTTTCTATTCTTTTCTAAAAACAAACTGCAAATTTAACCCTTAACTGGTCTACTCACTTTTTGAACCATAAGTAGTCCACTGGGGTACAAAAGTTATTTTTTTAAATTATTGGTTAATCTGCTTTGAAAATAGAAAAATATTATTCAAAAAATACTAAAATATTTTCCTGAGATTATAACATATTATATTTTGTTTAATCGTTTTCACAAATATTTTTCGTGGAAATATCTAGGCATATGAAATTAGAATTTAAGTAGTAATAAAGTAAAAAAAATTAGAATTGAAACATTAACCTAAAAATAAAATTTTATTTTTGAATATTTCAGAAAATTAAGTTACCTAGATCTGTTTACACATAAATTAAATTAAATTAATTAATTAATTACCTTTAATTTGGTTAATTATTTAAAATAAGATTATCAGTCTACTGGGGTACAAAAAAACTAAATCGTCAATAACCGAAATTAAGAGTTTGTAAAGAGAAGGTAATCACACATTAAATGGAAGTACTTAATCTCATTTAGGAATACATGGTGGTTACAGTTCAGTAATAGCGATTATAAACATTATTTTGAAAAAAATAAAATTAGATTTGTACCCCAGTAGACCAATTAAGGGTTAAAATTTACATAAATGCAATAATGAAAGAGAAAAAGCCAAGAAAACGGAAATTATTTAAATTCATAAGTGATGAAGCATGGTTAAATTTAAGTGAAATAGACTATATCTATGTATATGTATAGTTATTTAAAAAAATATATTTGTAAGCATATTCTAGGGGTAGCTATAAGATTTAAATGTACAATTCCACCAATTGAAGCGAAAAATTTACAAATTGATGAAAAAAGGAAACGTGGCCGCCCATCAAAAGCGAAGAAAGCTTTAGTTGTACAAAATAATATTTTTGCTTTTGTAATTTTATTAAGCAAAGTTTGAGAATTAAACATTCTAGTTTTTAAATAAATATTAAATTTATATAAAAAGACGAATTGTTTTATTTATATTTTCTGTCTTTTCATTGGTCGTCAAAAAAAATTCCCAAAAAATGCTTAAAAACAGGCCGTCGCACGGGAGAATCCCCTTAAGAGATTCCGATAATTTTTCTGAGACCTTGGAGTAGGTCCATTTTGTAATTTTATCTAAAAAGAAATTCAGACAAATATACGACATTCATATTTTATTCCTATGCATGTATATATGAAGAGGTTAAATTAAATTTTAAAAAAAGTCATTCTTGATTATGTGAAATATTTCTTAAAAGGCAACATATAAATAGAATATCACTTTCTGTAATCATTGTAGTAAATAGTGCACAAAACATAAAATTCGATTGCTCAAAATGGTAAATAATAATTGTCTTAATATAATGTTCAAAATGTAAAATATTATTGCACAAATAGTGATTTTATTGCTTGAAATATAGGGTAAATATAATGCACAAAAGTATAAAATTCTATTGCACACAGTGTAAATTCTATTGCTCAAAGTATATAAAATAATGCGCGCTTAAATGATAGCCTTTAACTAAATTCGGAAAGAACTTAAACTAAGTTTTACACTCTTTCACTATTAACTTTTATATTTAATTTTTTTTAATATTTTCAGAGTTTGGACATTATTTTAAATTAATTTATTATTATTTCTCAATTCTAGCTTATAATTAACTATTAATTACAATAATGACAAGATTTTATTCGTTTTTCCCCCTATTCACTTCGTTGTCCCTTGTTATGCCATTTTATGGTACCAATAGTCTTATTGTTTAATTAAAATGTCTCTCATTGTATGTAATAATTATCTGAATTTAACAATCATTTTATAAATGAATATAAATAAATAATATTTTTAATTATATAGACTAGACAACTTGATTAAATTATTTACAAATACAAATAATTTTTTATTTATATTATTCTTCCTTTGTAAATAAATCTATTAATAGGAGAGCTCAGTGTTATTGTATTACGTTTCAGTATGATTTGTTTTAAAATAATAAAAATTATATTTCATGCTCACTTTTTTGTAATTGTTCATTGAAATAACTGCACGTATTTTTTGGCATTTTAAACAATATTAATTTAGGAAATTTTACAACAAAAATTAATTTTAAAACATATAGCTAAATAATATTAAAGTTTATTTGTTGAGTAATTGAAAAATAAGATCTATTGTCACATATTATAAACATTTTGCACTGAAGTTGTACTTACTTTTTTATCGCAATATTTTTAATGTACATACTACTTTAGTGTGTTTATGTATACTTATAGGAATTGTTGAAATTGAAATAATTATATCCCTACTTCCCTACTTTAATATGTTTAATATAAAAAAACGAATACATGTGTGCGTGCTTTTTATAATTTTTTTTTTCACCAATTGAATTTTTAATTGTTTGCGAATACCTTATTTAACACTTATCTAGAAAGTATAATCTACGCACATTAATTTTTTAAAATAATAGGGTAAATGGTATAGTTATTGGACAGCTAAGAAAAATTTTCAAAACAAAGTACAGAAGAAGTACGTATTGTAGCTTTATTTTTAACGAAAAAATTCATAAATAAAGTAAGACCTGTTTATTTTAATGTACCATAATTATAAAACTTTCATATTACATATTGGTAAGTCTGAAAAAAAAATATTAAAGTTGTGCGTGTAGAAAAATACAGTTATTGGAAAAAAATTTCATTTATTAATTTCTGGCGTATTTCCACAATCCACAAGTTCTGGAGATACTAGAAGGTTCTGTTTAACTAAAAAATCAGAAAGTTTGCTTTACTAGTCTATATAAGCCTTATAATCTACAAAAGAGAGTGTCGTGTCCAATAACTATCAACGTCTAAAAACTATACCGTTTACCCTATTTATAACTGAAAATTGTAGAACAGAATTATTAAATTCCTTTTAGTATTTTGTCAGACTTTAAAAATAATAGATTAATACACACACACATACACACACATACACACACACACACACACACACACATATATATATATATATACATATATATATATATATATATATATATATATATATATATATATATATATATATATATATATATATATATATATATATATATATATATATATATGTGTGTGTGTGTGTGTGTGTGTGTGTGTGTATTAATCTATTATTTTTCAAGTCTGACAAAATACTAAAAGGAATTTAATAATTCTGTTCTACAATTTTCAGTTATAAATAGGGTAAACGGTATAGTTTTTAGGGTAAACGGTATATAGTTTAGTATATATATATATTTGCAAATTTCCCTAGGGAAAATTTAGTTATTACGGTGAATAGCTAGGTGATACTTGAGCCTAAAACTGTAATAGAAATTTTTTTTCAGGCCTTTAGCAGCCCATATATTTATGTATTTATCTATGTGTATATTTGTATACATGTTGAGCATGATAATAAGGGATAACTTCCGAATGAAATACCTAATTCTTATGGAGTTTGGTGGAAACGTTGGAAGTAAACTTTTGGTCGTTTTGGATTGGTTTTTCAGACACGTCGGAAACTTGAAACCGGATATATTAGACTTTCTTCGGTAAAAAATTTGAAAGTTTTTCAAAAGTTTTATTACACTATCGGTCCATTGTTAAGAATAGAAAGTCACATAAGATAGATATTTGAACCATTATTCTATAAAAACTGGTTTTCGAGAAAAATTAAAAAATATGTTATTTTTTTGTCTAATGTTTTTGTGGTAAATTATATGTTTCATATTCTGTACAACTACCTATAACGTAAAAGCTCCTATACCGGAACGCGATCATATGTCCGAACAGTTTTGACATTTATATATTAATGAAGTTATTTCTGAAAGAAACCTCTACAGTGGACATTCTGAATATTTCCGCTCTCAATAGTTCCGCTTCCCCAGTTTGAGACTCGAGTCTTACCTTCACTCTTACTTCATTAAAATCAAAAATTTTATTTTTTTTTATATATACGAATCGGTTGCCAGCACGTCTAATAAATCATTCTGTCAAAACTAAACATAGTTCGGATCACAATTCTTTAGAAGCGGCACATAATATATCTATTTTTCATAGATACATTTACCATTTTTATCTAAATGCGCTCTATAGCTTGTGTGACAAAAATGTAAACTATATTGCTCTTATACATTGTTAAGAAAAGTTTTTAAATAGAATTTTTTTTTATAATCAGACTACCAAATAAGACTACCAAATCTTGGTCTTGGTCTTGTTCTTGCATTAAGAATCTTGGTCTTGGTCTTGCTAGAGCGGATCGAGTCTTGGTCTTGGTCTTGGTCTTGCAGAATGCAGTCTTGGTCTTGGTATTGCTAAAAAATCTTGCACTTTCTTGCATTTTTTTTTTATTAACGAATTTTTGAATCGAAATTTCAGCTATCACAGCCACTGTCATGGTGCGTTTTGATAATTGACACAGTGTCAAGCTCGGCTCTATGCTAGAAGTTTGTTTTGAGGTCTCTAGGGGCAGCAAAATTTGGAATTTCAAGTTTTTTCTTTTTTTGCTCGTCATTAATTTTTTGGTAGGAAAAAAGAGCAATAATAACCCACAATTTCGCTCTTAAGATTAAAATCATTCAGGAAAAAAGTGAAAAAGTAATTAAGACATTTTTTTAGGAAAAGGCAGGGGCGGCAATTTTCCGGTGTCTAGAGCGACACTTATAAGGAAAGGTATCCAACTGTATCTCTCAAAAATTTTTGAAACTGTGGTGGATTGTAGATCTCATTAAAACTAATCATGAGCCATATTTCGTTCGTGCCCATAAGCGGTTTAAGGGGGTGAAACTCATCCCTGAAAATTTGAGTCTTTTCAATTTTCTTAAATAACTTGGAAATGGTAAGAGCTTTGGTAGGGAAGCTATATATATTTGTAAATGACACTTAAAGATCTTTATTATGATACCAAAATTAAACTTATAAAATCATTCGGGTTTCATCCCCCACCCCCACCCCTAATTTTATCGGGTATTTTTTGGTAAAAGAGGAGACTGTTATGTGTAAATAAAAAAATTTTTAATTAATATATTTTACATCACTTCAGTTTATTTCTTGTTGCATAAATACACCCTTTGCTAATATTAACTTGGGAAAAATTTTAACTTTCTGATTTAATAATGAGGAAAAATATGGTCAAACAATCTCGTATTTTAGTAATAAATTGTTACAAACTTACGATATACTTTAAAATACATCATACAACACATAATTATACCCACCCCCATGCTTTACTGACACCTATACAAATCTTATTTACTTATTTATTTATTTTATTTATCTATACAATTTTCAATATTTTAACCTCTGGATGGAGGCGACTCTGGAAAAAATTCATCAGATTATTTTCGGATAATGTAATTTTAAATGAGTGTACGATGTTGATTTACATCGTCGTAACAATATTCTAAAACTTCAGTCTCTAGCTCACAATCAGTTTTCGTCGCCTAGTTTTTAAAATTGGTTTAAGTATGGATATATTGACCAACGACCAGAAAGTTTTGAAAATTCTGTAACATATTGCTTTCCCAAAGAAGAAAGAGAAACACCAAAGTGTAGTGTATGTGGTAAACCGGCTTTTATAAGATTGGGTCCACATGAAATATCCATTGCACTCGTGCGTTCATATAAGAATAATAATTTTTTTCACTATGTATACGTATAATTATTGTAATGCTTCTAACGACTATTGACTAATCAGCAAGATATTTAACACTAAAACGAAATATACAAGAAGTCGAGAAGATATCAGAAAATGAACTAGTGCCTTTTTTATTGACGAATTTATCTAAAAAGATGAGAAGGGTAATCGCCCAGGGGGACTTCCCATTATCTTTTTATGTGAAATTGTATGTATTTTATGAGACTAATAGCCCGTCTACACTACACCAACTTTTGTTTGTACAAACTTTTACACAAACAAAAGTTGGTGCAAATGGTACGTGTGGACGTGAAGTTTGCGCAAACATTTTGTAAAATCACACAAACTTTTGTTTGAATAAATTGTTTGCACAAACATAAGTTTGGGCAAACGATACGTATGAACGTGATATTTGAAGTTTGTACCAGTGTTTATGGATTTTTGTATCTCGCATCAAAAAGTTGGTATGAACGTGTGAGTTTGACAACTACCGTAAAAATGACTAAGTAGGCACGAATTCAGGCTTTACACCGTATTTCTTTATATTTATTTTATGAGTACGTATTCTTTAATATTATATTAATTAATATATTAAAGAACATTAATTTAATATACTAAAAATTTACGCGAGAATGGTCACTTTATTACATTAATCAAAAATTTTGGAAATTGTCCCTGGTTTTTAAAAAAATTACAAAAATAATGTAATTTCTTCTCTATGGTAAACAGGGGTCAAAAGAGACGATAACAGGGTGAATGGGGACGATCCGTAGGGCCGACGAAAATTGAAACAGAAATATAACATAATTTCGAATTTTTTTGTATTTATACATCCAAAAAAGAAATAATACTTCATGATTTTGTCGTATACGTATATTTTTACTTGATGCTAATTTTAATTTTACCACCAGTCAAATTAATTTTGACTATGATCGAAATGAAAATGATTTTGTGTAGAAATTGAAATGAAAATGATTTTGTGTAGAAATTGACAATAACTAAAACTGACCTACAGTAATAAAAAATATAATAAATATTTTGTGACAAAAAGAAATTGAACAATCATAAAGGATTACTTGAAAAAATAATCATAAAATAATAAAATGTCGTCCTGCATATTTGTGCCAGTTTGCTTGGAATGTTAACATATGTGCGAAATTCTCTTAATGTGTAGATATTAAAAAAAAAAATTTTTTTGTTAACGTCTTCTCGCTTGACCGTTCTTATATTCTATCTATCTACATATTTTATTTAAGCTGTCTGTTTATGTTTCAAATTTTAGGGTGTCAACAATCTATCATAGTTTCCTGGTTTTTTACTGACTATACACATAACCTTCGATTCCATGTTTCCAAGTCTACCGACATAACAAAGACATTGTAATCATCTTTGTGACGTAAAAATTTTTTCTTTCAAAAATCAGAAATTTTACTCTTTCCTAAAAGTTCCTAAAAAAATTTTGCCTTGTGGCCTCTTTGTCCACCTGAGTATTCGTAAAACCTTCCAACGCGTAACTTCGGAACTATTCGACTAATTTCGATGAAATTTTCAGGGCTTTAGTTAGTTCCAAATGAATTTCTATTAAACGTGATAAAATCTATTATTATTACTAAAAGTCGTAAAACCTATTAAACGCGAATATTTTACTTATTATTCGACCAAAAGATTTTATAAAGCTAGTTGAAAGCGTTATAGCCCGTCCACACCACACAAACTTTTGTTTGCACAAACAAAAGTTTGTACAAAATAGCGCGTCCACATTACACAAACTTTTGTTTGACTGAATTTTTGCACAAACTTTTGTTTGAGCAAACTTTTCTAGAGAATATTGGTAAAGTTTGACCATATATAAATGGGATGACTTCTCAAGTACAGCAATAATTATTAGTATTGTGCGCTGTAGGTTGTCTACTTATCTAGGTTAGTGTTAAAAGAAACCGCCACTCATAAAACAGGTAATATATTTAAGCACAATTGGAGTGAGCATAGGGTGATATTTGGTACAAGTAATAAAATAACTAACTTTTTAAAAGTTTATAATCACTCTGAAAAAGTCATCCCAAATATCGATGGTTAAAGTATACAATACACTAGATACAAGTAGGTACACATTATTTTTTTGAAGCAAGTCGTCTTTTATAACCTACAAAGTGTTGGTGGCAATAAATATTTTTAATTTATTGCTAATAAATATTTATTGTAGGTATTCAGTTTCAATGTCTTTCGGAGACCATTACCCTAGACTGGAATGAATCGAGAAAGGCGGGTGAATAGGAACACAAGGAAAAATGTTCTCAAGAGCTTGGTTTAAAAACACTAAACATAAATCGGAATAGATATCTTTCTTAAAATATAGTAGAATGATAATTTTTTTTGGTAACAACAATAACTAAGGTTGAAGTTGAATAAAAAATATTAAAAAATCAATTTAAATTGACGTCTTCAACGCAGTGTTACTTTTTGTTTTTAAAACTTTCTCTAAAAACTATTTATTTTGGTGCTCTAATGAAAGAATTCTTGTTTAATCGAAATTTTAGTTATTTTGAAACATAATATCTGAAAAATTTAAAAAATATTTATTGTCAATTTCTACACAAAACATTTTCATTTCAATTTCTACACAAAATCATTTTCGTTTCAATCATAGTCAAAATTAATTTGACTATTGGCGACGCAAAGATTCTCACTCGCGCCTCTGGTGGTAAAATTAAAATTAGCATCAAGTAAAAATATACGTATACGATTAATGGGCGATATAAAATCTAGTAATCCGTGCAGAATTTGTATAGTACATTTTTCTATCGACAATTAAACGGCTCCATGATGCTGGCACACCATCTAAAAAGTTGCACATTGAAAAAATTTTGTCTAATAGGTCACAAATTGGTCATAATTGGTCACTTAGTCCCACTAATTGGTCAGCAATAGAAAATTTTTAAATAAATTTTAAAAAATTTGTAAAAATTTCAAGGACACTCAAAAATTTTGGCACACCATCTAGAAAAAAAAACAAAAATAATAAGAGGAATCGATAGAATTTTAAACCTTGATAATTGGTCAGTTAAAATATAAAGTTGGTCAAGTTCGCAGAATTTACAAAAAAATTAAAAAGGCTTTTTCATTCTGTGGCGCATGCGCAAAATCTCTACTGGTAAATCTAACTGTCAGTAAATCTAGTCGATACGTTGAATTTTTCAATAGGGTAAAGCCACCGGTGTTCGACCAGCCTATATTAGCATTATTTTCATATATTAAGGTATTTTAATGAAGAATTAAATTATTAAATTAAGAAAGAATTTTCTATCGCTGTCTAATTAATCAAACCAGTTGACCTTTTAGGACCAATTTCTGACCTTTTAAATGATCTAATTGGTTATCCGAAATTTCACATATGAGGTGCTAAAATTTTTTGATTGACCTTGGAAGAACTTTATGCCTTAGTAAAAAATTTTCTATCGCTGACCAATTAATCAAACCATTTGACCTTTTATGACCAATTTCTCACCTTTTGAATGATGTAACTGGTCATTCGAAATCTCACATTTGGAGTGCTAAGATCGCGGAGTCCTAACAATGGGTTATAAGGAAATAACGTTTATTTTCCAAGAAATATAGTAGGGCGAATTTGTGTGGATAAAAATATTCCAATATTCCTTAATTAAAGATCTTATAGTATGTGGTCCATTTCGCTTCAATTTAACCATGGTTCATCACTTTAAATTTAAATAATTTCCGGTTTTTTGGCTTTATCTCTTTCATTATTGCATGTACGTAAATTTTAAATTTTCAGTTTGTTTTTAGAAAAGAATAGAAGATTGATTTGTTTCGAATATAAGAATTATTTAATTTTTTAACAATGAGTCATGATCACTTGTATTTGAAATAGGGTATACTTAAGAATGTGTATAATAAAACAATTGATAATTAATTGAAAAATTAAATTAATTACCAAAAAACCAAAAAATAAAGTTGAAATAAAAACAATAAATATATAATCAATGTTTGTTGATTATTTTCAATTTTATTGAAAATTTTAATGAAAAGAAATAACTACATAATTTACATAGAAAAAAATGATACTTTAATTTCAATTTTGATTTAAAATCAATTTTTTTTTAATAAATGCTTTAATATACAAAAATAATGCTAATTAGGCTAATAGGCTGGTCGAATACTGGTGGCTCTACCCTATTGAAAAATTCAACGTATCGGCTAGATTTACTGACAGCTAGATTAACCAGTAGAGATTTTGCGCATGCGTCACACTATGAAAGAGCCTTTTTTAATTTTTTTAAAATCCTGGGGACCTGACCAATTTTTTATTTTAACTGACCAATTATCAGGGTTTAAAATCCTAACGATTGCTCTTATTATTTTTATTTTTTTCTTTAGATGGTGTGCCAAAATTTTTGAGTGACCTTGAAATTTTAACAAATTTCTCAAAATTCATTTAAAAATTTTCTATTGCTGACCAATTAGTGGGACTAAGTGACCAATTATGACCAATTTGTGACCTATTAGACAAAATTTTTTCAATGTTCATCTTTTTAGATGGTGTGCCAGCATCATGGCACTCAATTAAACGTATACAAAAATTTTTACTTGATACAGCTTCTAATTTAAAAAACCAGGAGCGCTAGCGTAATCCTTGCGTCTCCAATGGTTGACGTTGGATCTAGCACCTATTATCCTGACAGTTGACGTATAGAGTATGTTCCATTTAGAAAACACTGTGTGACACAATGCATTTTCTTTTTTTTCACAAAAAAACTAATTTTTTTTTTAATTTTATTGCAAAACGAATCTTTTAATTGCATCTAAAAGCAATTTGCATCTAAAAGCATCTAAAAACTTTTAATTGTTTTTATTTTTTTTAAGAGAAAATAATGAGGATTTAACATTGAGATTAAGTTGGATGTTAATATAGGCCGAAAAGGAGTGAATAGGGACAGTACCTGGGTTAATAGGAACGCTATATTAGGTATAAAGAAACGAATGTGGGGTGATTAGGGTCGAATAATGCATGCATTGGCACATAGAACAGAAAAGTTTTAAGGTTTTCAAGTCAATCGATATTTTTATAAAAACTTTCAGCATGACTTTTCTATACTTTATAAATTTTATTTTAGATTTATTGTCAATTTTTACACAAAATCATGAAGTATTATTTCTTTTTTGGATGTATAAATACAAAAAAATTCGAAATTATGTTATATTTCTGTTTCAATTTTCGTCGGCCCTACGGATCGTCCCCATTCACCCTGTTATCGTCTCTTTTGACCCCTATTTACCATAGAGAAGAAATTACATTAATTTTGTAATTTTTTTTAAAAACCAGGGACATTTTCCAAAATTTTTGATTAATGTAATAAAGTGACCATTCTCGCGTAAATTTTTAGTATATTAAATTAATGTTCTTTAATATATTAATTAATATCATATTAAAGAATACGTACTCACAAAATAAATATAAAAAAATACGGTGTAAGGCCTGAATTCGTGCCTACTCAGTCATTTTTACGGTAGTTGTCAAACTCATACGTTCATACCAACTTTATGATGCGAGATACAAAAATCCACAAACACTGGTAAAACTTCAAATATCACGTTCATACGTATCGTTTGCCCAAACTTATGTTTGTGCAAACAATTTATTCAAACAAAAGTTTGTGTGATTTTACAAAATGTTTGCGCAAACTTCACGTCCACACGTACCATTTGCACCAACTTTTGTTTGTGTAAAAGTTTGTACAAACAAAAGTTGGTGTAGTGTAGACGGGCTATTATATTGATTTATGACAGCATCACACATTTTTAATTGCAAGTATTTAATTCGAATTTTTAAAGAAACAATTTTTAATATTGCTTTAAAAAGTTTCAGTATTAATTATACTTTCAAATTATTTAAATAGTTTAGCAAGAGTCTTGCTTTTTTCTTGCTTTTGTCTTGGTCTTGCTCACGCGAGTCTTGGTCTTGGTCTTGCAATCATACTTATGGTCTTGGTCTTGGTCTTGCTATTCATAGTCTTGGTCTTGGTCTTGCAAAAAATGCAAGACCAAGACAAGACTGCAACACCAAGACTAATTTTGCTCATCACTACAGTGGACATTTCTTGATTTGGTCTGCTACATACATATTATGTAAACACGACTTTTAAAAACAAATAATTTTTTTTTTTCAAATTAAAAATCAGGAAAAAATACTTAGACGAGCGTAGTCTTTTAAAATTTGATGAGGAGACATTTTATAAAGAGATGAGTAAACAAAAAAGTTATAATATTTACGTACATAATATTTATTTTATTACATATTTTTAATTAAAATTATTATAACTACCTTTTAAGTATTAGGCAAACGTATAAAAAAATTTTGGTTACTATGTACGTATAATATATATCAATATAATTATGCGATATATGCTTTATGAATGCCGTCGATATCTAATCAAATGCAGATATATTTTTCTACATACGAAGCTGCATATTGTATGTATATGTATACAGTTACACACATTTTTCCATAGGTAGTTAGTATGATGTTACTGATATTACTTAAATCACCACACCAGTTTTCTCGGATAAAAAGAACACAGCGCAAAAAGCATATAACGCAGGTACATATATAGTATAATTATACGGTATTCCTACGAATGTTAAGCCGCTGCTACACGATGCTACGAACACCTTCCAACATTCGACGTTGGATGGTTCATAGCATCGTGTAGCCGTTGTTCGAACCTATGAGTGTCCAATGTCGAGCGTCAAACGTTCGCATTTGGTCGTGTCCCGTTCGATGTCGGTATTCTTGCACCGGGTCAAAGGGATGCTTCGAACGTTTGAAGGTCAATGTTGGTTGCGTTGGTTGGTTCGACTCAGCAGCTGCACGACTCATTCATGTGAAGAGAGACAACATCAGTGTATAACATTAGAGATAACATCAGACAGATAACAGCGTCGTCCACTGAGTACCAACACATCATCATTCGTATTGGATCAAACATTCGATTCACCGTGTAGCAGATACATTCGTCACATCAACTATCGAACTTAATTGCCTCAAACGTTCGATCGAACGTTGGAAGGAACGTTCGTAGCATCGTGTAGAACCCGCTTAAGTAAAAATGCTCTTTCTTTGTATTTGTATGAACTTGCTTTTGTTCATTGATCAGTCGATGTTCATTTGACTTTAAATAAAAAAATACCCCTGTCGCAGCATCCTGCATAACATAGCGAATTTCCATTTACAAAAGTACATTTTATTTACAATTACTCTTTATCAACTAGTTTCCGAGAAAAACGTACTTTTGTAAATGGAAATTCGCTATGTTATGCAGGATGCTGCGACAGGGGTATTTATGTAATCTTTTCTCCTCTTTTAAATAGTGTAAAAAAATTTCACAAAAATTCTTGAATAAGTGGAAATTTTGGCAAAAAAACAATTTTTTAACCATGTTCCTGGCATCGGACATGTTCTGACTAACGAACTTGTCCAACGGTTTGGGACTTCCAATATTTTCACTAAATTTCGTAAAGCTAGGACATTTCGTTCGAGAGTTATCGTGCGGACACATATATATATATATATATATATATATATATATATATATATATATATATATATATATATATATATATATATATACCTATATAAATACCTATATATATATATATATATATATATATATATATATATATATATATATATATATATATATATATATATATATATATATATATATATATATGTATTAGTGAATATTATTGTCGGTTTCTAGGGACCTCAAAACATATTTCTGCCATAGTCCCGGACTAAAGTCGCGTCATGACAGCGCCTGTAATAACTGAATTCCATTCTGGAAATTCGCTAATAATAAATTCAGTTTATACTTTTAATTTCAAATGTTTAGTTTATATAAATTATATTCAGTTTATATAAATTATAGAACAATAAGGTTCAGTTAGGTTTGAGACCAAATTTTCTTAGGTTCGGTTAGGTTAGATCAAGTTCCGTTAGTTCAGTTATATTAGAAAAAATTTTCGTTCACATTACTCCACCCACCGCCGGAGGTTTCTAGAACCGCCCCGGTAGAGGATTTTCTTATTTACTTATTTTTTCAAAAACTAGCTAACCTAGAATAATAGTTCAAAAACCTTTTTTATGTGATTTTTTTCCGTCTTTGCAATGGTGTATAAAAATGTGGCAAAAACTTTTAAATTATAGCAAATTTTGGCAAAAAACTAATTTTTTGCAAGAAAAAAAACCATGTTCCTGGCATCCGACGTGTCTGGCTGAAGAACTCATCCAAGATTTTTGGATTCCCAATGTTCTCACCAAATTTGGTAAACCTAGGACATTTCGTTCGAGAGTTATCGTGCTGATACATAAATACATACACACACACACACATATATATATATATATATATATATATATATATATATATATATATATATATATATATATATATATATACAGGGTGTAAAGTAAATAAGTTTCATCCTTTTGAGAGATGGTTTATCTCGGTGTAAAATTGCCGAAGACATAAAAATTTTTTCGGAATTCGCTATCTGAGAAAATCGCATCCCAGCCAGCTCATCGTTTAATATGAATTTCTCTGAATACGCCTCTGACCAAACTAAAATTATTCGCACCCTGTATAATAAAGCAGCTTCCACATTCTCGCCGAAGTTGGACGAAGTAGTTCCTCGCGAGGTTGGCCGAGGCATAAGAATAGCATTGAAACACCAACCGCGAAGCACAACGAAATGACCCTCTACATTCTCGACTCGTCCAACCTCGGCGAGAATGTGGAAGCTGCTTAAAAATTTTTTAAAAATAAAAATAAATTTTTTTTTTATTTTACGACAATATGTAAACATCTGCCGACTTTTGAATTGATAGGTACTGTATAGTAAAAAAAAAAACCGAACACTGCTTTTCATAAATTTTGGTTAAAATATGTTTGAAATATTTTTGTATGTTTTTATTTCACAGGACGTTATGAATATTGCAAGAACCGTAACTCTGGTATTGTTGCATTTCTTTAATTACAAATATTTAGTTGCATTACTTACATTAAAAATTACACTTGAATTTTTAAACAAACCAAAATAAACACTTTCCTTTAACTGTCATAAAACATTGTTGTTAATATTGTTGGTACACAACACAGATTAAAAAGTGAATTTTTATTCATAAGTGAGTAACTTTAGCGGAAAACTGTAACAGAGAATTCCAAACTTCGGCATTAATTATCATTATTGTACAATTATTTTACCAAATTTGTTCTATTATACCAACAAGCTGATACAAAACACATTTAAAAATTTACGTACTATAAACATACATAGTAGTCCGTCTATTGTGTAAGCAAATATACAGTAAGGTAAATGTCCCAAATTCCGACACTTTAAGGAAGAACCAAACATATTTTCCTAAAATAATTTAAAATTCGTTGGAAAGGCTGAAAGTCTTTTGTCAACAACCAGACCAAAATTTTTACTTTAGATAAATTATCACTTAAGAAAAATAGAAAGATAAAATACAAAAAATAAGAATTTTTGTACTACTGCAATGGCACATAATTTCGACATCTACCATAAGAACTTAGCTCTAAATTCAATACCTTTGTGAACTTATTTTCGTGTTTTTAAATTCAACAGTGTCCATAATTTTGACTATAAACGCTTTAGCTCAAATAAAAAAGAAAAAAAAATGATAAAGATGCATTTAAGTATAATTTATTGAAAAATTGCTTTATTTATTACACGTACATATTAGTTAATAATGTACTTTTCCAATTTCTGCTAATATGAAAATTAATACTGTTTTGTTGTATATTTCGCAAAATAACTAATTGATCATTAATTTTAGTACAATATTTGTTAAAAATAAATCGAAATATACAAAACGAACGTTTTAAAAGCAGAATTTTTTTAAATTCTTTAAAATAATATAAACGTTTGATTTTAAGACACTGTCTGATTTTGGGTCATTTACCTTATCTATTGATTCATTCAAATTGATAAATATTCCTTTTCATTTCCCAGTGTGTCAAAATCGTCAAAACATTTTTTTTAAATAAATAATTACAGACATGCTCACATACATATGTACTTGGGGATTCACAGACAATCATGATGATATCATCACATCAACCATTGATAATCAAGGAGTTGGCCAAGTGCGTATTTAACACACATTAAGCCGAGTTCCTGAGTTATTTGCGTTTTTGTATTTTTGGAGATAAAATACATCGCATAGCATATTTTTTTACGGTTTACTGTGAAAATAAATAAATATATTTGTACTTGTGTTACTTAAGGGTCAATTAAGTGGTAATTGGATTCCTTACAAACCACATGGACTTCGACATACAATATTTCTGAAACAAGGTGTAAAGATTAGAAGTTGTTAAAAGAACCTTAACTTGATTTTAAAAGATTTTTTTAATGATATGCTGCAAACAATTATTTTTGAAGGAACTTACGAAAAAAAATTTTCGTAAGTTTTCTTCTCTTCTAAATTTCTCTTAATAATTTTGATTTGAATTTTTGGAAATGTTATCTAATATCAGAATATACTTTGACGTAAAATTTCACTTACTGAGTGTACTAAAAGTGTTTATGCCCAGCTTTAAATACGGAAGATGGGTACCATAAGAAATTAAGAAAGAAATTGTTTTACTGACGGTTAATTGAGATATCTATCTGTAGCATGTATTGTATTTACAAAATTTCGTTTTCATACATGCAAAAGCGTGGAAATTCTGAAAATGTTACAATCAAAAAATTATAAGAACTTCCAGAGTTCTTCGGAACCCTAATTTTTGAAAATTATTTTTTAAAGACATACATAAACATGATATTTTATTACCTGTCAAACTGAATATATTTATGTGTAAAGCGAGGAATTGTAGTGTAGTATAAATCATTATGTCAAAAAATTGAATCCTTTTCCAGGAGCGTAAAAACAAGTATGAGGGGTTAAAAAATGAAAATAAACTGTAATTTAAAAACTATAGTCATTTACAAATTTTAATTATGTAAATGCAAAGGAAAATGATACTTTCAGTGAAGTGTAGCACACCTTTTAACATTTATTAATTTTCAACAAAACAGTAGTCAATACTGGCTAGATGCCTAGATGTTAGTTGCAACTAATAATTAAAAACCAATAACCAAAATACTTTTTTGCAACTAATGACTGAAAAATTCAACTACTAGTATTAACTAATAAGTAATTTAGTTTTTAGTTGTAGTTGTTAGTTACAGGACCGGATTAACCCTGAATGTCGCCCTAGGCACCATGAAAAATGCCACCCCCACCTTTTGCTTGAAAAGAAGAAAATCTTAATTTTTCCTACTTTTTCCAACTTTCTCTTAAAATTATCGCAAAAAAGGCAGGAAAATATTATTTTATCCTCTGATTGTTTACTGAACATAAAAACGTAATAAACAAACATGAGTGACGATATCAAAAATCACAACCATAAGTTTTAAAAAATTGAATGCTATTTGCAATCTATTTTCGATCGAAAGATTTTGATAACGAAATTTATGGTAGATGTTATATATTTGAAAGAATATTTCCTTTCCTTACATCATCCATTTTGGAAATATCGTTATTTTCGATATCGATAATTTTCGATAACGAAAAGTAGGTTTTAATAGTCGCAATATGTTCGGAGCACCCACAACTTGCTTCGCTTAAGCCTTCAAAAATTTCGTTATTTTTGAGCTACGACGCACCGTATAGGAGATATTTACGATTAAAGTTTTCGATTGCGAAAGTTAACGAAAAGTAGTTTTTTAAAAAATTGTTCTGTTACTGACCAGATCTATGGGACTAACAGAGCCTAAATTAACTAGTTATAACCAATTTAGGACAAGTTACGCGGTATCGATAATTTTCGATACCGAAAAGTAGGTTTTGACAATCGCAATCCGTTCGGAATACCCACAACTTGCTTCGCTTAAGCTTTCAAAAATTTCGTTATTTTTGAGCTACGACGCACCGTTTAGGAGATATTTACGATTAAAATTTTCGATAGCGAAAGTTAACGAAAAGTTGTTTTTTATAAAATTGTTCGGTTACTGACCAGAGCAATGGGACTAACAGAGTCTAAATTAACTAGTTATAACCAATTTATGACAAGTTACGCGGTATCGATAATTTTCGATAACGAAAAGTAGGTTTTGATAGTCACAATACGTTCGGAATACCCACAACTTGCTTCGCTTAAGCCTTCAAAAATTTCGTTATTTTTGAGCTGTGACGCACCGTTTAGGAGATATTTACGATTAAAGTTTACTATTGCGAAAAATAACGATTTGTCATTTTTTTAAAAATATACTATCGTTGACCAAATCAATAGGACTAATGGAGCCTAAATTCATCAATTATTACCAGCTTATAATAAATAATTCTTTATCTTTGCTAGTTCTCGAACAGAACATTCTAAAACTTTTGTTAAATATCTTTATTTAGCTTCTATTTCAATAATTCTTCTAATAGTGATATTGGTTTTTCGACATCTTTATTAACTTTCGAATAGAAACTTTTGTCAAATGTTTTCACCTGTATTTAACTTGTTTTTCGATGACTAAACAAATGGTGAAGTAAATTTTTCGATATCCTTGCTGATATCCAGATAGAACATTCTCGAACTTTCGTTAAATTTCGCTACATGGATCCTTTTTAACTAACTAATCCGATGGTGAAATCAAGTTTTGGATATCTTATCTGATTTTCACATAGAATATTCTAGAGCTTTTACTGAATTTCATTTTTTGGTCACTTTTTTGATGAACAATCTAATGGTGATGCCAAATTTTCAATAATTTTTCTTTTTTCCAAAAAAATATTCTAGAACTTTTGACGAATTCTGCTATTTGGACACTTTTTTGATGCCCAAACCAATGGTGAAGTCGGTTTTTGGATATATTTTCTATTTTCAGAATAGAATATTCTCGAACCTTTGCCAAATTCCGTTAATTGATCGCTTTTCGATGAAAAATTTGGTGGTGAAATCAGATATTCGATATTTTTTCTAATTTCCAAAAAGAATATTCTAGAACTTATTCTAGATATCGGTACTTGGTTACTTTTTCGTTGGTCAATCCATTGATTAAGGATTTTTTATGTCTTTTCTGATTACTGAAAGAATATTCTAGAACTTTTGCCAGATTTCGCTATTCAAGCATCTATTCGATGACCAACCCAGTGGTGAAATCGAATCATGTAATAGTTTTAATTTATCTGTATCTTTGTACAAGGAATATCTCCTCATAAAAATTTACAAGACACGCCCTTCTCATATATGTTTTTTCAACAATTCAATTTTTTGACAGGATGATTTATAGTTTTAGTGTATGGAAAAAAATTTTTTCTTCAGTTAGATGTTTACATAACTCACATGCAGTTGATCAAATTAAACTGTGTTTGTTCGTCGCGCGAGCGATGTTACAAACTTAAATTGAGCGACTATGTTATTTATATGAAATTTAATTGTTTTCAAAACAAAATATATTTGTAGAGTACCTCTTTAGTTCGTGCCACAAAAACTATAGAGCGCATTTAGAAAAAAATTATAAATGTACTTATGAAACATAGATAAATTATGTGCCGCTTCTAACGAATGGTGAAACGTTTTTCCGGCAATTTTTGACAGTGTGTTTTGGAAACACCAGTAACCTATTTATTTTATAAGTATGTATATGCATTTGTAGTTGAATGTGTATGTGTGATTATGTGAATATGTGATCCAGAATAAAGATGGAACAATGTGATTGTTGCATGAATTAACTGTGTGAAAATAAATTAGCGATTTATAATTTTTTTAAATCAAAGTATTAAAATTAAAAGTATGTGTATGTGCGTGAATAATAAACCAATTGTATATTTTAGAAATGTTTTAAAATTTAATTGTTGTGTCATAAAAATACTTCAACTTAACGTACTTGCTCTGAGATAGTCAGGTACAAAAGTTTATCTCAGCAAAAAAACTTTATTTTATCAAAAATTAAATAATGTATTGATATTCTTCAGTTATTATATTTGTATACCACTTGTTTTTTGTATTTCCGCGCACTTATGTTGTAGCAATTTAAAAGAATTGTTGAAAAAATGTTGTAAAAACGTAGTAAAATGATGTTTTTAAATTATATTTCAAAATCGGCGTGGTCAATAATTTTTATTTCTTATTAAATATGGTTTGTAACTTTGTATTAAATAACATTCAATTTTTATCAAATTCTTTTGACACATTTTCATTTTATTCTAAAAAAATAGAATTTTCCCATAAGAACCCGTGTTAAAATTACAAAACTTTGAAATCGTTTTTCTCAAAATTGGGGTGGTCAATTTTTTTTTCGGTAAGGGCTCGTATTATTGGTATTGGAGAAAATAAATATCTAGTGAACTTTGTTAAATTTCCAAATAATTTAATGAGATTTGACGAAATCGATCTATTTGATATGTGACGTAAATTGTCTCATTAAAAATTATGTTTAAATTTTTATGGACACTACTGTATAACTATTTTCAAAAGATTCCGTAAACAAGCAGGTAAAAATATTTTGTTGACAAAAAAATTTACATTCAAAAAAGCAAAGGAAAAAAATGATAAGTAATCAGAGCCTGATTAAGTTTTTTTTTCTAGGGTCCATTTTTTAACACGTTTTTGACAATCGAAAATTTCTGAAATGAAACTTGATCGGTAAAATTTAACTAGCAATACTTAATTAGTAGACTGAGACCTTTCTCTCCTGCAAATTATGAAACTTATTTACTTTACACCCTGTATATATATATATATATATATATATATATATATATATATATATATTATATATATATATATATATATATATTATATATATATATATATATATATATATATATATATATATATATATATATATATATATATATATATAAATTTTAGTGAATATTATTTTTGGTTTCTAGGGACCTCAAAACAAATTTCTGCCATATTCCCGGGCTCAAGTCGTGTCATGAGACCTAGTGGAATAGCTGAATTTCTGGAAATTCGCTAAAAAGTTTGATAGTTTTATTAGGTAATTGATAAAATTGATTTTACAAATATAAATTGTAATATAAATTGAGATATAAATTGAAAGTACAATATAAATTGAAAGTACAAATATTAGATAATTTAAATACAACTATATAGGGTAAACAGTATAGTTATTGAACGTTGACAGTTATTGGACAAGACACTCTCTTTTGAAGATTATAAGGCTTATAGACTAGTAAAGCAAACTTCCTGATTTTTTAGTTAAACAGAACCTTCTAGTATCTACAGAACTTGTGGATTGTGGTAATACGCCAGAAATTAATAAATGAAATTTTTGTTCAATAACTGTACTTTTCTATACGCACAACTTAAATATATTTTTTTTTTTCAGAGACTTACCAATATATAATATGAAAGTTTTAATGAAGAATATTAAAGTAGACAGGTCTTACTTTATTTATGAATTTTTTTGTTAAAAATCAAACTGCAACACGTACTTTTTCTGTACTTTGTTTTGAAAATTTTTCTTAACTGTCCAATAACTATACCATTTACCCTATGCAGTACCTGCAGTTGATTCTGTAGAAGAAAATTCAAAAACTATTAATGACTTAGTATACAGCTTATTAAAAAATACCCCTGTCGCAGCATCTGCATAACATAGCGAATTTCCAAATCTTGGGCACTGGCGGATCTCATCTAAGACCTGTACCTATTTAAAATAGTTTAGCTTTCTAAAAGTAAAAGAATTTTTAAAATCGGCTGGGTAATTAGTTTTGGTATTTTTGGGGACCCAAGAACCCGAACGGATTTTGTGCAGCATAGTTGTATCCATCTAAAATAATTTAGTTCTCTAGCAGTGAGAAATTTTTTAGCATCGGTTCGATAGCTTATTACTGGCGTTTTCGGATCTGCAAGATCCCGGTGGACCTCATTAAAAAATCAGCTCGACCGTATATTCTAGGCGGAGTTTATGTAATATATATATATATATATATATATATATATATATATATATATATATATATATATATATATATATATATATATATATATATATATATATATTCAAAACCCGTTGTGTAGCATTCTACGCCGCATTTGCATCCGCAGGACAGTTGTGGATCTCAGATAACACAACCTGTACCTATCTAAAATAGTTTACCTCGGTAATAGTAAAAAAATTTTCAAAATCGGTCAGTTATTTTATTTTTGACACTTTTAGGTCCCTCTGACACTGTCGGACCTTACATAACGTAATCTATATTTATCTAAAATAGTTTAGCTCTATAACAGTGAAAAAATTTTCAAAATCGGTCGGTTAGTTTATTTTTAACACTTTTGGGTCCCATGGACCCTGGCGGACCCTAAATAACGTAATGTATATCTATCTAAAATAGCTTAGCTCCCCAACAGTGAAAAAATTTTCAAAATCGGTCGGTTAGTTTATTTTTGACACTTGAATCCGATGGACCCTGGCAGATTTTACATAACGTAATCTATATTTATCTAAAATAGTTTAGCTCTGTAACAGTGAAAAAATTTTCAAAATCGGTCGGTTAGTTTATTTTTACCACTTTTTGGTCCCCTGGACCGTGGCGGACCCTAAATAACGTAATGTATATCTATCTAAAATAGCTTAGCTCCCCAACAGTGAAAAAATTTTCAAAATCGGTCGGTTAGTTTATTTTTGACACTTTTGGATCCCATGGACCCTGGCAGACCTTACATAACGTAATCTATATTTATCTAAAATAGTTTAGCTCTGTAACAGTGAAAAAATTTTCAAAATCGATCAGGCAGTTTATTTTTGACACTGTTGGGTCCTATGGACCCAGGCGGACCTTACATAACGTAATCGATATTTATCTAAAATAGTTTAGCTCTGTAACAGTGAAAAAATTTTCAAAATCGATCAGGCAGTTTATTTTTGACACTGTTGGGTCCTATGGACCCAGGCGGACCTTACATAACGTAATCGATATTTATCTAAAATAGTTTAGCTCTGTAACAGTGAAAAAATTTTCAAAAACGGTCAGTTAGTTTATTTTTGACACTTTTGGGTCCTGTGGACCCTGGCGGACCTTACATAATGTATTCTAAATCTATCTAAAATAGTTTAGCTCTGTAACAGTGAAGAAATTTTTAAGATTGGTTGTTTAGTTTATTTTTTACAATTATGGGATCAGTAAATCCTGGCGAAACTCATACAACTCTAGTACTCTAACAGTAAGAAAAGGGTTCTAAGGATCTCATATAACTTACGGTAGTCCGTAATTTTCTTGCGGACATCATTTAATTAATTAATTCAAATACTTTAACTTACTAACTGTGAAAAAATTTTTAAAATCGATTGGTTAATTAATTTCTGGCCTTAATCAGGGGCCTTAAGGCCTTAAAATACCTTAAATCCATTTGAAATGTTAATTAAAATTGACATAGTGTTTGAAAAATTACCAAACCGGATCGGCTGGGACTCGAACCCGGATCTCTTGGTTACCAGCCAAGCGCCTTACCAACTAGGCCACCGATCACTTGTTCGAGTGCCACTCCAATTCAGTAATCAATCAAACACAACCTCTCTCTAATGCGAGACGCAGTTTTATACTTTATATATATATATATATATATATATATATATATATATATATATATATATATATATATATATATATTATATAGTGAATGTTATTTTTGGGTTCTAGAGGCCTCAAAACAAATTTCTGCTATAGTCTCGGACTGAAGTTGCATCGTGACTAACGCTGTAATAGCGAGTTTCCATTCTGGAAATTCGCTAAAAACAAAAAATCAAAGATCCCAACATCAAAAAGTGAACCCTAGGAATTTGCAAAATATAAATTATACTAAACTATGGTGATAAAATTGAACATTACTTAGAATTATACCGTATTTTGAAAAATCTGTCATAGATGGAGGCACCTGTACCAGTGAATATATACATATCACAGCATTTTGAGCTGCCATATTGCAGAACGATTTAACTGGTCTCAATCATTTAAAGCAGGGCTTCTTAAACTTTTTTCATTCGCGACCCCAAATAGAGATATATAAGTATTTTGTAAGGATTTATTGATTAGGTAACAATATATATATACGTATAAAAAAATTTTCGCTATGACCCCAACATTTCGCTAAGCGACCCTAAATGGGGTCGCGACCCATAGTTTAAGAAGCCCTGATTTATATGTAGCCAGTCCGCGCAAAATTATCTGAGGTTTTACCGGGCCATTACTGAAAAAAGGTTTAGAAGCACTTGTTGTATACTATTGCAATTACACATCATAACTTTCTTTTCATATATATATATATATATATATATATATATATATATATATATATATATATATATATATATATATATATATATATATATATATATATATATCTTGAGGTTTTTTCATCCATTTCAAAAATTTCTTAAAAATAGAATATAACAAAAGTTTAAAGGTCTGTCGGGCATTTCCTATTGTCGGCATTAGTTACTATCAACTTAGCTTTTTTAATTTGAGGTGTTTTATCAGGTGTGATTTTACGCGATCGGACTATAATATTTATTTGACTAAAAAGGGATTATTTATTACAAACATAAAGGATTTTTGTGTGACTTGTAAGAAATTTTGTGAAAACGCTGAAAGTGCAAAAATTTTGAATGAGTTCCTGTTAGATAAATAAAAATAATACGATAAACTGTTTAATATTATATTTAATATTATGACACAATATACAAAACTCAAGACATTACTTCTGACATGCATGTTCTATCCAGACATGCTTGAGTACATACATACATCTCATGTACATCATGACCTACCAACATACAAAAATGAAAACATTCATATAATAATGTTCAATTATTAAAGAGTGCAGCACTTTATCTCAACACTCCTCCTTAATTTTTAGGTTTTACAAACTTGAAAATTACTTAAACATTAGAAAAAATACAAAAAAAATGAAATGAACAACTTAAATACAAAATGAAATATTCTTTCTTCAGTTTATACATTAAATATAATTTATTCTAAACATAACAATTTTCTAAAAAAACAAAATTTTTCTCTACCTAATGCTTTAGTAAACACATCAGCTAAGTTATTATTAGAATCGACTTTCTTAATAATTACTTCTTTGGAATTAATATTTTGAAAAACAAATTGAATACTTATATCTAAATGTTTACTTCGTTTTGTGAAATTACAATTATTAGCCAGATTAAGTGTACTGCTATTGTCTTCATATATAATTGCTGGTCCATTACTGCCCAAACCCATCTCAATTAACAAACCGCGTATGAACTTGACTTCATCGATAGTGTCTGCAAGAGCATGACACTCAGCAAAACAAGAAGATCTAGTTACGACTCTCTGTTTTTTAGAAGACCAGAATACTGGACAACCAAATAATTTTATAATGATCCCTGACACAGATTTTCTGTCGACTGGGTCACACCCCCAATCAGCGTCACTGTATGCTACAATCTCCTCCTTGCAAATAGAATAATTCAAACTTAAATCCCTAGTATGGAACGCGTACGCTAACACACGCCTAGCATACTTAAAATGAGTTTCATTGGAACAATCCTGAAATCGACTTAAGTAGTTGACCGCATACGAAATGTCCGGCCTAGTTCCCATACTCAAATACAAAAGGGCTCCTATGAGACTACGATATTCCGTATTTACCAAAATCTTGACATCAGATTCTAACTTCAAGTTTTGTTCCATTGGCGTTTTGAAAGATCGAGAATTAATAACTCCAAACCTAGTAGCTAACTGTTCAATGTACGACCTCTGATCCAATTTAACAATCTGATTATGTCGATCATAAGAAATATTAATTCCTAAATAGGTTTTAATTTCACCTAAATGTTTCATACGAAAACGATTATACAATAAATCTTTAATTTCCTCTATTATCTCCAAAGAACTTCCAGAAACTAGCAAATCATCAACATATAATGCTAAAAATGCTACACCTAAATTATTTCTCAACACGTAAAGACAATTGCCGGGCAAAACTTTAAATCCGATTTTTAGAATATAATTGTGAAAGCATTCAAACCAACATCTTGGACTCTCTCTCAAACCATAGAGTGCCTTCCTCAAAAGACATACTTTATCAGAGCCATCCGAAAACCCTTCAGGTTGCGTCATATAAACTTCGCTTTTAACTTCCCCATGTAAAAAGGCCGAGATTACATCAAATTGATGTACATAATGCCTTAATTTACATGATATTACCAAAAAAATTTTCATAAGGGTATAGTTGATAACTGGCGAAAAAAGATTTTCCTCAAACGAAACTGGCTGCTGATACCCTAAAGCAACCAATCTTGCCTTAAATGTACCATTATCCTTTTTAACAAAAACCCACTTATGACCTATTACTTTTTTATTTTTTGGATACTTAACTAACACCCAGGTCTTATTTTCAATCAGATGACTATACTCTTTTTCCATGGCCTTTTTCCAATTCTCACAAGCTAAAGCTTCCTCAACATTTTTTGGAATATCAACTACGCAACTGTACAATTCAAAGTCTTGATATTTTTCAGGACATTTTTTAGGTCTATTTGATCTACGATTTTCAACCTGATCATCTTCAGACATATCACTTAATTCTTTTAGATTCTTGTCACCATTGTCATCATTATTTTCACTACTATCATCATTATTTAAACTTTTAAAAGGTTTATCTTTTTCAATGAACTTAACATTTCTTGCAACAATAACCTTTCCATTAATCAAAATACGATACCCTAAATCTGAAAAACCCACTAAAATACCTTCTCGACCCTTATCATCTTGTGTTTTTCTGAGTTCACCCGGGACGTGAACAAAGGCTTTACTCCCATACAAGTACAAATTTTTAATTGATGGTTTTTCTCCAAAGAAAATCTCATACGGTGACTTACTTTGACCAGTTGAAGAACAAACTAATCTATTGCCTATGTAGGTAGCAGCTATAACAATTTCAGGCCAATATTTTTTTTCTAAACCTGCCTCTTTTCGTAAACACCTACTTCGATCCATCAATGTTCGGTTAAACCTCTCAGCAACCCCATTCAATTCATGATCATAAGGTGTAGACGGACGTAACCGAAAACCTAGTTCTCTAGCAAAATTATAAAATTTTCCATTCAAGTACTCCGTACCACTATCACAACGAATTTCACGAATTCGATTACCTGTAAAATTAGTCATGTAATTACAATAGGACTTAAAGCAATTAAAAACTTCATCTTTAGACTTGATACAATAAACTGACGCAATGTGACTATAATCATCAATAAATGACACTAGGTATTTAGAACCGTCGTACCCTTCAACATCAATATATTTAACATCCGTGTGAATAATTTCCAAAATTCGTTTAGCTCTTGTTCTATTATTTTGAAAAGATTTCCTAGTTAATTTGCATGTTGCACATATTTCGCAATTTATTCTATTTGAATCAAGATTATTAGGTAAACCGCTAAGAACATTGTCCCTACACATTATATATAAGTCATTAAAGTTAACATGACCTAACAAACGATGTAAACGCTCTTTTTCTGACCAAATACTGTGAGAATTAGCTAAGATATCAGAAACTATATTACTCTTGATTTCAAAAAGTCCGTTTTTCAATGTAGCAGTCGTTAATAATAGATTTTTCGAATTAAAAATTTCAGCTTTAGTGTTTTTAAATAAAATTGAATTACCAGCATTAAGAATACATGAAGCACTTAGCAAATTACGATTAATATTATTTGAATAGTAAACATTCTTAATATCAACAATATTTCCTTTAAAATTACATTTAACATTACCAATTTTTGTGGCTATTTCATTATTTCCATTTCCTACTTTAATATTTACTGGAGTTTTAAGAGTGGAACTTTTATAAAAATAAGCGTCGTCATTAATTAAATGATGAGTAGAGCCACTATCTAAAATCCAAAGAATTTTACCTTGATCTTTTACATTACTTGAGTTTATTTCAATATTAAAGGAGTTAATAGTCGGTGTATCATCCACTTCAGTGTTGAAATTTGATCGGACTCTCGAATTGTTGTCTCCACCACGAAAGTTGCCTCGCTGGTAATTGCTTCCACGTTGAAAGCGACCACGACGCTGATTACCCCGTCCTTGACCACGAAAATTTTTTCTTGCTCCATTTCGAACATGACTACCTCTATTTTGACAAAATTGTGCAATGTGACCCCTTTCGTTACATGAAAAACATATTTTTTCATTAGATTTCACTGTAGTTTTCAATACGTGAGCATCATGTTTCATTTCAGAAGTAGTAATATTAGCTAGGTTAGGCGAATCAGAAATATCTGCTTTCTTGGCTTTTCTTATCAAAATTTTTTCTCGAATGTAGTCTACTGTTCGTTCTTCTTCCGGTAACAGATCAATCGTCTCAGTTAGATGGTCTAGACTTTCTGGTAGGGTGATAATTAACAGAGTCAACTTTCTTTTTCTGTCAACACTAGCACCAGCATTTTTGAGATCTTTAATTAAACGTTCGAAAGTTTCAAAAAATTTTTCAGAATCTTCGTTTTCATCAAATCTAAGTCTACTTAGTTTTCTTTCAATTAATGCTTGTCTGAGTTCACTTTTCTTTAAATATAAGTTATCCAACTTATTCATTATTTCTTTTGCTGTCTTACATTCCATTATGAGTTCAACATCCACAGCCGATGCGAATAGCAATTTAGCTTTATTTTGCATTTTTTTCCAATCAGAATCAGTTGCCACAGAAGCCGGTTTTTCATCATGTTCAACTGCCTCCTTGCAGTTTTTAATTTCCAACAATAAAAGAAATTTGTATCGCCATGTGTCATACGGTTCCGTTGAACCTGATTTAAAAGTTGGTATTGGTATATGTGTCTCCATTTTTTCTTTCTAAATTTTTTTTTCTCACTCATTAATTTCACAACCAATAATAACCACTTTCTGCTACCATGTTAGATAAATAAAAATAATACGATAAACTGTTTAATATTATATTTAATATTATGACACAATATACAAAACTCAAGACATTACTTCTGACATGCATGTTCTATCCAGACGGGCTTGAGTACATACATACATCTCATGTACATCATGACCTACCAACATACAAAAATGAAAACATTCATATAATAATGTTCAATTATTAAAGAGTGCAGCACTTTATCTCAACAGTTCCTCAACAAAACACGTCTGATGCCTGGAATATGATCTTTTGGGCATTTTCCGTGAAAGTATTAGTTTTTTGTCAAGATTTTTCCAAATTTAAAATTCTTTGCAACATTTTTTTTACACCATTGAAAAGAGGAGAAAAATTACATAAAAATGGTTTTTAAACCATTATTCTATGTAAACTGCTTTCCGAAAAAATCTAACTTTTGTAAACGGAAATTCGCTATGTTATGCAGGACGCTGCGACAGGGGTATTCTTTTTTTGTAATCTCTTATCTATTATACTTATCGCTGGCAGTAAAAGGTCCAGCATTTTGAGATAAAAGAATTTTTCTCTATGGTTAAAATAAAAGGGTTAAATGTATTTTAATTTTGTTATTCATATTCATTACAAATAATTAAATCAATATTTGGATAATTCGTGAATTTCTACATTTTACTGAATTTACGAATACTTACTTTCTTAATTTATACACTTGTAGTTAATTAAAAGCTCTACTCTACTAAAACATACTCAAAACCTAATTAATCTCAGTTAAGTCATAGCAAATCGAATATTACCAATTTTATCGACTTTTTATGCACATAGATAGATACTCAGCACTTTCTACAAAAAAATACCTACACGATATAGAGTACATAAAATATTTTTTCTACAATCATAGTAGAAAGAAGGCGTTTGCCCTCTGTGAAGCAAGCGTAAAACATGATTCTCGAAGACTTTTACTTTTTCCTTTAAACCGGAAAATAGTACTTTGTCGCTCGCTTAACATATATTTAATTACAGATCGGGTAGGCGTTGTTTGTACTTTCTATGGTAACAAATAAACAGTATCTAAACTTCACATTATTTTTATAGTGGACAAGTGATATATAAATTAAATTTTAAAATAACTAAATTAATTACAAATAATAATTAATTATAAATAATAATAAATTATAAGTTAACTAATCGGTAAGGTGATGTCTGTGAGTGGTATACAAATATATTCTTTCAGTTTTCTTCCTCCCTGCTTGTTTTTGTTAACTGAACGTTTGTGTATTCTTTTATGATTTAGGGCAAATTTTACCCTGTTAGTGTAAGGGGAGTGTTTGATACATGCCTATACGTGTGGTCTCCAGTTTTGGCTATCTATGTTACCAGCCCACGGTATGTTAATTTGTTGATGTCTCTCAGACATCATTTTACCGTGTGTATTATAAAAATTCGCCTTACCGGTTAAGGGTTAATAAATAATTTTAAAACTACTATATACATATACATGACGGAAATATGCAATAGTGACAGCGATTTCTCAAGTACACCTCCAGATTTTTCTGAAGCTGCAAAAATTACAACATTTAAATAAATGTTAATGTTCATTATTATTTTTTCAAGTATTTTTTAAATAAAACAAAGATTATAGAAAAAATTATGTGTGTAATTCGAGCACAAAATGACATTGCCACTTTCATGAGAATGACGCGCGACGCCGCCAGGCGGAGCGCGTCAACATTCCCAATCGAGTGGCAATGTACCATTTTGTGGTCTTATATACAAATAATTATTAGCTGAGTATTTTAAACATTAATTATTTTTGTTTATATTCGACAAGTTCCTGCCAGGTACCTATATGATTTTATTAATTATCTAAGAATAATCAGTACCGAATTTCCTACTGTAGGCTCAGGAGAAATCGCAAGGAACAAATTAAAAATTTGAAGTATTTTTATAAAAATAAGAAGCACTTATTTAATAATGAAATTGCGAAACAAACGATAATATGAAGCGATTCTATTGATAACAAATGTTCTGAAAAAACTGTCAAAAACATCTGAAAATATTTTTGAAGCGTCTCTCTCAAAGACTGCTAATGTTCTGCCTTAGCCCTAGAATCATACATACTCGTCAAAACGACGAACGAACTTCTCTACCTGCTCCAATACTGTGACTTGTCGGTACCTGCTCGCTGTGAAACTTCTGTTATCTAATTTATTTGTTATTATAATACATAAGACATATAAATTTTGTTTATAGCTATTGTCGTTTTTTTTATACTGAAATAGTGTGCGTCAAAAGGACAACGATGTATGATTAACCTATATTTTTTTTTAAAGATTTTGTACTCCACATATAAAAGTTTTCCTAATTTTTCTAAAATTTATTAAAGATATGAATGTTATAATTAATTTATTCAATGATTATGATAATGTGAAAGATGATTACAGCTGTTTGACTTATAGAGACGACATAATACTGAAGTTTTAATATGTTGAATCGAAAACTAAAGAATGCGTTTCGAATGACTTGATAAAAGATTAACAATTTATTTTGTGGAAAATATTTTAATTTTTATTATTTTTTGAGATCTTATTCATAAAATTACTAACAAATTTTAGAAAATTTACAAATGTGCCTAGTGGGGAAATAACTACATATCTATAGGAATATTTATGACTGAGAAATTTCACATTCTGTAAAGTCACACATGTCCACTGACTCATAATAGTTCATAAATTAATTATTACAATTGATGTATTTATCTATTTTTTAATTTTTATAATGAAAATATGCTTTGATAAAAAGATTAAAAAAATTAATAAATATTTATATTAAGAAATTTTTCCAAATCCAATTTTTTTAAATATTTTGTTCGCTTTTGTAGTATTGTTATGTAAAAAAAATGTTTTTTGCAAATAAACTCTAAAACTCCCCGTAAAAAGTCCATTCGTCGAAACGACGCCGATGTATGATTAACTTGACTCGTAGACCAACGTATGATTCTAGGGTTAGTAAAGTAAAATAAAAAATTTAGGGAGACAGTCTACCAACACTGTCAACTTCCCATTAAGTGCCATTAGAGACTATTGTACATGAATAATTTGTTTTTTCATTTCAGGGGCCCCCTCCCTCAAACTCTCGACAGGGGCTTTGCCCCTTGTACCCCACCGGGGGCTTTGTGTGTTCAAAACCTGTCAGATTTATTTATCTTACCTTGTATAAGTAGAACTGGTTTTTCTTTTTCTTTTTTTTTTTTTAATTTAGACCTTTTTTTTAAGCTGCGTAATTTTAATTTTAAATAAAATAATTTATTTTTTATTACTCATGCGGGAGAAGTACTAACTTGGCGCACACATTTCTGTACGCAAAATAACGGTTTGCCCACTGTACTCTTCCCGCATACTTTTTTGCGTGTGGAAAGTAACTTTCCACACGCAAATTGACAATTAACTTTTGAACTAATTGACTCTTAATTTTTCATTTAATAAATATTTCATAATTATTTCTATAGAAACCACCAACAAAGTAATTTAAACGATAATTAGTTCAGAAAAAAGACGAACACTTAAAAATATTATTTTAAAAAGTAATAAAAATGTTAAAAACAGTGATAATAATAGAAAAAAGTATGTGAAATTCGTAATAAAAAATAGTATGTGCAACTCGTGCGGGATTGTCGATTGCCCCACTCAAGCGAATGAGCGCACTCACTACGTTCATGATCCAACTTACAATATACTATAATATTTCTATAATTAAAATCTAACTTAACATTAAAGGGTATAGCGAAGTTTCAATGGCAAAACTGCCTTTGGGGCCGAGGTTCAAAATGATGTGTGCGGTAGTAAGGGCTTTTGATATAAATACGATATATATAAGATTTAGCCCCTGACCTTGAACTTTTCTTGAGATATTCGAGAAAGTTCTCGCGGTGCAATACATTTTTTAAATTTTTATATCTCGAAAACTATAACAGCTAGAAATATAAACTAAACGGCAATCGTTAGAGAATTGTTCAAGGTATATTATATATTTTTTTCAGATTTTTGCGTGACTATTATACGTGATAAATCAATAAAAATATTTTTCATTATTATTTCTCGTACAGTTGTAATGAAGTGACACCTTTGAAAAAAATACAAAATGTTGCTTATACTATGTACTTACACTCAAAAAAGTTTCATTAAAATCAAAGAGGCGCTTTTTGAGAAATTAGTAAAACACTGCCCTACTCTGTAATCTGCTCCTGACCACTACGCGGTATATATAATAAAAACTACTTACGTATGTCTTTATTTATATTGTTGGTTACATTGTTTGCAAAGGATAAAGAACCGAACAGACCGGTACGACACACCGTAACAGCAATAAAGTCATTATATTATCGCCCGTCCTGATTTGTGCTCACATTAAATCTGTTTACACGTTTTTGAGGAATTGTCTGAATTTATTTATCTATTTGGATGACTTTTATAGTCATAGTACAGCTTATAGTGCTGATCATATTGATGAATATACGGGTACACTACATATTTAGAGAACAAATGCATAGCATGGGCAAAATTCTCTTCATGGTTAATGCTAAGGGACCGAACTGACCGGTACGACACATCGTGACAGCAATAAAGTAGTTATATTGCATACTTTATAAGTATTAAGAGCTAAAATATGACAAATTGTTCAAAACACTTATTAAATCTTCTTTATCAAAACCCAATATCTAATTGACTTTAATTGTACGCAGAAATTATGAGCTACTTGAGATTTTGGTATAAGTCAAGTAGTGCAATAAAATTATATGACAGTGACGGTCACCTGTCCCGGTCAGTCCACACACTAATTCTTAAAACCATGTTAGCCGCTTATTAAAAAAAAAACATTTGGGCAATTACAACAATAGTGCTGAATACATTCAATACTAGTACTGGTGGGAACATATTCAGTAAAAATGCCATAATTTCTATTATTTATATGCCGTGATTATACATGGAATTTGATAATATTTGGATATTTGTTTGACGTAAACGAAGATTAATTTCGGAGTTAGTTAGTTCGGTTAGATAAGAAATTGTTAATGCGAGTTGATAGAAACAAGTACATAACACAAATCTTGTTCTTTAAGTCGCGGAAAATCGAGCACATTTGATGTTACCTTTGGTAAAATCAAATGTTACCAATGGTAACATCAAATGTTACTTTTTTAACGGTTCTAATATCGCTTTTTAACTTCTTCTCGTAAGGAATTTGGCACGGTCGTTCGAATTTTCATGTATTCTGAAACTGTATCATTTAACGGGGTATTAAATTTTAATCGTCTACTATATTTATTTTGTAAGAGAGCGACGATCAATTCAGTCAGTTCTTCATAAACGTGTTTAAACAAATTTAATATGAGGACAAACCAGGACGGGTGATAATATAATGACTTTACTACTGTTACGGTGTGTCGTACTGGTCTGTTCGGTTCTTTATCCTTTGTAAACAATGTAACCAATAATGAATAAACACATACGTAAGTAGTTTTTATTCGAATACGCACAATATATACCATATATACCACGTAGTTGTCAGGAGCAGATTACAGAGTAGGGCAGTGTTTTATTAATTTCTCAAAAAGCGCCTCTTTGATTTTGATGAAACTTTTTTGAGTGTAAGTACATAGTATGAGCAACATTTTGTATTTTTTTCAAAGGTGTCACTTCATTACAACTGTACGAGAAATAATAATGAAAAATATTTTTATTGATTTATCACGTATAATAGTCACGCAAAAATCTGAAAAAAATATATAATATACCTTGAACAATTCTCTAACGATTGCCGTTTAGTTTATATTTCTAGCTTTTATAGTTTTCGAGATATAAAAATTTAAAAAATGTATTGCACCGCGAGAACTTTCTCGAATATCTCAAGAAAAGTTCAAGGTCAGGGGCTAAATCTTATATATATCGTATTTACATCAAAAGCCCTTACTACCGCACACATCATTTTGAACCTCGGCCCCAAAGGCAGTTTTGCCATTGAAACCTCGCTATACCCTTTATCAGTAAAATTCATTTTAAATTGGTAAAATAGTTAAATTTGCTACGTGATATTTTACAATGCTAAAAGTGAAACTTAAAAATGAGCCATAAGATTTGGTACTGATTTTTATGAAACCAACAACACGTAAGAATATAAAAGTAGGATTTAAATAAAATTAACTTAAAACAATATAACATTTTATTATAAAAATATTGTACTATGCATGACTTATACATATAATTTAAAAATTAATTTATTATAAAGGAGTATCGATCATTTCTGACTCTAAAATAACCTTTTCTGGCAATCCGGCAACACCATTATTACTAGGAGCTACATTTTGTACTTTCGTTTTACTGGGATTACGTCGAACGCTTTTACGTAATTTTTGAATTCCAGCAAAATGTAATTGAATCTCACTTAATGGTTTCCCTTCTGTCTCTGGTAAAATAATATATAACAATATTGTTCCAACAATACCAACGAATCCATAAAACCAAAATGTACCCGCCCAAGTTAGTGTGTCCGTCATTGTGAAAAATAATTTATTGGCAAGAAATCCAAATATATATCCAGCTCCACCTGACAAACCAGAAGCATTGGCTCGTGCTTCACTTGTAAATACTTCTCCGATTAATATCCAGGGCAACAGTCGTATACCCACATGAGATAGGAATGCTGATGCAATCAAAAATGTCGTAGGAATCCATTTTAAATTATTTATATTGTTTTGCGTTGAGTCAGTTGTTTTATTTTCAGTTTCTACTCCATGTAAATAAGTATATGTTCCAACAACAATAAAACATATGCCACAGCTGAATAACGAAAAGAAATTCAGTCGTCGTTTCCCTGTATAATGTATAAGTAAAACACATACTAGTGTTCCCGTTAGCTCAGCAACACCTAAAATTAATGTTGCATAATATTTGTCAATAGGGGCTTCCAGTTTGTTGAAAATTTCTACGGCATACGTTTGTAGTGTTGCCATTCCACAAAAATTGCCGAGGAAAAATGAAAAACATACTAGAAAATATGGCACATAGAACGTCTTGTTCATAAAATGTTTCAAAAACAATTTATGAGATTTTTTATGAGAAGGATCACTATTGGTTATTGTTCCATTTTCTTTATTCTCCTTAGGTTGCTGTTTGTGAACAGTAAAGTAAATGTCATTGAATTCAGGCATAATTTGGTCAACCGAACACCATCCTCGAAGCCAACACAAACTCTTTTTAGCATCATCATAACGTTTCTTCATAATTAACCAATGTGGACTTTCTGGAATGAATTGTAAACAAATGCAGGCTGTCACTGGAAATGCGATGTTAATTAATGCTACTGTACGCCAGTTTAAAAATGTTCCTAATAAAAATTGAACCAATATGCCCAGTATAACTGCCATTGTACTAGTTGCCGATAACATTCCACGTAAGTATGGTTCTGTTATTTCTGCAACGTACGTCAAAACCTGTAATAAAACAATCGGAATTAGTTTATATTTTTGATATTTAAAGGTCTAATAATTTAATATTAGGGATAGGTGGGGGCAAGATGGGGAAGGGAGGTAAGATGGGGTGCCCACATTATGACGCCACCTGAACGCACTGTCAGTCGGCCGCCTCAATTAGAGGTAGTCATAGGCAAACGGTGGAAATAATTAATTGCATTTGTATGCTTGATCCAAAAAGCGATTTTGCGTTGTTGTACTATTATTTTAATATATTTTCTGAGTTTAAAAAACGTATCAAAATAATGGAAATTGGACGTGTGTGAGGTTGTGCTCAGTAGATAATGAAGTAGATTGTCAAGGTGATATTTTATTCATTTACTTATTTTTTTTTTAAGTTATAGAGTATTCAGTATTTTATTTCAGTTCCAAATTCTTACGTGAGGGGTAAAATGGGGCATACCTTTTAGCTTAATCCCAACTTGCTGCTCACTTTTTCAACGTCACAAAATTTCAATTGTCTGTTTTTTAATATTAATAATTTATTTATTTCTGTATCTATTAAAAAGAAGTGTTTTTAATGCAGAATAATTAGGAAATATTTAAGTAACGTTTTGTTCTGTTAGGTACCCCGTTTTGCCCCATAGGTAGGGCAAGACGGCGAGGAATGCAATTTTTTCTATTCATACGTTTTATGAAAATGTTACGCGTTCATTATTCTTTTTTTTAAATTTAATTTGGGAAACTGATTATTAAAGATACCTAGTAAAGATAATTAAAATATCTTTATCTCAAAAGCGCTGAGTTTTATTTAATATTAAAGCTTAATTACCCCATCTTACTCCACGTTTTACTATTCAATCAATACTTCCAATTTGAGGAAGAATCCTTTTACTGAGTTAGGGCTCGGTCTTAACTCAAGTAATTTATTTGCACAAAAATAATGTGCATAACGTGTTTTGGTTAATTTGTCACGTTTTTCTGTTGTGTTGAGTATCACAAGAAAGTTATAGTTTTATAACCGACCCGGACAGTAATAATAAACGCGCCCTTACTGCATCTTTCATATGAGATATTATTTTTAACAACCGGACACAACAACAAGAATTGCCTGCATGGTTATAAGACCATAAAGTAATTATTTTATATAATAAAGGGGGAAATGAGGGAAACGTAACAAAAACATGCATTAATTTTTTTTGTCTAAAATCAATATCTATTTGACTTTTGAGTTTCTGTGCGGGGGTCAATATACAACAAATTTCTATAACCATTCTCACAGTTCGTCCGAGCCTTCGAGCAGTTCGTGTTGGTGTGACTGATTATCTATAAAACTTCAAGTAAAAAAGTCGTAAATTGTATTATATATATATATATATATATATATATATATATATATATATATATATATATATATATATATATATATTATACATAATTATTATTGTAACAAATTAATGGAAAATATGATGACAGGTTTTTAACCTATGGAAACCATTTTACACTAGAAGTGGTAGAGATTTTATTATTTAGTCTAATTTTAATGGAGCAATAGGACACCCACCATTGCACTTGAGTTTCATCATCCCTAACTTATCATTAAGGTACTCATCAGAATTAAGTGGATTAATTTAACTAAAATCCAGAAATAGTGGTGGGATTCAATACAGTCCCTCACGTTACTCATAAATTTCATCAGAATGAAAATCAAATCCTTATAGTAACGAAGCACAAATATAAACTAATTCAATTAACTAGTAAAAATATAATCATTTGTATACAAAAATATTATGGTTGAAGTGCCGAAAAATGGAATCCTAACTTGGTATATTTATATTGTATAATATCAGTCCTCTTTAGTAACAAATTTTCTTACTGACTGTCTTTTAGTTTTGTACTTTTTGAAAGTATTTAATTATTTTTAAAATTGCTTCGTACTATTGTTATAAAATTTATCTTTTTATATCCTTGTTAATTAATGTTAAAACTTGATGGCTATGAGTAACAGTATTCTAAATCAATAATAATTTATTTTTTTATTATGAAGTAGATTTGTTTTATATTTATTAATTATTATATACTTAATATTTCCAGGCAAGAAAATTGCTCAATATCGATCGATGTCTTTGTTTTATTAAGTCATTTATTACAGAGGTATGTCAAACAATTATCACGATAAACGATACTAGACAATATAAAATGATTATTGTTTCCTTGAAATGGAAATTTCTTATAATTCTAAAAAATTTTGCTTTTCATCAATATTATTTTGATCATTTTAAATTAATTTTTAATTTGAAATTTTTTCAACCCAAGTTCCCAAATATTTTACTAATTTATCATAAGAGATGAAGGATTAAATTAATAATTCAACATTCTTCCGTAGAAAATTGTTTCTTTATTTTTTCTTTTTTCCAAAATTTTTTCGGTATCTTTTATACCTTCTTCAGTGGCTACAAATACAACTAATTATTTTACAATGTTATAATTTTAATTCTTATTATCTAATTTGCTTTAACAATGTTATTAAATTTGATTACTATAAATTTTCAGTTATGGTTATGTTGGAATGTACAATGGTTACTTTGATTATATGAAAATTTTATAAGAGTAAAATAAATTTTTATTTTTATTTTTTTTTTTTTTTAATGTATATTATCCCAGTGAACATAGAATGTAAATGTGATGTAACAAGGAAATAACAAGTTACGTAACTTTTTTGACTTATGGGTGACATAACAATTATATAAAATTAGAGTTTTATGTTATATACCTAATTGTTACCTGTATGTTACGTAACAGTTACATGCCATTATGACTGTAATAAAATGTCACATTTGTGACTGCTATGTTACATTTAGATGATGTATCAAGGTTGCTTTGATAAAACGTCACAGTGTGACTTTTATGTTATGTCTTCGCAACCTAACAATGTTACTTTAATAAAACCTCACAGTACTGACTGTTATGTTTTTGTGACGTATCAACGTTACTTTATTGAAATGTCATAATCATGACTCTTTTTTGTTATGTCCCGATGACCTAACAATGTTACTTTGAATAAAACGTCACGACAGTACTCTTATGTTATGTTTTTGTGACGTATTAACTGCAGGAATCTTTAAATTGATAACTCCTCGCGAATTGATACATTTAGAATTAATATGGTAACAAAACATTTCACAAAAGTGACAAGTGAAATGTTTTATTAATATTGATACGTCACAAAAACATAACAAAAGAGTCATGATTCTGACATTTCATTAAAAAAACGTTAATACGTCGTTAAAACAGTTAATTTTGTTATTAATTTAATAATGAAACTCTTATGAAAATTCTTGTAAGGCTTTATTTACTATTTTGTGATATATATTAATATATAACGATGAGAATAAATAAGTGAGTTTGGTCTAGTGGTTAAGACTGTCGATAATTTAAATGATGCTTCAGTTTGGATAATGGATCGAATCCTGCAACAGTCAACAAAAAAAACAAAAAAAAAACAATAATCATTTAGGTGTATGTATATGAACAATAAGTTGGTAATATGTGTATGTAATGTTAATAAGAAACAAAAAAAGGGAATTTTGAATTTGCTTTTTGCAAAAGAAGGCGTAAGGCGTATTTTTATCTATAAGGTAACATCAAAGTTATATTTTCCTGAAACGTAACAAGAACATAACAATGTTACGTCACATTGTTACGTTTATAAGTGGGAAATTGTAACTTACATGTGGGTCATATGTGACTCATATTTTATGTAACAGGTGACTTTCAGTTCTGTCACTGTGACATAAAATTTACAGAAAAATATTCACTGGGTATATATATATATATATATATATATATATATATATATATATATATATATATATATATATATATAATTATATATATATATATATATATATATATATATATATGTATATATATATATATATATATATATATATATATATATATATATATACAGCGTGAGTTTTTCGAGAGTTGTCATTCGATTTATTCCTAAAATATGCATCTAATCGAAAAAAACTTTAACAAAAAATATTCAAAATAGAGGGGGTCATTAACGAAAAATTGTTCCAGACTTCTAGGACCTATGGTTAGAAAAAATTTTTTATTTCAAATGGAAACATATGTTGAGATGTTTTTTAAAAATTAGTTTATTACTTTAAATTACCAATTATGCTAAAATTTTCATTATTTTATTTCATATTTCATTCTTTTTAAAACTCACTTAATATGCATATCAAATAAAAGGGAATTATAAGTAGAACACAATTAGTTACCTGCAGTCATTTTAAATTCAGTATGGTGGGCACCACAAGATGGCGGATTAGCTATATCTTTGAAACGTTACTTGAATCTGTGGAATTCATTCCAATGTAGTTCGTATCCATGTTTGTGTTTCATTCCAAAGTAATTCATATCCATGTTGGTGTTAAGAACCAAATTTTTTGGTCCGTATAATTTTTATTGTTTTGGATGTTTTTATTGTTTGTGTTGAATGAATAAATTGTGTACGCGTAGAATACTTTTTCTTACCTAGAAAAAGGTTTTCTCAAGTTTTTGAAGTATTAATATGATTTCTTAAACATGGTTATTCCTGTTTAAAAAAAATGTTACTACACTGTAAACAGGGTCGGATTACTCACTCGGCCTATCTAGGGGCCGTAGAGTTTTTAGGGGCGGCAGATTTAGAAAACAGGGCGGAAAAATTTGTAATTGACGTTTTTTTTTTGTTCATTAGTTATTTTTTTAAGGAAAAGTTTGAAAAAAGTAGATTAAGATTTTCTTCTTTTTAAGCAAAAGATAGGAGCGGTATTTTTCACGGTGGCTAAGGGCGACAGTTAGCGTTATGCTAACCCTGGCTGTAAATATTTGATACTAACATTATGATTACGTTTACTATTATAACAATTCTTTAAACAATGCGTTAATACTTATTTCTTGCGTTACTGCGTATTTGTTCCTTTATGTAACCGATTGTTAATTTGAAACACTAAAACAACAAACAGTAACAGACATTAGCTAATCGAAAATTGATTGTTGTGCTCTCCTATTAGTTAATTTAAAATTAAGTTTTGAGCTCTCCTATTGGTTAATTTAAAATTGATTGTCGAGGGTAAATTGGTCGTTAATGTTTTATCGTTGATATTTTATTCGTCGATGTGCAATTGTGCTCTTTCATTGTTAAAGAGAACCGATTATTTTTTGGGTAGAAATGGGTAGAGGTCGCCCTATAAATGTTTCTCCGTTTTCTAAATCTGCCTCTCCTAAAAACTTGCCATGGCCCAGGTAGGCCGGGTGGGTAATCCGGCGCTGTTAACAGCGTAGTAACCTTTTTTAAACAGGAATAACCATGTTTATTGCTTATTTCAATACGTTCAATCAAAATTTAGAGTCTCTTTTTAGCTTCATGACTTACAAATTTTCCAAAATCGTCAAAAACTGACAAAAATGAAAAGAAATCTAACTAATACGCCAAAAACTTGAGAACACCTTTTTCTAGATAAGAACAAGTTTTCTGCGTGTAAACAATTTATTCTGCCATTTTTTTTGCCGCAGCCGGTACCGAGTTACCGTCCGGAGATACAATGGCGGGGCTGACTTAAATCTGAAGTCAGTCCCGCCAATCCTGTATCTCCGCACCTGCTGCACTTATTCAAATGCAGGATATTTTTTTGCTATTTTTTTACCAACGAATTAATTTTTTTGCCGCTGCCGTTACCGAGATACAATGGCGGGGCTGACTTAAATTTGAAGTTAGCCCCGCCAACCCCTGTATCTCCGAACCTGCTGCACTTATTCAAAAGAAATTTACGGGATATTTTTTTGCTAATCTTTTGCTACTTTTTGCCAACGAATTAATTTTTTTGCCGCAGCCGTTGCCGAGAAACAATGGTGCCGCTAACTTAAATCTGAAGCCGGTGTAACCACTACAATATCTCCGGATCTGTTGTACTTATGTAAATGAAACCGGCGAGATATTTTTTTACTAATTATTTGCAATTCTAACAGTTGATTTGGCATTGCGAATTCCAATCCCTTATGTGCTGTACTCCACTCCCGTAAAGTACTATTATAAGCTTTTAGTAAAAGTATCCGGCACAAATCTAAAAATCGATTCTCGAATACTTACCGATATCTGGTCATGCTCCAATTTTGCACAAACCTTTGATTTTAAGGGCAATACAAAGTGGTGCTTTAGGTATTATGGTGGATTAAAAATGGTGGCCTTTACGGCAAATGACAGATTACCTTTTTTAAAACTCTCTTAATATGGATATCAAATAAAAGGGCATTATAAGTAGAAGACAGTTAGTTATGTGCCGTCATTTTAAATTCAATATGGTGGGCACCACAACAAATCTGTAAAATTCATTCCCATGTAATTCGTATACATGTTTGTGTTTAATTTTTTGGTCCGTATAATTTTTATTGTTTTGGATATTTGAACGAATAAATTGTTTACACGCAGAAAACTTGTTCTTATCTAGAAAAAGGTGTTCTCAAGTTTTTGGCGTATTAGTTACATTTCTTTCCATTTTTGTCAGTTTTTGACGATTTTGGAAAATTTGTAAGTCATGAAGCTAAAAAGAGACTCTAAATTTTGATTAAATGTATTGAAATAAGCAATAAACATGGTTATTCCTGTTTAAAAAAGGTTACTACGCTGTTAACAGCACCGGATTACCCACCCGGCCTACCTGGGCCATGGCAAGTTTTTAGGAGAGGCAGATTTAGAAAACGGAGAAACATTTATAGGGCGACCTTTACCCATTTCTACCCAAAAAATAATCGGTTCTCTTTAACAATGAAAGAGGACAATTGCACATCGACGAATAAAATATCAACGATAAAACATTAACGGCCAATTTACCCTCGACAATCAATTTTAAATTAACCAATAGGAGAGCTCAAAACTTAATTTTAAATTAATTAATAGGAGAGCACAACAATCAATTTTCGATTAGCTAATGTCTGTTACTGTTTGTTGTTTTAGTGTTTCAAATTAACAATCGGTTACATAAAGGAACAAATACGCAGTAACGCAAGAAATAAGTACTAACGCATTGTTTAAAGAATTGTTATAATAGTAAATGTAATCATAATGTTAGTACCAAATATTTACAGCCAGGGTTAGCCTAACGCTAATAAAAGCATCCAAAACAATAAAAATTATACGGACCAAAAAATTTGGTTCGTAACACCAACATGGATATGAATTACTTTGGAATGAAACACAAACATGGATATGAACTACATTGGAATGAATTCTACGTTTCAAAGATATAGCTAATCCGCCATCTTGTGGTGCCCACCATACTGAATTGAAAATGACTGCACGTAACTAATTGTGTTCTACTTATAATGCCCTTTTATTTGATATCCATATTGAGAGAGTTTTAAAAAAGGTAACCCGTCATTTGCTGTAAAGGCGACCATTTTGAATCCCCCATAATACCGAAAGCACCACTTTGTACTGCCCGTAAAATCAAAGGTTTGTGCAAAATTGCAGCATGACCAGATATCGGTAAGTATTCGAGAATCGATTTTTAGATTTGTGCCGGATACTTTTACTAAAAGCCTATAATAGTGCTTTACGGGATTAGAGTACAGCACACAAGGGATTGGAATTCGCAACGCCAAATCAACCGTTAGAATTGCAACTAATTAGCAAAAAAATAACAGATCCGGAGATATTGTGATGGTTACACCGGCTTCAGATTTAAGTCAGCAGCACCATTGTTTCTCGGCTTGGCTGTCGCAAAAAAATTAATTCGTTGGCAAAAAAATAGTAAAAAATTAGCAAAAAAATATCCCGTAAATTTCCTTTGAATAAATGCAGCAGGTCCAGCGATACAGGGTTTGGCGGGGCTGACTTCCGATTTAAGACAGCCCCGCCATTGTATCTCGGTAACGGCTGCGGTCAAAAAATCAATTCGTTGGTAAAAAAATATCAAAAAATAACCCGTAAATTTCAGTTGAGTAAGTGCAGCAGGTCCGGAGATATAGATGTGGCGGGGCTGACTTAGTCTGAAGTTAGCCCCGCCATCGTATCTTGGTAGCGGCTGTGGCAAAAAAATCAAATCGTTGGTAAAAAAATAGCAAAAAATTAGCAAAAAAATATGCCGTAAATTTCATTTGAAAAAGTGCAGCAGGTCCGGAGATACAGGGTTGCGGGGCTGACTTCAGATTTAAGTCAGCCCCGCCATTGTATCTCGGTAACGGCTGCGGCAAAAAAATCAGTTCGCTGGTAAAAAAATAGCAAAAAAATATCCCGTAAATTTCATTTCAATAAGTGCAGCAGATCCGGAGATATACGGGTGGCGGGGCTGACTTAAGTCTGAAGTCAGCCCCGCCATCGTATCTCGGTAACGGCTGCGGTAAAAAAATCAATTCGTTGGTAAAAAAATAGCAAAAAAATATAACCTAAGTGAGATCACGGGGTTATAACTTGACGGGGCTAGCTTTATAGACACAATAATTCTATTTAAAATAAAAGAAATGCCTTTAAACATTTCTGTAAGACTTAAGAAAGTGTAGGTGTAGTATTTTTGTGATAAATCTTACCGTTTACATAATTATACGAAAAATCTATTTTCTTGGCCTTTGACCTTAAATAAAATTTCTAGCTTACATGGAATGATGGTAACTTTTGTTTATTTATAATGATGTATTTTAGATCTGCACAATTTTCAGCTCTACGGGAGTTTTTCCAAAGTTGTTTGAATGTTTATTTTGATTGAATTCCGTATTATATAAATTTTTTGTTACTTACTGGTGCTTCAAGAAGCCCGCCCGTGGTTCCTGTAATACACAGCGCCAAATATAACAGTTCCACTCGTCTTCCGTAATGGAACAAGAGCCATGCGGTTATCAATGGAAAATTTAATATTTGCATAGATCTTCTTCGACCAATTGGTTGCGTCACCAATCCACTTAATAGACATCCTAAAGGAACTGTGATTAAATTTATGGATCCTGTAATAGAAATAACATTAATTCAACAAATTGAATTATTCATAAAAAAGATATATAATATATAGGGTTACCGCTTAAAAAATTTCTATTTTATCCGTCAATTATCTAGACAAGTGTATACAGAAAATGAGATGGGGGTTAACTTTTGTCTATTGATTGCTTTAAATGAAATATAATATTTGCAAAAAAAAGATTTTGATTTATTTTTTGTCTCAATTGTATGTATACATTATTATATGTATAGTTTAGTCAGTGAACACTCCAAATATTTATTTTGATGGAATAATTGCGAAAATATTGAAACTAACAAACAATTTGAAAAAAAAAAACTAACAAAGTAGTTGTGGGATTTTTTTTTTATCCCGCTTTTATTTCTTGAAGTTTTTTTGCGGGGGAGTGGTTGGGGTCAGTAACTGATAAGGGATTGATATATAAGCATTTACACCAGCGGAGTAGTCGAGCGTACTTAGACACTGGCACTTGCGACTCATAGGTCGAGGGTTCAAATCCCTCGGCCGGCTATGTTATTGGAGGTTTTCTGCAGTTTCCAGATGAATATCCGCATAGTTCCTTAAGAAGACGGCTGTAGATGAATACCTACCAAATCCTAGCCCTTACACCACTTTCCTTGCCCTCCACCCATGTACTCTGAGAATGTTTTAATTTAAAGAATTTCTCCTTTCTAATAAAACTAGTGATGATAAAAAGTACTTGGGGTTAGTTTTGTTATTTCTAGATTTGGAAATTTATTTTTTTGTTTTCGTGTTTATATGTTGGCTATTTCAGAAATGTTTTGTCCTCTTTAAAAGTTTAAAAAATTAAGAAAAATACAGTAAATATTTTTAATGGTTCAAATTATGTGGGTATACATATACAATATAAGAATGTTTTGTCAGTAATTTGTGCATATATTTAATTATTGATAAGTTTTCTATCGTGTGAATGTATTATTGCCTTGTCTTAGTTATATTTTTTGAAGGCAAACATTTTACGTCGATGCAGTAAAGTACTGTTGTATTTTATTACACATTATATCATTATCTCGTAGTAAATAGAGGCAAATTATCTAATGTGGAACAGAGCATAGAAAAGTTTTATTAACGATCGTATCCATTCTTTATAGCCTGCGGTGTATTATCTCGTTATCATACTGTTTAGAAATCAGAACACATTTATTACAATATTATAATCAGAAAATCATCTAAAATTAATTGATACTCCTGCCAGTACAGGTTATTTTGGTGCTAGACAACGGCAGATTTTGACTTAGGTCGGCGAGATTTTGATTCTGGGTGTCAAATTTTTGAAAGTGGTATTAAGGGAATAAATGTATAACATCTAAGTGCAACTTTTTTTTTTACATACTTATATCAAGCGAGTCAAGAGAGATGCAATTAGGGCGGAGTCTAGCGAATAATCTTATTGTCAGTTAAATTCGTCCCTGTCTAGAGATAATACTGACTTGTCTCCATTTTTGAAAATAACGTAAAATTATATAATATATTAATTATAAGCTACTTCGTGCTATTATTGTAAATCACAATGTAATTATTTAAAGTATTTATTATCACAAAGAGTTTGATATTTCTAATTTAATGTTCACGCCTTGGGTTAAGATAATGCAGAATTTTGCAAACATTTGCATCAGAATGTTTAAGTTAACGGTTTGCTTTCGAACATATAATGGTGGGGGTAAGCCATGGTGGGAGTGCTGATTATTAAGGTAGAAAAACAATTGTATAATTTTATGGGGTTTTATGGGATTCAAAAATATCATGATGAAAGTATTGCGAACTTCAGACAAATGTTTCACAAGCCAAATGCTTGTGATAAATTTTGCTCTTGTATATTTCCCAAATATTAATTATTTGTAAATTATAAATTATAAGAATGTGATATAATGGTACATATAACGGTGCTTTTTTATGGTTATTTTTCTTCATTTTAGACGGGTTTCCTCTATTAAATATGCATATATACATATGTGTACGTATGTATGAGTAATTCTCATAATCTACAAATAACTTACCAATCCACGAGATTTGTTCTTTGTTTAAAACAAGTTCACCTTCTATCCTCGGACGAGATGGATCACCTCTTAGACTTGGTATTGCTATCGTTGGGAAACCTAATGTCATACCATAGGCCATCAATAGTAAATTTTTTACTAGGACAGCTAAAAATTGTGGTAATACTTTGCGAAATGATGTAATGTTTCTATCATTTTCTAATACATTATTTATACTAAATACACCTTTCGGTAATTTTTCATTATTTCTGAAAAAAAAGAAGAGACAGCGAATGAATAAACGTGACAACGGAAGTAAATAATAAAAGTTAACGACTTTTTAATTCCGCCATTCAATGTCATAAGTATTGTTGAATAAGTTTTGTTCATCAATTAAAATAATATTTTTATTTTTCAATTATTGAAATGAAATATAATAATGAAGTTTTAATATAGTTAATACAAATTTTTATTTTCTATTCGTTTACTATTTTAAATTATTAACTCCACAATAAACTGTTAGAAATTGCTGAAGAAATTGAACTAAATACATATATTACGTACATTTGTAATAAAAAAGTAGCAAGAGAATGTTACTCGCTCGGATTACTTCAAATTGGGTACGAGATTCCATAGAAGTTTTTATGTAGGTGGTCTTAAGCTTACACTCACAATTTTTTGCATACTGTAAACTCTATTTTGTTTTAAACATAAAAATTTTCCAGCCTAATAAAAATTTCAAAGAAAACTGTAACTTTTTTTTTTTATAAGTGTTGCGCTAGCGAGAATTTTGAAATTTTTGAATTGTATTAGCTTGAATTTTGTGTAATGAAAATTTTAAGTGAACTTCAATGAAAAGACATAACTAGAAAATGAGTTAATAAAAATATCATGTTTTGCAACAAGAAATTAGTTATTACATTTAATTGTATAATATTTTCTCACATGTGCTCAGGGCCGGATCTAGGGGGGGCAGCCGGGGCACGTGCCCCCCTGGATGATTTTAGGGGCGCCAAAAACGTAATTTGAGGGGCGCGAAAATGGTGAAATTTTGCAAATGGTGAAATGGAGCAAAATTTAAAAAATTTTTGAAGTGAGGAGCAAAAAAAAAAGGTCGACAGTCATAATTTATGATAGGGTCAATGGTCCTGGAGCAAGTGATGAGCAAAAAAAAAAAAGAGGTTGACAGTCATTTTCAGCTAGCGAAGGTTCGGTTGCACTAACAGGACCGGCTTTAGATTTTCAAGTATAAATTAATATACCGTGTGAGTTTTTCAGGAGTTGCCATTCGATTTATTCCTAAAATATGCATCTAATCGAAAAAAAGTTTATACAAAAAATATTCAAAAGAGAGGGGGCCATTTACGAAAAATGATTCCAGACTTCTAGGACTCACGGTTTTTTTGGAATAGAAAAAAATTTTTTTTTTCAAATGGGAACATATGTTGAGATGTTTCTTAAAAATTAGTTTATTACTTCAAACTACCAATTATGCTAAAATTTTCATTATTTTATTTCAAATTTTTGAGAAATTGCATTTTTAAGTTTTAATTTTCAAAATCCGTGGTAAGGTTTGTCTAACCGAACGCAAAACATACGATTTATTTTGAATTTATACTAAAAAAAATACCAAATAAGTTGTAATGGTATATTCACATTAGCTTCTTACAGTAGCAGAAAATTTATTAATTAAATACATTGATTATCAAAATAATTTGTAGTTTTTCCTCAAATATTCAACTTAATATTTATTAAACAAGTTATCAAATTACAAATGTTTTTGTAATATTTAATTGTACACCATATTAAAGAAGTCAAAATCTGGTACATGTGAAAATGTCATTATTAAAAATCTCTGAAAGTAAATCATAGATGGCATCTCGATACGATCGTAGAACTGTCATAAAATGACAGGTCTTTTTTAAATTTAAATTGTTAAATTTTTAAACTCTTTTTTTTTTAAAAAGCGTAAAAAAAGCAAAAAAATATTTTTAATATAAAAATTTTCAAGTATGTATGGTATGTATTTTAACAATACGTCTGATAAAGATGTATTTTAAAAATATTCATAACCTTAGTTTATTTTGTAGTAATCAAACCAGACGATCTTATCATGTTTGGAACATATTTTAATGATGTACAAGATAAAGTTGAGATGCTGACAGTAAATATAAGCAAATCGAAAATAGTAATTTAAAATAGTAAAAAGTATATTGATATGGTGGTGTCACTTGCTGAATATGACAGACGAGAGAATCCCGAAAGTATGCTAAGCAAAACTAAAGGAACTATGTGATGATCGAACCTAGAAAAACTCTAACTGCGTTGTATCTTTAAAACAAAAGTTCACCCAAGTTGGTTACGAGAATTTGTGGGAAGCGCAGGACATGTTCAAAACAAAAAGAATGCTGACCGAAGTTAGTCAGTTACGAATGTCAAATAAAATACACTAGCGGAAACAAAGGATCAAAAAAAAATTCCAAATTTTTAGCGATTTTTCGAATGGCTGTATCTTTGTTAAAAATGGTCGTATCGGAGTCGTAAGCACAGAAATTTAAAGCTTTGAAGTTTCTAGTTTTGAAATCTTCCAACTAAAAAATTTTCAAAGCTACGTCTATCGCTCAATCCTAATAAATACACTGAAAAAAAAAATTTCGAAATTTTTTCGTTTTTTCTTTTTGGTCCACGGACTTGGAAAAAAATTTCCCTACTTAACCACCACATAGGCCAGATAAATTGTTAATTTAGCTTTAATTTGTTTTTTTTAAGGCCTTAATATGACCACTGCTCACTGAGTTATAGGACTTTGAATGGAAAAGGATCATTTCGTCTTTGACCATCGATATTTCAGCAACCAATGATCGCACAGAAAATTGGAGATGGGTTTTAAAAACTCGATTAAATTCTCTAGAAGGATTAGCCATTGTTTTCCCGAAAAAAATTTTTTCCATGCTCTACATGAATTTGAAAAATCAAGAAAAAATGGGCTTTTGGTAGCTTTTTGGAAATTCGATCACTGAATCAAAAATATCGAGAAAACCATTAATGTTAAGTGTGCCTTTTACAGTTCAATATACCCACAAAAATCCCAGCGAGTTTCAATTTAATCCATCCAGCCGTTTTTTTGTTTCATTCGATTGAATTTTTAAAAAAATTAAAGGATCCTTTTTTTGGTCTTAAACTTTCATAATCTTCAACAAAATGAAAAAAAAATTTTCTCATCTTTTTCCACATTTTTATCAATAGCAGTATTTAAAATTTATAAAAAAAAAATATTTCTTAAAAAATTTTCGAAAATTTTTTTTCAGTGTATTTATTAGGATTGAGCGGTACACGTTGCTTTGAAAATTTTTGAGTTGGATGATTTCAAAACTAGAAACTTCAAGCTTTAAATTGCTGTACTTACGACTCCAATACGACCATTTTTAACAAAGATACAGCCATTTGAAAAATCGCTAAAAATATGGAATTTTTTTTTTTGATCCTTTAATTGTTTCCGCTAGTGTATGTACAAAAATTTTCTTCAAAGGCTGTAAACTGACTCTGAAACATGAAGAAATTTGTCAACAGTGTAACGAAGTTCTCAGTATCTTACGTACTTTCTTTTCAATTGTAAAAAGTATCCTTTTAAAAGGCAAATGTACTTGAATAAGCATATCAGTGCTGGAGGTGATCCCATGACGGCGTTATTAACCATAAGAGGGCTGGAAACCATAGCTAAACGACGTATTTTTATATGCGATAGGGACTCTTGACCACTGAGCTAGTATTTACCACTTAATGAACTTTCTGTTTATTATAATTTTTGTTATTTGTTGTTACTTATAAATGTTAAATGATCTTCCCTGGTGTAAAAGATTTTCTTTAGCAATAAAAATCATTATTATTATTATTATTATTATTATTATTATTATTATTATTATGTTTACTTTAAAATTAAAGCAGTTACATTTAAAAGCAAATGAAAAAGCTACTATAACTTCTGAACTATTCAATTCATTTTTATGAAATTATGCGTTCTGCTTCCTAGATAATCCCCTAGAAATTTCATTGCATTCAGAGGAATAGTATCCACGGCACTACCATGAAATCCAATTAAATGTCAATATCTTATTTACTGCTAGTCCCACTTCGCTCAATTTTTTATGAATCGTTTATTTATTTTTATTAATTTATATACCTATATTAAATTACACAAAGATATATTGGGCATTTACGAGTACGAGGAAGCTGTATGCCACACCCTATTGCAGCGTATTTTAGTATTTTACAAAACTGCTAATTTTTGTTATTTTAGTTTGTAACCAAATGATCGTGGATCATTTTCTTGGTATTGCGTTACTACCTGCCTTACCTACTGCTTCGATTCGTGGTAAAATTCTCGCGCATGTGCACTATTAAACCGGGCAAACAAAAATTCAAATTATTTAACGTTTACTACCATATTTGGAAACTTGTAGACGTTATATTATTTAAATTTTTGCTAATATGTTCGCGCGGTTTAGTAATGCACTTTTCCAGAAAAATAAATACACAATGTAAATTCAAATTACTGTTTTATTAAAAAATCATAATTTCTCTTAATTGTTATACAATTTTACAATAAAATAATTTTCTGTTGATCAGGGCTGGGAGCAATTTAAAATGATTTCATTTGAAATATGTATTTAAAATACAAAATGGCATTTTCCATTTTCTATTTTAAATAAGTTCGGTCAAACCATTTTCCATTTTGTATTTAAAAAGAAAATTTGAATCTATTTTCCATTAAAAATGAAAATGCATGTATACTCAAATTTATGTGCATAAATTATAGAACTCGAACTGAACGATCTGAAGTCTAACAAATTGTAAATTAAATGTAAATTTATTTAATTGATTCAAATTTTTTATAACTGGAGTAGCAAAATCACGGGAGTTAAATTTATTACTAGAATTGTAGTTCTCTTAAGTCAAACTTTAGGTACTCAAGTTGTGTACTATTATCTTTAAGACACGGCAATAAAAAATGTTTTGTATTACAAGCAGATGATTTTCATAATTTTGAAGTCGCAATTGTAGCGTAATCAAGGTTTGAATACGTCAAGGCTGAATTAAATTTTACAATATTTTAAAGTAACAATATTTCAAGAGTTAAATTTCGTTTTCATATCATGTAAACTTTACAAAATTTTCTCAAAAGACTACCTTTAGTTAATTTCAGTACGTTTAAAATTTTCTTAACTTTTTTTAAAATATTGATAAAAAAAATTTATAGAATTTAAAGTAAAAAAAGCATTTGGCATTAGGGTTTCCGATCTTCGATTTTTCGAATCGATTCTTTGGAGAGTAAATCGATACAGAGATCGTGAAACATTTAGGGGATCGAAGATCGATCTTTTCGAATTTAAATTAGGATATTTTTAGTAAAAATATGATATTTTTTAAAAATTATTGTAAAATATATATCAACTAATGTCACTTTTAGCGCAAACTGGAAACCATTTTATTCATATTAAATTCAGCAGTTCATCTTCAAAGAAAATTCAAACTGATTTGTGATGACCCAATAAGAAACTTCATTAAAACTTTTATTTTCTGCAAGTACAAAAATTGAATCGATTTTCGTCAGATCGATCTTTTATAAGCCGATTTTCTTCTGCATCGATTTTTGGTTTGACGATTCCAATCGATCCACAAGATCGATTTTTTCGCCAGAGATCGGAAACCCTATTTGGCATTTTATAATCCATTTTAAATAGCTATTTTCCATTTTCTATTTTAAATATGTTCAGCAAAACCATTTTCCATTTTGTATTTTAAGTGCATTTTTGAAAACCAAACTGAACCAAAGCTTTACAGAATCCTATGAAATAAAAATTTTCGTTACTTACATTGTAAATAATTATTTGGAAATTGTGGAATTACCATTACCTTTTAAAATAACAATAAATATTCCTTGGATAATATAAGAATTGGAGAGGTTATGTACATGCTTGAGTAAATATTTTTGAGTACATAATTATTGTTAATAAGTTATGAATTACTGAACAATTAAAAATTTTTAATTTAATTATTCTTTCTAGGTTCAACTAAATGATTTTTTCAGATTTTTGTTAATATTTAATTTATTTCTAATGTATTTTATGCAAACTGTGGACAGAAAATGCCGATGCCAATCAGCGTTGAGAACACATGTCAATTGTCACGACTCTATTTATTATAGGGACTCTAGATAAACCTATACGGTAGAGACATCTATGTAACATAAATACAATTACCGCTGGCTATTTTCCGTAATATTAAGGCCTGTTTGCAGTAGGCGCTCTTAAACTTACCAAAATTCACTTAAATAAATCACTTTTAAGCGCGAAAGTTGTAAAATTTGAAAAAAAAAAACTTAAAATAAAAATTTTTATTTTTTTATTTTTGGTTATTGTTGCTTTATTGAATAATTTTTATCAACAAATAAGTATACTATTCCATTTAAAAAAAAGGTAAGTTTGTATCATAGCTCGAAAACCATAAGAGCTATAAAGCTCCTGATTATCGCAATTGGTTGCCCCCGTCGATATCTACAACTCTTATTTGAACAATTTTTCGATTAAATCAACGGTTTGGCTGTAATAAAAATGGCAACTCCTGAAAAACTCACACGGTATATCAAATAAAATATTGAGGAATTGTAATCTATTTTTGTGCTTGGATTAATGCTCTCTTAATAAGAAATTTAGTGTCTTAATTTTATATACAAAAATAGGTTACAATTTCTAAATATTTTATTGTATATATCTTAATTATAGTTGGAAGCTTAAAGCCGGTCCTGTTCGTGCAACCGAACCTTCGCTCCCTGGTCATTTTATATCATGGTCCTGGGGCAAGTGATGAACAAAAAGAAAAAAAAAAAAAACGTGAATAGTAACAATTTATGATAGGGTTAAAGTGAATTTGTAAGTAGGTGATGACAAAAAAAAAAAAAATGGTGCCGATTTATGGGTCCAGGTGACTTTTTTTTTGTCATCATCCAGGTAAAAATTTTTTTGCTGCGAGGGGCGCCAACAGGAATATTTGCGCCCCCTCCTTATAACTCTTGGTCCGGCCCTGCATGTGCTATTTGTAAAAAGGAAACTATGAATTACAAAATGTACACGTCTTAAATTTTCAATTGTACAAAAATTACTGTCTAATAAAGTATTAAAACTGATGTCAATGTCAAAGTATTAAAACTGATCTCAATGTCAAAGTATTAAAGCTGATGTCAGTTTTGCTACTAAATTAAGTTCGTGTCTGCGTGATCTGCCCAAGAACACCATAATAACCAACTATTGAATGAACCATTAAAATTAGTATTATTCAATTCTGGATCAATATGTATACTATATATATAATTGCTTGTTTTAAAACTAATGTTTGCAACAAAACATTGTATAAACTTAAATAGTAAGTAGGTAAATAGGGATTAACTCATTACTATTATTTTGAGTAAATAACTATTATTTAGGAATACGTTTTATTAATTCAAAAATATAGTTTTGTAATACTTGTAATAGTCATAATAAACGATTCTTATTATAATGACAGAATTGGAACATTATTTTGAAAGTAATTTCTTGCAAGAAAAACAAATCAAGTGCTTATTCAACGGTAGGCATTGAAAAATATGTGTAATTGGTAAAAATAATTTTACAGTTCTTTTTAATGTTAAAAGGATTTAAGAATTAATGTATTATTAAATAATTATGTTACTCTATCTATAATAATTAATCAGGGACACGACGCAAGAGGGGTCCAACAAAAATTTAGATAACCCAATTCTCCGATAACGTTATGAAAATTCGATTTTTAAATAAAAAAATATCAATAAACCATTAAAAAATTTACTTTTATTTATATAAGATAAATTGATGGAAAATTTAAAAACTATAGTATGTAATATTTTCTTATACATCAACTGTTTCTTTTTTTTCTTTTTTTTTTTGTTCATTGGCATTATAGAATTCTGTACATATAACAAGATAATTAAAACATCCAGAATATCTCTGTGAATATGGCATATTGTAAAACCGTTCAATCTTCCTGACCTATCATGCTACGTGTAAGTACGTTTTTAATCTGCGCAAGTCATTAAAACTTGCTGCTTCACAGGATGAGGCAGGGCATGTCATCAAAAGTCTAATTAATCTGTCAATCCTTGAAAAAATTTGTCAGTTTTACGAAATATTGACAGTGTTACTGATCAAGTATTGACAGTACTGAAGTATTTATACATATAACGTAAAAGCTGCTGTACCGGAACACTATTTTTAGGAGTGTAATTAAACTGGCTTATAAAAATTGATAAATAAATTAAACAACCATTTTTTGTTTTTAATAAGCATAAAAGTAAGTTTTCTTAATGCAATGAATATGTTTTTAAAAAAATATAACCCAAAAATTTTTATTTAGTAATATTTATCTTTTACAAAATGTTGACATCTGTAAAGAAACGGACAGAATTTATTAACACCATTAGTGAAACGTGAGGCAGACCCCCCGTCGCCGAACGCGTATTTAATTAATAAATAAATTCTTAAAATGTTGAAATACATGGTGACATCTTTTGACGTAGATAAGTATGTATAGTATAATAGTTTGCGTCAAGCATAAATACAATACTTATTCTACATAATCAAATAAAATAAGGGGTTTCGCCATCCAGTGATCTTTTAAAAAAAATCGTGTACTTTCTAACTGAACCATACACCATAGTGAATTTTTAAGTAGTTCACTTAAAAGTCGCTCTAGACCTAATATGACTACCTAAACCTATTTCATAATAAAAATTTTGAAGTTTTAACTCAATATTAATTATTTATCAATTGATTACACGTTCTGGAATAAAAAGAATATTAAAGTAAAATTATAAAAACAGTTAGGTAAGTGTTTTTATAATGGGTAAAATACATATGTAATAGGTATTTCTAATAATCAAATACAAGGGCTAAAATTTGGAACGTATGTTAAAACACTTCTATAAATAATATTTAAATAATATAAAAAGGTGATTTAGCTGTTATAATCTCCTAATAAATTGGACTAATAAAAATTATTATTTGTATATTTTTATTATGCTAACTTGGAAAATCCGCTAAGAAATATTATTAGGTTGTTCGGATCAAACCCGTCCATATAGAATCTTGAATAAAAGATATAGTTTTCATATGTTAGTCTGTATATTTAAGGATTAATTAGGTGTAGTCACCCTGCGCATTTATAACAGCTTGCCAGCGCCCGGGTTGTTTTCTTACTGACTTATACCTCCCATGTTGATTGCCATCCATTATTTCTTTATCCAAAGCTTTTCGTACGGCATCAGCATCAGTGTAGGCAACGTCACCAATTCTTCTCTTAAGCTGATGAAAGCAACCGTAATCGCATGGATTTAAGTCGGGGGAATATGGTGGCTGGATCCAACGCTCAATGTTATGTTAATCCATCCACGCCTCCACAGATGAAGGACGATGAGCCCTTGCGTTATCATCTAAAGTATTATGAATTACTGCCTCAACATGAAACTGTAAATCATAGTCGCTATATCCAATTTTTGAACCATATTATGGATCAGATGGTTCAAAAATTATGAGCACTCAATATGGCTGTTAGATGACAACGCAAGGGCTCATCGTCATTCATCTGTGGAGGCATGGATGGATCAACATAACATTGAGCGTTAGATCCAGCAACCCTATTCCCCCGACTTAAATCAATGTGATTACGGTTGCTCTCATCAGCTTAAGAGAAGAATTGGTGGCGTTGCCTACCCTGACGCTGATGCCTTACTAAAAGCTTTGGATAAAGAAATAATGGATGGCAATCAACATGGGAGGTACCAGTCAGTAAGAAAACTACCTGAGCGGTGGCAAGCTGTTATAAATGCGCAGGGTGACTACACCTAATTGATCCCTAAATATACAGACTAACATATGAAAACTATGTCTTTTATTTAAGATTTTGTATGGACGGGTTTGATCCGAACAACCTAATAAAATTTATAACTCATGTATTTTTAATAATGACTATCGATCGAAATAAAAATAGATGATTTCAACAAGAATTGTTTAATATATATACAAGGTGGTCCAGAAGTATGTACCGTAACTGCTGGAGCTGATAGTACGTTCAAAAATAATGCTACCTTTTCATCTACACTTTTTTCCAAAACTCAATAATCAGTGAGATAAAGTAGAGGGGAAAAAGGTAGAGGGGTGGAACGAAACTGACTTCTTTTTTTTAAATTTTTTAGGTGCTTTTGAATAATGAATTCATATTTTAGGGATGCATATGAACATCAAGATAATTAAACTTATAGTACCAATTATTCCATTACTTATGATTAGGGGATAATTTGGAAATAGATACTTCTACTTTAAATTACTCGAAAACGGCATTATTTATCGAAATGTAACAAGTATACCTTTTTTGCGTGGAATTGTCTGAGGAATCATACTGTTAACAATTTTGCTTAAATAACTTCAAATTAAGAGAGAAAAGACGTGATAACTCACACCTACTACCCAAAACCACCAGTTGATCATAAGTGGTGGAATAAGCTTGTACATAAATTTAATCCTCCTAACGCAAAATATGTTCCCCTAAAATATCAATCCGTTATTCAAAAGCGTTTGGAAAATATTTAGGAAAAAGTGGTTTTCGTTTTACCCCTTTACAGGGTTGTATCTCGCTTATTATTGAGTCTTGGAAAAAAGCGTATATGAAAAGGTACCATTATTTTTGAACGTACTATCAGCTCTAGCAATTACCGTACATAATTCTGGACCACCGTATATATATATATATATATATATATATATATATATATATATATATATATATATATATATTGTGTGAGTTTTTCAGGAGTTGCCATTCGATTTATTCCTAAAATATGCATCTAATCGAAAAAAAGTTTATACAAAAAATATTCAAAATAGAGGGGTCATTCACGAAAAATTTTTCCAGGACTTACGGTTTATTGAAATAGAAAAAAATTTTTTTTTCAAATGGGAACATATGTTGAGATGTTTCTTAAAAATTAGTTTATTACTTCAAATTGCCAATTATGCTAAAATTTTCATTATTTTATTTCAAATTTTTGAGAAATTGCATTTTTAAGTTTTAATTTTCAAAACCCGTGGTAAGGTTTCGTCTAAACGAACGCAAAACATAGGATTTATTTTGAATTTATACTAAAAAAAATACGAAATAAGTTGTAATGGTATATTCACATCTTACAGTAGCCTCTTACAGTAACAGAAAATTTATTAATTAAATACATTAATTATCAAAATAATTTGTAGTTTTTCCTCAAATATTCAACTTAATATTTATTAAACAAGTTATCAAATTACAAATGTTTTTGTAATATTTAATTGTACACCATATTAAAGAAGTCAAAATTTGGTACATGTGAAAATGTCATTATTAAAAATCTCTGAAAGTAAATTATAGATGGCATATCTGGATAGTATCGTAGAGCTGTCATAATGACAGGTTTTTTTAAATTTAAATTGTTAAATTTTTAAACTCTTTTTTTTAAAAAGAGTAAAAAAAAAAATTAATATAAAAATTTTCAAGTATGTATGGTATGTATGTTAACAATACGTCTGAAAAAGATGTATTTTAAAAATATTCATAACCTTAGTTTATTTTCCAGTAATCTGACCAGACGATCTGATCATGTTTGGAACATATTTTAATGATGTACAGGATAAACTTGAGATGCTATCGGAATATTGCATAAAAAATCACCTGACAGTAAATATAAGCAAATCGAAAATAGTAATTTTTCATAAATCAATACTGTCAATCTCAAAATCAAACTGTTGGGAAACCAAGAAAACCCTTTTCGACTCCATAGTTCGATCGAGATTGCTGTATGCTTGTGAAATATGAACTGTAGAATATGTACAAGTACTGGAAAAAGTACAAACAGAGTACTGGAAAAATCTACTACAATTATCAGTGACGACACCTGATTATGTAGGGAGGTCGGAGGTGAACTGTCCACACTTGGCTACACTTATTTTAAAAAGTATGTTGATATGGTGGTGTCATTTGCTGAATATGACAGACGAGAGAATCCCGAAAGTATGCTAAGCAAAACTAAAGGAACTATGTGATGATCGAACCTAAAAAAACTAACTGCGTTGTATCTTTAAAACAAAAGTTGACTCAACTTGGTTACGAGGATTTGTGGGAAGCGCAGGACATGTTCAAAACAAAAAGAATGCTGACCGAAATTATTCAAAAATATGAAAACTCAATGTTATGAGTGTTTTTTCTGCACCAAACGATGCGTCTTGGTAAACTATATACAAATCCACCTCTAACTGAAATTGTTACATGTGTTGTTTCTGAAGTAACTGATTCAATTAATAGTACAACAATTCGAACATGAAGAAAAAATTAAAAGTGTTCCTAAAATTGAGTAACTAAGTACTTTGTCAAAAAATTGATTGAAGTTTTATCCTTAAGTTAACGAGATTATAAAAATCAATTTTTTCCAGTCTTCTGGTAAAATTCCCTGACTTTTCCAGAAAGTTTAGAATTCCTTGACATTTTCAGGTTTTCCAGGAATATGTCACCATACTATGCCGTTTCCAGATGATAAAACAGAATTAAGTTTGAAAACAGTTTCAACACAAACAGTTTATAAAGACAATTGACTTTCGATTGAAAAAATAAGAGGTGATAAACATAAGCTATTCATTATTACACAGGTTCGGAAAACTATGAAAAATTTGAGCTTGTTTTTTATACTTTAAGACCCATGTGTTAGAACATAAAATATAGAGAATGTACAGTTCTATCAGTGGAGGATTTACCTTAAGTGCCGCTCTAGGCTCAGTGAAAAATGCCGCCCCTGAAAAGGTAAAAAAAACTTTTCCCGCCCTTTTTGCCAAATTTGCCGCCCCTAAAAGTGGTTGCCCTTCTTAAAAAACGTAAATGACGAGATAAAAAAAACAAATTCTACATTTTGTCAAATTATTAAATAATAAAAATAAATATACAATGTAAATTCAAATTACTGTTTTATTAAAAAATCATAATTTCTGTTAATTGTTATACAATCTTACAATAAAATAATTTTCTGTTGATCAGGGCTGGGAGCTATTTAAAATTATTTCATTTTAAATATGTATTTAAAATAGAAAATGGCATTTTCCATTTTCTATTTTAAATAAGTTCGGTCAAACCATTTTCCATTTTGTATTTAAAAAGAAAATTTGAATCCATTTTACATTTAAAATGAAAATGCATGTATACTCAAATTTATGTGCATAAATTATAGAACCTGAAAGATCTGAAGTCTAACAAATTGTAAATTAAATGTAAGTTTATTTGAGGTGGTTACCTTGTGACATGCTAGTTAGTGATGGGTTAATACGAATATTTATGAATATTACCTAATATGAATATATTCGTTTGACGGTATTATAATATCTTAAGCGATACCAAATATTACTAATATCTGTATTCTATACTAATACGTAATATTTTAGATATCGTAGATATGTATGATATTATGTATTCCTTAACTAATACCACTAATACATAATATGTATTGTGTTGTAGATACTTACGTATTCGTTGTATTCGTTATATGAATATAATATGTACTTAATATCATAAATACCTATATGTACATAGTAATGCTTATAACGTATTTTCAACAAATAATTTTTTTTTAAATTCAAAAAATACAAATTATTTGGTTAAAAAATTTTATCGAGATTGAACAGGGGGTGTAAGTTTGATGGATTTACGTAAAATTTTATGAGTATAAAATGCCTTACATTAGGTAATTTTATAAATAAATTTTTGTAGCCTTGAGGTTTAATCAAAGATCTCTAGTAACAACTCTTAGAATTAAATTTTAATTTTCTTTGCCTAAATGGAAAAAGGATTTAACATTTTGTGTAATAATGTCTAGATATTTTTTTAATAAAACCAGTAGCTGTTCTATTAAGATTTTTTTTAATGAAGTATTATAATGGATACAAAATTAATTTTTCCCTGTAACTTTAATTCATTTATTAATTACTTAACAAAATTAAAAGGCAAAAATCAAGAACAATTCAAAAATCCTCACACATATATTTTTACATATATTTATCTCATTCGTACATTACCTTAGTTTAATATAGTTATCTCCCTTTGCTAAGAACTGGGGTTGATACGGGTTATATTTGTATGCATAGGTGTGTCGGTGTATATGTAAAGGTTTTTATATCGTTCACAGAATACATTATATGCATGTACATATCGTTTTCGTTACTTTACTAATATGTTGCTATATTCATACTAATATATTATAATATTGTTGATATATTCATACTAATACTTTTTTTCGTTCACATTCCCATTCGAGGATAATATCGTAGTATTATAATATCTGAATATCTGATATTAGTAATATTTAATATCTGTAAATATTAGTGATATCTTAACGAATACTAATATATTCGTTTCACCACTAATGCTAGTAGAAAAAATTGCGAACCAAAATTACTTTATGTCATTATTGTCTGTATTATTGGATAGATGTTCACACGTATTAGTTTTCATACCAACATGTAGATGCATACTTTCAAAGAGCCTGTATATACACACTTATACTATCAAAGTTTTTTATTATAAATACGCTGGCATCCTTGTAATTTTATCCAACAAACATATTAAGTGGTATGCATATGCGTTTGGAACCCTGTATTTTTTCACCTGTACAAGATAGATATATGCTCTCGCGGACTTTTTCGTAGAGAATTCGATTCTCTACAAAAAAGGTCTTAACACTTTTTAATGTATCTATCACCGTTTTCGCTACGTAGGCGGTAAAAGGTCTAAAACGCGATTTATGAATTTTCAATATTGTTTACAAGTAAATACGAATAAACCAGTTATTTAATATACAGGGTTGTCAGACTGCTTCGGTTCAGTTGCTTGAAATTGATGTACTTATAAAAATACTATAATTTCTCTGATGATATCTTCAATTCAAAACGATCAACAAATAATTTAATTTTTTCTTTACATTCAGAACTTATTAATCTTCCTTTCCCTAGTTTTTTATTGAATTCTGTCGAGTCATTATATTGTTAAATACAAAATAAGGGTACGTAGTCAGAATTTTGAGATCTAATACATGAGTAGATACAAACTTTAACCCTAATTATCTTAACTCAGAAACGATCAGTCTTTCCTAAATTACAAGGACAATCAGATATAGCATTCTTCTTTATACTATTAAAATTTGAAACTATTCTATCGAAAAGTTGAATGTCGAGATAACTACCTTAAGTGATTCAAATTTTTTATAACTCGTGTTGCAAAGTCACGGGAGTTAAATTTATTACTAGAGTTGCAGTTCTCTTAAGTCAAACTTTTCTGACTCAAGTTGTGTACCATTATCTTTAAGACACGGCGATAAAAAATGTTTTGTATTACAAGTAGATGATTTTCATAATTTAGAAATCGCAGTTGTAGCGTAGTCAAGGTTTGAATATGTCAAGGCTGAATTAAATTTTACAATATTTTAAAGTAACAATATTTCAAGAGTTAAATTTCGTTTTCATATCATGTAAACTTTACAAAATTTTCTCAAAAGACTGCCTTTATTTAATTTCAGTACGTGTAAAATTTTCTTAACTTTTTTTTAATATTGATAAAAAAATTTAGAGAATTTAAAATAATAAAAGCATTTGGTATTAGGGTTTCCGATCTCAATTTGATTTTATCGAAAATCGATTTTTGGAGAGCCGATCTTCGATTTTTCGAATCGATTCTTTGGATAGTAAATCGATTCAGAGATCGTGAAAAATTTACGGGATCGGAGATCGATCTTTTCGAATTTAATTTAGGATATTTTTAGTAAAAATATGATATTTTTTCAAAATTATTGTAAAATATATTTTAACTATTAGTTGTCACTTTTAGCGCAAACTGGAAACCATTTTATTCATATTAAATTCAGCAGTTCATCTTTAAAGAAAATTAAAAACTGATTTGTGATGACCCAATAAGAAACTACATTAAAACTTTTATATATCTTTTATTCTCCGCAAGGGGGATACTACAATTAGTACGGCGCCAAGATTTGATGACACTTTCTTATAGAACTTGACAAAATAAAACGAAAAACAAGAATATAAATATATCCGAATTTCATGAAAACTTAAATACAAGTTTAACGATCGATATCTCGAAAACTAAGGAAAATCTATCAGATCCGCTTGTCAAATTTTGTCGCCTCGGATATCATACTCGTGCCCACATCTCATACATACAATATATTGGAATTCAAAAACAAGTTTAACTCGAAAACGAAGCGAGATCTCGAAAAATTTTATTCTTGTTTTTCGTTTTATTTTGTCAAGTTCTATAAGAAAGTGTCATTAAATCTTAGCGCCGTACTTATCGTAGTCTTGCCTCTGCAAGTACAAAAATTGAATCGATTTTCGTCAGATCGATCTTTTGTAAGCCGATTTTCTCCTGCATCGATTTTTGGTTTTACGATTCGAATCGATTCACAAGATCGATTTTTTGGCCAGAGATCGGAAACCCTATTTGGCATTTTATAATCCATTTTAAATAGCTATTTTCCATTTTCTATTTTAAATATGTTCAGCAAAACCATTATCCATTTTGAATTTTAAATGCATTTTTGAAAACCATTTTCTATTTTAAATTCTATAAATAATAAACCATTTTTCCCAGCGCTGCTGGTAGTTACGTATAATCAGTGGTAGATTTACACTACGGGCACGCGGGGTAGAGGCCCCGGGTGGCAAATTTTTAGGGGCAGTTTCCTCGCGTTAACTTTTCTATTTCCTGAATTTTTTCCACAGAAGTACCATGCTTTGGCAATTTTATATTAACTTTATACTGAACCAAAGCTTTACAGAATCCTATGAAATAAAAATTTTCGTTACTTACATTGTAAATAATTATTTCGAAATTGTGGAATTACCCTTATCTTTTAAAAAAACAATGAATATTCCTTCGGTAATATAAGAATTGGAGAGGTTATGTCATTTGGAAAACTTCCATGAAACTGAATTAAATATGATAATAAAATCGTTATTCTATTTTCAGTAAACACAATAATAAGTTATAAGAAATACTCCAATAAAGTACCTAAAACTGAATTACATACATAAATTATCAAAATAATTGTAAATTTAAAAAAAATTGCTTTAAACAAGGTTAGTTTTTTTTACCATTTAATGACGTTCCGCGTTTTCTTAATTCCTTTTTTTTAATTAGTTACTTTCCACGTAGATAAATTTTAGTTGTAAATCAATATAAACACAAAATATTGAATAAAAATTAATAAAACTTTAGTATTTAAAGAAATGACATTTTGAATTAGTCATTTGTCTTGTATACGGTAAAGCCATCTATGTAGCATAAATACGATTACTGCTTACCTGCTATAATTATTATCCGTAGTTTATAAGGCTAGTTTGAAGTAAGCGCTCTTAAACTCCCCAAAATTAACTTAAATAAATCACTTTTAAGCGCGAAGGTGGTAAAATTTAAAAAAAAAAAAAAGATAAAAATTTTAATTTTTTTATTTTTTATTTCTGTTGCTTTATTGAATAATTTTATACTATTCCATTTAAAAAAGGGTAAGTTTGTATCATAGCTCGAAAACCATAAGAGCTATAAAGCTCCTGATTATCGCAATTGGTTGCCCCCGTCGGTATCTACAACTCTTATTTGAACAATTTCTCGATTAAATCAACGGTTTGGCTGTAATAAAAATGGCAACTCCCGAAAAACTCACCCTATATATATATATATATATATATATATATATATATATATATATATATATATATATATATATATATAGGGTGAGTTTTTCGGGAGTTGCCATTTTTATTACAGCCAAACCGTTGATTTAATCGAAAAATTGTTCAAATAAGAGTTGTAGATATCGACGGGGGCAACCAATTGCGATAATCAGGAGCTTTATAGCTCTTATGGTTTTCGAGCTATGATACAAACTTACCCTTTTTTAAATGGAATAGTATAAAATTATTCAATAAAGCAACAGAAATAAAAAATAAAAAAATTAAAATTTTGATCTTTTTTTTTTTAAATTTTACCACTTTCGCCCTTAAAAGTGATTTATTTAAGTTAATTTAATATATATATATATATATATATATATATATATATATATATATATATATATATATATACATGTGTATATATGTATATGTATTCCTTTAATTAAGTAAGGAAACATTAAACGCGAGATGAATTTAAATTGAAAAATAATCATTCTATTAATAATAATTTTTGAATAATTTTTGTTATGAGGTTTCTTTCAGAAATAACTTCATTAATATATAAATGTCAAAACTGTTCGGACATATCATCGCATTCCAATATGGGGGCCTTTATGTTATACCGATTATAATTTATATTAGAAAAATAATAATTCATTATTTGTGTCAGTAAATGCTGGCAGAGTTACAGTCGTGTACAGGCCGGCCGTCTAAAGTATATACTTTTTAGTTTGAAATTGCGGGTATCTCGTCACTCATATAAAAATAAAACTTAATTACGCGCTGGAACTTGCAAAGCATACGTTTGTAAATATAAGTGGAAATAACACGTAACTGGACTTTCTTATAATACCAAAAACTTTTAATTAAAACAAACAATTGAGAGTGTTATGTAAGGCAAGTTTGTCAAAAATTTTCACTAATTAAAATAGATCTGTCAGACATTAATTAACAAAATATGCCAGACAGACTGATTCCTCAGTAAAATATATGTAATTTGCTATAACGTATATATGTAAATTTGAACGAGGTGTTATGTGAGGTTAGTTTGAGGATTTCTTCGGCCATTTAAAAAATTAAAAAAAAAAATTTGACAAAAATTCGAACGTCTGTTGGGCGTATCCTATTGTCGGCATTAGTTACTATCGATTTAGCTTTTGTAATTTAAGGTGTTTTATCAGGTATGATTTTGTGCTATGGGAGCTTGGCCTAAAAGGAACGCTAATCAACAACAAGACTATACTAATACTAGAAACTAGACTATACATTGAACCATCCATAACGCTCTAAATTGTAAATTAGTAAATAATAATAAATGACAAATGTAAATAAGTACCTATATGTCAAATAAAATATTGTTAAAAATAGTTGTCGAGTGTTATGTAATAGTTGTAATATGGGATTAGAAAATTTTGATTTTATGAGGGGTCCATGTCATTTTAAGGGGAGTTCAGACCCTCTGGATCCCCCTGCTGTTGCGCCTCTGTAAATAATTAAAATTAAAAATTATTTGGTTAATATTTTCAAGCTAATTTTTAATATTTTAAAAGCTACTGCAATTGTGGGTTTATGAACTAATCGCTAATCTGCTTTTCTAATTTTACATATTAATTTAGAAAGCAAGTTATAATAGGTATTCATTTTGTGCACAGCTTCTGTTGTATCCGTAGTAGTAAGTTAGGAACAATAGGTAAGTTTTCTATACGACTGCTTAAACGGAACTGATTTTATTTAATTAAAAGTATTTACAAAATCATATATAACCAATTGGTTTATTCTTGTTTTTAACTCTGGTTAATAAATAACTTATATAATATACTTTAATGTTACAAATATACATATATACATAACACCCCCACACTTAATTATTTATTCTAGATTTTTATTTTTATTTTATTTATTTATATTTTATTTTTAACTTAAAATTTTATTCTAATATAGATATACAATAAAGACAAGATAACAAAAAATAATACTTTTTCTTTTCTTTTCCTTACTCAAGTCTTAAAACAAAATCTTCAAATTTTTTTGGTATGTTTTTCTTTCGTTCAGGACGTTTTACTTTGTTGTCCGTTTCCGAATGATTTGGATTTTCTAATTCATCGACAATGTCTGATGAATTCGATTTTTCAGTTTCTTTATTTATAATGTTTTTATCAGATAAACTATCCGGTAATTTATTTTCGTTATTTGTACTTTCAGATACTAGCGGATAATGTTCTATTCTAGTTTGAGGATGTTTTTCCCTAGACATTAATTGATTTATGTGCCTTTTCCAATTTACATTTAATTTTTCTATAAAAACCATATAATGCCTTTTCCCCAGTTTTTTTTTTTACGACACCTTCAATCCAACTAGGTTTGGTTTGATTTCTAAAATCTTTTACAAAAACTAAATCATTAGTTTTAAATGTTCTAGACTGTTTTGCACTTCTAAAATATTTTTTTTGTTTAATTTGTGAATTTTTCATTTGTTTTCTAATAACTTGTTTTCCTTTATTTTTAAAGATTTTATTAGCTGTTGGATTGATGATGTCAAATTTTGATCTTATCTGCCTTCCAAACATTAGCATTGATGGCGTTTCACCGGTACTACTATGTGGTGTTATGCGATAATGCATTAAGAAGCGACTTAATACTAAATTTATGTCGTTAGATCTGTCGTCTCTTAAAGCATTTTTCAATGCCTGTTTGACTGTTTTTACACATATTTCTGCGCAACCGTTAGTTGCAGGGTTAAATGGTGCCGTTTTTATATGCTTAATACAGTTTTTTGTTAAAAATGTTTGGAACATTTCGGATGTAAATTCTGGGCCGTTGTCAGTTATCAAAAATTTAGGCAATCCAAATCTACAAAATAAACTACGCAAAATTTTTATCGTATTTTCAGATTTACTACTTGTAATTGGAAATACTTCGAGCCATTTTGTATAAGCGTCTACGATTATGACATATTTTTGTTTGTAAAATGCAAAATCTACATGGATACGTTCCCAAGGCCCTTCCGGAATGTTCCAAGGTATTAAAGGTGCTTTAGTTGGATTTTGTTTATTTAATGAACAACTTGCACAACTTTTTGCAATTTTTTCTAAATCCTTATTTAATGACGGCCACCATACATAAGCTCTGGCTAACATTTTCATTTTAACAATGCCTCTATGAGATGAGTGTAGTTCATTTAGTATATCATTTCTTAAACTAGTCGGTATGACTATACGATGTCCAAAAAATAAACAATTATTTTCTGTGTGTAAATTCGTTCTATAACTGAAATAAATATCTAAATTTTTATTCTTATTCACACTCCAGTTACTGTTTATGTTTTGAATCACTTGTGTTAATATTTCATCATTTTCTATTTCATTTTTAATTACATTAATATCAATTGGTATATCCTTATTTACAGTTACATAATTAATATGCACAAAATTGTTTATATAAATATCCTCAAATTTATTATTTTCATTTTCTATATCAATATTTACTGGCAGTCTTGATAAACAATCTGCAATATTTGAAGCAGATTTGATATATTTTATATCAAATTGAAAATTGGCTAAAAGCAGAGCCCATCTTTGTAAACGATTAGCAACCATAATTGGTATGCCCTTTTTAGGACCAAAAATAGCTGTTAATGGTTTATGATCATTAAAAACAGTGAATTTTCGACCATATAAATATTGATAAAATTTATTTATACAAAATATAATTGAAAGTGCTTCTTTCTCTAATTGAGAATATTTCTTTTCGGTTTCCGATAAGACACGAGAAGCAAATGCAATTGGTTTCTGGGTTCCATTTTCGTATTCATGTGATAAGATTCCCCCAATCGCAAATTCACTGGCATTAGTCGTTAAATTGACTGGTAAATTTGAATTGAAATGTACCAGTGTTGGAGCTGTTATCAAATATTTTTTTATTCTTTGAAATGAAATTTCACATTCATTAGTCCAATGCCACTTCACATCGTTTTTTAATAAATTATACAAAGGTTTTAATATATCTGCACAACGATGTATAAATTTGTGATAATAATTAACTAATCCTAAAGAGGCTTGTAAACGAGCAATAAAATTGCTACATATTGCCGGAAATATTGCTGAACATTATGGCCCAGCCACATTTCGGCAATATGTTGCCGGCAACTATGGCTGGGCAACATGTGGCCAAATATATCCCGGCATCTATCAGCCACAGTATTGCTCATAATTTTGCATGTACACGTGGCAATAATGGTCGATTCTGAAGAAATGTTAATTAGCGCTGCATATGTAGTGTATTATTTATTCATAAACTTCATTAGAATGTTAAAAAGCGACTTTAAATACTTACTTCAAAAAGTGGACTTCAAATTCAAAAACAATGGACAGTAATGCGAGAACCAGTACCAATAACGACAAAATTGGCAATCACATTACGATTCTTGGCGACTGCAGACTCCTATAAGTCTTTAATGTACTTATCCAGAGTGTCTGATTGTTCAGACACTCTGCATTAGTATAGACTAGGCTAATAACCTCTAGGTAAAAGTAATATGACCGAGCAATATTTATATATTTTCGCTCAGACACCGACAACACCGGCAATACGCAAGCCAGCAGTTGCAATATGAAATATATTGCCCGGTCATACAGACACATTGCTGGGCCATACGAATATATTGCCGGAAATATTTCTGAATCTCGAGCAATATTGCTCGGCCATTGTTGCCGGCCACACATTGCTGTAAAATGTTGCTCGTTTACAAGCACCTTAAGAATGACTTTAGCTGAGTTTTATTTTGGGGTAGAGGTATCTCTTGGATTGCTTTAATTTTGTCATCGCATGTATGCAGTCCCTCTTCATCAATCAGATAGCCTAAATATTTTACTAATGTAATAAATATATAATAAATAACTAATATATAATTTTGAAAAAATTTACATTTAGACTGAGCTACAGTAAAACCTGCTTGTGACAACCTTTGTAAAACTTCTTCTAAATTTTTTATATGTTCCGTTCGATTACTTCCTGTAATAATTATATCATCTAAAAATGATGCTACCCCTCGAGTTCCTTGCAATATAGTTTCCATAATTTTTTGGAATTTGCTTGGAGCACAAGCTATACCATATGGAATCTTTTTAAAATTAAAACATCCCATATGTGTACTAATGGTGGTAAGTTTTTGTGCTTCGGGTGTCAGACCCACTTGTTGATAAGCTTGACTCAAATCGAGTTTGGTAAACTCTTTACCACCACCTAATTTTTCGAAAATTTCTTCTATACGAGGTAATGGGTACTGATCAATTTCCATAAAAGGATTAATCGTTATTTTATAATCACCACATAAACGGACCGTACCATCCGGTTTTATTACCGGTACAATGGGAGTACCCCATTTAGAATAGTCTACTTTTTCTAGAATATTCATTTCTACCAACCTCGTAATTTCTTTCTCAACTTTTGATTTAATAGTGAAGGGTAATGGTCGTGGTTTAATGAATTTTGGAATGGCATCGGGTTTTAATTTAATGTCTACAACTCCTCTTTTAAATGTTCCTAACTTTTCTGAAAATACCTTTGGATATTTTCTAATTAATTCTTTAATAAAATTTTCTTTTCCCCCTTCAGTTATAAAATTTAAACTTTGAATACCTAAATGGAATGCATTTAACCAATCACGCCCCATTAATGGTGGGCCACCATTTTGAATTATGTATAATTTCAGTTTTTTACAATCATTATTATACTTTACACTAGTTTCAACGTAACCTGTGGGAACAATTTTTTCGCCTGTATAAGTTTTAAATGTCTTTGATGTATTGCAAATATTTAAATTAAAATTGAGTGCACTAAATAGATTATCTGAAATACAAGAACAATTTGAACCTGTGTCTACTTCAAAATTGATTGGTTTGTTTTCTATTAGAAGTTTTACTGTAATTGGCGGTGTAAAATTGTTACCATCGGATGTGTTTTGATTAAATAATTCCGACAAATTATTTGTGCTTTCTAAATAATGAGATTTGTTATTTTGGAAATTATTTTTATTTTTATAAGTTTTTTTCCTAAGCCAACAATTATTAGTTGTATGATTGTTTTTATTACAGACACTGCACTTTATAAATTGTTTTTTGTTTTTACCTTTACTATTATTTTGCTGTTTCATCTGCTTTTTTGATGCACCTGTGCTGCTGGTGAATCGATGTACTTCATTTGCGTCGACACTGCTTCCTTCAATTCCGTTGTGGTCTTGACTTACTTCTTTATTTAAAGCGATTTCAATTGCTTTGTCGAGCGTCAATGTTACGGCATCTTCTTCGAAGAGACGATCCATTATTTTGCCTTTTTCTAAGCCCATTATGAACCGGTCCCGTATAAGAACTTCAAGCTCTTGACCAAATTTGCATGCGGATGCTAGATGACGAACACGTGCTCCCCATTCCGCAATGTTTTCACCCACTTGCTTTGTTGCAGAGTAGAATTTGTAGCGAGGTGGAAAATACGATTTCTGTGGGATTAGATGCCTGTCCAAAGTAGCAATTAGATCCTTATAAACTTTGGTTTCCGGTTTATTTGGCACACACAAATTTATTAGTAATTTATGAGATTCTTCATGCAATGCGTTTAACAATAATGCTTTTCTTTTTTCTTCGTCCGCAATTTGGTTTACCGTTAAATACGTTTCTAGACGTACCTTATAAATTGTCCAATCATTTATTTTGTAATTAAATTCCGGTAAATAACCAACAGAACCGATTACTTTTTCCGTCATTTTATTTACAAAAAAAAAAAAAAAAAATAAAACGAAAAAATTTTAACTTGAATTAGCACGTGGTGCGTTTTATTGGTTCTTGTGTTGAATTGCGACTGCGCCACTGTTGTATCCGTAGTAGTAAGTTAGGAACAATAGGTAAGTTTTCTATACGACTGCTTAAACGGAACTGATTTTATTTAATTAAAAGTATTTACAAAATCATATATAACCAATTGGTTTATTCTTGTTTTTAACTCTGGTTAATAAATAACTTATATAATATACTTTAATGTTACAAATATACATATATACATAACAGCTTCTGTTCCTTTCTTGATTAAAAAAAATGTGACGAGGTTCTCTCGAGACACGGCTGCTATAGTTTGAAAGTGTAGTATATGTCAATATGACAAATAATAAATAATTTTGTTATTGCGACGCCTCCGTAGCGCCTACGTAGTCCCTAAGTTTGTTGGGTTTTTCTAGATGGCTCATTTCCAGCTTTTTATCTCTAATCTGTGTCCACTTTTTAAAATTCTTTGATGGTAATATCTAAACAACGTAATAAATGTTGAAATTTTATTTATAGTAATTTATAAAGTCTAAAAAGACAAAACAATTGACACCTCACACGTTTTACTAGTAAGTCTAGTGGATGCTGATTTTAGCTTTACGCTGCGAGTGCATCAGTTGATGAAGTCAGCGCAATATCGTATTAACGTATCTACATCAGAAAGTATTATGGGTACATAAACTGCAAAGCTGAATAAGAAAATAACAAAATTATATAGAATTGTTGACGTGTAATTTTGTCTACGTGGAGCCAATGCCGACATAATGAGTATAACTAGTCAATATTCAACAATTTTACGCGGACGAAGTCGCGGACAAAAGCTAATAGATAATAAAAAAATCAATTGTTTTAAAATATTAAATTCATGGCAATTCAGTCTGCCAGCCATTGTGATGTATATGCATTATGTTTTATTTTCTCATAAAAAATTAAGTAACACTAAAAAAAACTAATTCAATCCGAGGGACATGGTTGTAACCCCAGAGTACAGAGGTACAGCAACTATCTCTATCATGAAATCTTCTGTGCACGTTAGGCTACTTAGTAGTCACACTCTTCGTAGCAGTGGATGAGTGTAGATCAATCGCAAGTCAATTGATTTGATTGTTGTTGGCATTGTAGAACCCCCACACGGACCCACATACAGGCGCTGTGGTATCATGCATATGTATGCGAAGCACGGCCACCACCATCTCCGATTACTCACACAAAGACAGTTTACCGCACAAATACAAAGTAAACCCAGTGCACGTATATAACATATTTTCTATCCTTTACTGGTTACACTGGTTCCAGTAGTATAGAGACAGATACATATGTTGTGTCTGGTTCTCTGTGGTTGTAACTATTGCGCAAAATTACTATAAGAGAGTGAGTAAAAAGGGACATGAAAATTTTAATATCAGTTTTGATCATTTTTGAGACCATTTTAAAATATATAGTTAAAATAACATTATATACCTTTTTCATAAAAATGTGAACGTATAAATATCAAATTTGATGCAAGTCAATAATTTTTAATAGTTTTTGAACTATTGAAATGTGAATTAGTAAATTATATACAAAAATTACAATATTCCAATATCTATAACATTATTTAGCCAAATACTGTATCAAACTATGACAAAACTGTGTTTTACGAACTTTTTTTAAAGTTACTTTTCCAGAATTTTTAATTTGAATCTGGTTTCAGCTCTATTCAGTTCTTTTCTTATGATATAGTACAATAGGTATTATGTAAATAAAAATTTTACCGAAGAAGTCGAAAATTCAAAAAAATCTGAAACTATGTCAGTATGTAGAGAGTGGCTACCTAATAACATAAAAAATATCAGTTGCTACTAAAAAACGCTTTTAAGGGGTGAAACATCCCCTCAAAGTTGGAACTCAAAAATTTAAAAATCGATGAAATTTTGTTTATACGTACCTTAAAAAGTTCTAGTAACAAATATAACATTATTTTTTGCATTTAAACATTTTTAAGGGTTGAAACCACCCGTCAACTGTGTACTTAAAAATTTAAAAATTGATGATATATTGTTTATATACGTTTACTTATACTATACAGAGCTCTAATAATAAATATAACATTATTTTTTGCATCTACAAATTTTTAGGGGTTGACACCACCCCTTCATATGTGTACTTTAAAATTAAAAAATTGATGATATTTTGTTTATATATACGAGTATACTATATAGAGCTGTAGTAATAAATATAACATTATTTTTTGTATCTACAAATCTTTAGTGGTTGCAACCACCCCTTCGTGTGTGTACTTAAAAATTTATAAAATGATATTTTGTTTTTACACATTATACACAATTCAGTAGTACAAATTGGTGGCTACGGGGCCCACCTTCCCACCTGCCGACCTTTTGAGTGACCTCGGCAGGTGGTAAAACTATCGAGGCGGTTCTAGAAGCCTCCGGCGGTGGGTGGAGCAAAATTTGGTCTCCAACCTAACGACATCTAGTGAAATTTGGTCCAACCTAGGTGAACCTAACGGAACTTGATCTAACCTAACAGAACCTAACACAATTTTGTCTAACCTAACCTAACCTAACAAAATTTTTTTTAACCTAAGAATTCAAAAATTCCCTAGTTGATGACGCAGCCACCTTCGAGCCCTGTAAATTCACTACTAGATGGCGCTGCTCGTCCGGATACTAGCGATCCCTGTGCGTAAGTTTGAAAAATTGTCAATAGATGGCGCAGCCACCTTCGAGCTCTGTAAATTCACTATGAGATGTCGCTGCTAGTCTGGATACTAACGATACCTGTGCGTAAGTTTGAAAAATTGTCAACAGATGGCGCCGAAAATCCTTTTTGATAGTTAAAAGATGGCGTTGCTAGTCTGAACCTCCGGGAACTCTATATCTTGATTCATAATTTTATCATATTTTTACCTGAAAATAGGTTTATACAGGTTTTCCTCTAAATAAAAACACATTTTTTTTTTTATTTTAATCAATTTATTTAAAAGAAATATTTTACAATAAAAATATTTAAATGTTATTACAATAATATTTGTATATGGATATAACATTTTCCATGGCGCAAGTTGCTCCGGAATGATGGCCGCATCGAGGACTAGTGTATGTTATGATTTCCAACTTGGGACAAATTGTTATTTCTTCAAAGTTCATGACGGGCGCTGACGGTAGTAGTCGTTTCAAATACCGCACTTTTTCTTCTCCTTTCGTATAGATAATTCGAATTCCATGCAGATTGTTTATTAAAATGTATTTTAGTTCCTCGTATTCAATATGTCCGTCCATCCAGGCGAACCCATGATGATTTTTCCGTAACCAGCGCGCTGTGCGCTGATCTTTTTCGCTTAATCCACAAAACGGTATTGGTGATTTGAAAATATAGTGTTGTAGTATATAATCTTCACCATAATTTCCTTCGGAAGAATCGAATTTCAACACAGCCAATTCCTTTATGTAGAATTTCCCATTTGTTGAATTTGGAAATTCTTGGAAGTCAACAATTGCTGCGTCGGTCGCCATTGCGCGATGTCTAGAGTCAAACTGTTGGGCTTAGAATTCAGTAACTAATGTTTTCTTTAAAATAAAACTGGTTTTTATAGGTGCGAGCTTGCTTAAATAAGTCGTATGTATGTATGTTTACTGACGTCATTAAAAGATTTAAACTAATTTTTAATATCATACCCTAAACTTGATTCGAATATGAAAATTCCCCATAAATTTATGTATAAGTATTTGATATTATTAACATTGTGTAATTTAAATATATGACTATATGAGTAAAAATGTTAGTTTTTATTCATATGCCGATTTTTACTAGCAAAAAGTAATAAGTTTGAAATTAATATCAAATTTTATAAAAAATTTTTCATTTACAATTACGGTACACCATATATATTCTCATAATTTTACAAAAATGTATCACTCTATATATATTTTTATCTGTATATTCTTTCGATGGTGATATTTAATACCAGAATACATATTACTCAGCTAAAATCGTTGCTTATAAAAAATATATATACTTACCAATGTTCCTTAGGTTCTGTTAGGTTGAATCAAGTTCCGTTGAGTTCACTTAGGTTAGAAAAAATTTTCGCTCACATTACTCCACCCACCGCCGGAGGTTTCTAGAACCGCCCCGGTAGCTTTACCACCTGTCGAGGTCACTCAAAAAGTCGGCAGGTGGGAAGGTGGGATCCGTAGCCCCCAATTTCTACTACTCAATTCTGATAATAAATATAACATTATTTTTTGTGTCCACAAATTTTTAAAGGGTGAAACCACCGCTACAAGTGTGTGCTTAGAAAATTTAAAATTGATGAAATTTTTTTTATATAGACGTACTATTAAGAATTTTAGTAATAAATATAATATTATTTTTTATACCTGCACATTTTTAAGAGGGTGAAACCACCCCTTCAGCTGTCGACTTGAAAATTTAAAAATTCCGAGATTTTATTCACTTAATGTATAACATGAAAATGATTCATATTTTTTTTTTGTTTCCATCATTTATAGCGGTGAAATATCCTTTCCAAATTAGAAATTAGAAACAAATAATGACGAAATTTTGTTTACATGTACTACACAGTAGTCTAGTATACTATTTAAAAGCTATTTGTATTGCTAATTTTATACATTATTATTATATTTATTGTAAGATTGTTGTGTTTGTTGTATATGTAAACAAAATTTTGTCAGTTATGAAATTTTTAGTTTTTAACTTGGAGGAGATGTTTCACCCCTTAGAACTGTGTGAAAGATATATATTTATAATATATTTATCGTTAGGTCTTTATGTAAACACAATATCGCCAATTTTTAAATTTTTAGGTACGCACTTGAAGGGGTGGTTTGAAAATTTGTGGATGCAAAAATTAATGTTGTATTTATTACTAAAGCTCTGTATAATATATGTAAACAAAGTATTATAAATTTATAAATTTTTAAGTACACATATGAAAGGGCAGTTTTAACGCCTAAAAATTTATAGATGCAAAAATTAATGTTATATTTATTACTAGAGCTCTATATAGTATATATAAACAAAATATCATTAATTTTTAAATTTTTAAGTACACATATGAAGGAGTGGTTTCAACCCCTACAAATTTGTAGATGCAAAAAAATAATGTTATATTTATTATTAGAGCTCTGTATAGTATATATAAACAAAATATCATCAATTTTTAAATTTTTAAGTACACAGTTTACGGGTGGTTTCAACCCTTAAAAATGTGTAAATGCAAAAAATAATGTTATATTTGCTATTGAAACTTTTTAAGGTACGTATAGACAAAATTTCATCAATTTCTAAATTTTTGTGTTCCAACTTTGAGGGGGTGGTTCACCCGTTAAAAACGTTTTTTAGCAGCAACTGATATTTTTTATTAAAAGCTTTTATTTAATTTGGTATGTTAGTATGTTGGTTTAGATCAAATCTTGGAATCAAAATTTAGACAGGTTCTAATTGAGCTAGAGGTTTCAAATTTTACATACGTGTCTAACCTTGATGACAATGCAATATTGTATAATTAGTTTTGGCCTACATTACCCTCAAAAAGATTGTTGATTTTTAGTCCTGTGCAACTTTTTGACATTTAGAATTGTCAAATATTGTCCATTGATTTTACATTGCAATTTTTTGTTTCCATAGTTATGCTTGATTAAGGTAAATTAACCGATTAAAATATAGGTAAGAAAAATTACTTCTTTAATTTTTTTTTTCAAATTGTAATCAGACTAAAAAGTAGAAAATAAAGTAAAGAAAATGTTTTTTAAGAAAAAGCTTTTATTTAAAAGTGGGCTAAAAAAAATAAAATAACCTTTGAGTGAAGTTTGAAGCAATATGCAACATAATTTATAAAAGCTTGAGGCGTTTAATTAAGTTTGTAATTACTGAAATGTAAAATAGCTCTTATATCCACAACGGAAATAATTATTGATAACGCCTCAAGCTTTTATAAATTATGTTGCATATTGCTTCAAACTTCACTCAAAGGTTATTTTATTTTTTTTTAGCCCATTTTTAAATAAAAGCTTTTTCTTAAAAAACATTTTTTTTACTTTAATTTATGTTATTAGGTAGCCACCCTCTATATACTGACAAAGTTTCGTATTTTTTTTGAATTTTTGACTTCTTGCCCTTTCCTTGACTTAGAATTGATACACCAACACGATTTATTTTTTAAGGAAAATTTCACAATTCATAATTTATATACAAATTTAATTACAAGCAGGTTCTAGTTTTTGTTTTCTTTTTTCAAGGATCTTTTTCATACGTGTAACTAAGATTTATCTTTGGAGGGGGCTGGGCCGCCGAACTGCATACATGTATTGTATGTGATTTGAATCTAACTCTAGATATTTTGTATTGTTAATGAATTGTAAACAGGAGTCGAACTGTTAACTGAAGATGTTTTTGAAACAATTACTTTAATCAGCTGCCTTGTGCGAGAAAAATGACGGGCCTTGAGCACAACTTTCAAACATTTTTTTCCAAAAATACAATTGATGAACAAAAAAAAACCTCGTCTCACTTTCTCCGGGCCCCTAATGGAGGCTACGGGCCTCCTTTTTAGACCCGGGTCCCTGCACAATTGCCCCATCTATCCAACCCTCTCACTAGCTCTGGCTATGCGCTTCTAAAATTTATCTACGCCTCATACAGTGAAACGAATATATATATATATATATATATATATATATATATATATATATATATATATATATATATATATATATATATATATATATATACATGATTTGCAAAACATTTGATAATTTTTAATTAATTACTTAACTGTTATATTTATTTGGGATAGAGAACTCTGTATATTAATCTTATGTAGGTATATGACTACGGTTAGTTTATAATATAATATGGATTTTTTTCTGATGGTTCATAAATTTTATAAATTTTTAGATGTTGGTCCAAGTTAACCTCAAGATTGGGTTACTTGAGCCCAAACCTAAACCAAGTGATTTCCATTTGAAAACAGTTTGAGATCATGCAGGATGTTGGCTACTAACTCAAACACATTGTACAAACATGTATTTATTAAAAAAATATGAATAGGTACCAAAACTGAATAAAAATTTTCAAGCAAAAATTGTTATGGATACCAAATTATTTTTATGAGTTAGTGTGTCTTTTAGTCTACCTAAAGAGAATAATCCTTTTTTGATTAGTGTAGATGAAGGTATTTTCTTAACTATATCTTCCCATTTATAGTACAATACGTCCTTGTTCTTGGACCACTTCCGTGCCTTTTTAATTGTATCCATGTACCATTTTATACCAAAGTTATAATGGGCTACCCTAATCTAGCTGTTACCCTAATCTAGCAGTTTCCAAACTGTGGTGGCGCGCAATGTTCACCAGGGGGGCGCGGGTTAATTGCAAATATCGTTGTTTTGATAAAATTTTAAGATTATATATTATTTTGATACACTATAAAAAAACTGTTATGAAAAAAGAAAAATAATTTGCCATTGACAGCTAGTTTTCGAAAATCACTGTTTTTTCGCCGTAAGCAGAGTAACTCGTGAAATCGTTACCTAAAATAAAAAGCAAAGTTTTTTCTATTAGTGGATGCTTATGGTTTGTACTTGAAAAATTGCTGTTTTCGTTCATTGCATCTCATTTTACAAGTAGAAAATCAACGAGAAACACGAAAATTTTTACCAAAAACCAAATTTTTTGTTTAAAACACTGTCAAAAGTTGAAATTTCATTTTTCTAAATCCCTTTGTTCAAGTACAAGCCATAAGCATTTACTAATAGAAAAAAAAGGGTAAATTGCAATATGGCATGTGTTCAATAATTTAGATGTTTGCTGCAAAAAAGAAACAAATGTGACTGGAAATTATTGTATCTAAAGAGTCAAAGCGCGGACACATGTTTTTATTAAAAATAATTGTATTTTATTATTAATTATCACACTTTAAATGTGACTGACATTTTTTATATAACAACTAATTTAACGCAATTAATTGTATTATTTATTATTATTTACTAATAAGAAACCGTAAAAATATAGAATTGTTAAAAAAAAAACCGTTACAAATGTGTAATAAAAGTTTTAAACAAAATTTTTTTTTAATAAATATAACCATTTAACCTTTTATTTTCAGCCATTTTAAATGTGTACGTCGTAAATACTCAGAGAGAATATACCACATCTACGATATATGCGATGTATACCGTGTGTATACAGAATGAAGCGTGGTTTATAAAGTAGGGCGCACAAAGTTGTAGAATATAGGGTGCTTCACACCGTATTAAGATAACGCTAGACTTCAACTTTAATATAAGAATTTGTTAGCTTTAGATTATAGATGGTGAGGTTAGTTAAGGTTAGGTTAGTTTAGTTAGTTTTAGGAATATCTTCGACTTTGATATAAAAACTAGGTGGTAAGGTTGGTTTTGGTTAGGTTAGTTTAGTTAGTTTTAACAATATACTTCGACTTTGATATAAAACTAGGTGGTGAGGTTGGTTTTGGTTAGGTTAGTTTAGTTAGTTTTAACTTTATACTTCGACTTTGATATAAAACTAGGTGGTGAGGTTGGTTTTGGTTAGGTTAGTTTAGTTAGTTTTAACAATATACTTCGACTTTGATATAAAACTAGGTGGTGAAGTTGGTTTTGGTTAGGTTAGTTTAATTAGTTTTAACAATATACTTCGACTTTGATATAAAACTAGGTGGTGAGGTTGGTTTTGGTTAGGTTAGTTTAGTTAGTTTTAACAATATACTTCGACTTTGATATAAAAACTAGGTGGTGAGGTAGGTTTTGGTTAGGTTAGTTTAGTTAGTTTTAACAATATACTTCGACTTTGATATAAAAACTAGGTGGTGAGGTTGGTTTTGGTTAGGTTAGTTTAGTTAGTTTTAACAATATACTTCGACTTTGATATAAAACTAGGTGGTGAAGTTGGTTTTGGTTAGGTTAGTTTAGTTAGTTTTAACAATATACTTCGACTTTGATATAAAAACTAAGTGGTGAGGCTGGTTTTGGTTAGGTTAGTTTAGTTAGTTTTAACAATATACTTCCAGTTTGATATAACAGTTTTACCTTCAACAATTTTACCTTCGATTCTTAATTAATATTTCTAAAATTATTTTAATCAGTCTGTATATATTTTTATTTTAGTTTCTTTTTTTTCTTTAAATTTGATAAAATAGTAATTTTTTTTTATGTTTGTTATCATGTTTTCTGTATTCCTGTATGTATGTATGTATGTATAATTTATATGTGTATTTTCTCTATAGTGTAGATAAGTAAAAAGTAATGTGTAATTTTTTTTTTTTTAAATAAAATACAACTTTTTATTCTTTTTTTTAAATTTTTTATTTTTTTTTGTGTTTATTTAAATTTACTTCTGTTTTTCATTGTTTTGTTATTTTTGTTGCGTTCTAGTTCATAAATACTACAATAACTTTCTTTAAAAATTGTGCTATATCATACAAATGTCAGTATTAAAAAATTTGTAAAATATTAATAAATTTGAGTTTTTGAAAACAAAAATAGGTTTCCGCGCTTTAATTTTTCACAATTAAAATTTTCCACTAGCTTTGGTTCGTTTTTACCGGTTAAAAAAAATTTTTGGCAACACATACCATACTACAATTTTCCCGAAAAAAAATTGCCAAAAGTTGGAATAAATTTGGTTTTTTTGCTAAAAAAAAAGCCATGTAACCCCTTACCACTGAATTTTCTGCTCGCTACTGTACGTAATATTTTAACAATGACAATTCTCAAGCGGTCAGAGTCATGTTAGTGAGTACGTATCGAATACGTATCTGATCAACGGTTTCCTCTCAAGTGTCGTATAAATCTGTCGTCCGCCAAGAATATGAGTTTTTTCAGTAAAAAAATTTACGAATTGTTTATAAATTTTTTCAAGAGGGGGGCGGCATAGGTAAGATTTTTTGTGGTGGGGGGGGGGCGTCAGTGCACAAAGTTTGGAAACCGCTGCCCTAATCTGAAGGTTATGTTAACTGGTTTATCAAAACCTTAAATTCAGGAACTAAGGAAATAGCTGGTTTATGAATATGTCTGAATTTGCTTTAGTAACGAGGCAAATATAAAAATTATACACTTACCTTACTTTGTGAGCTATCGAAATATTTTTTACAGTAGAAAGTTAACAACATAACAAGAACAGCAACTTCAAATAGAGGTAAACAACACTCGCCTGACATACATATATATATATATATATATATATATATATATATGGATATATATATATATATATATATATGGATATATATATATATATATATATATATATATATATATATATATATATATATATATATATATATATATATATATATATGAGGAAGTATCTACTTAAAATTCTCACAGACATTCTGCACAAGAAAATATTAACAAAGTTATTCCTATATCAGAAAGAGCTTTAAATGAATTTCATGTGCAAATTATAATAGACACCGGTATACGCAATCAAACTAACGGAGAAACACTTTTTAAAACACGAAAACGAATAACAATAGAAAAGGAACAAATAAATGACGCCGACACGATCCAAATTTTTAAAGAATATATCCCATTTAACAAGTTGACCGCTATCCTTATAGACGACAATACCTTCAGCATTATCTCACGTATATTTGATCAATGTTTTAGTAAATACAAAATTGATCGTTGTACCAAACTCCTTACCGATATGCAAACCATTGAAGAACAAACAAAAATTATAAAACAAAATCATGAATTATTAAACCATCGCGGAATTGACGGAACATTTAACGGTTAACCACTTAACACGTAGCTATTATTTCGATAACATGAAAAGTAGAATAACATCATACATAAACACATGCAGTACATGACTTACACACAAATACGAAAGACACCCACTAAAACTAAAATACGGGCAAACTGAACAAGCACACGAACCATTCCAAATAATTTATACAGATATACTCTATTTAGAAAACAAATATCTTCTCACACTTCTCCACAAATTCTCGAGATATGCGGAAGCTTATATGATCCCATCCAAAACACCGGTAGAAGTACTCAAAATCTTTGAAAACTATTTTTCTAGATACGGTATTCCAATTAAAATTATTCATGACGGAGCGTTAGAATTCACTTCCATAAATATATAAGAATTTTTAAAATTGTATGATATACAAGACCACACCTCTTCAGCACGAAATTCAAACGCTAATTCACCAATCGAACGCTTTCATAAAACCTTTTTAGAAATATTTCGTATTATCCACAAAACAGATCCCAAATGTGATTTCAATGAAAAAATTGACCAAAGTATACCGACCTATAATAACTAAATCAAATAAGTCCACTATTTTTAGACCGTTCGAAATTATAAAAGGTATTCGCCACAAAACAATTATAAATTTAGAAAATGAAAATGCCATGACTGAATACAACGAAAAACATATCGAGGAAATCAATAAAATCAAACAGTTAATTACTCAAAAACAACAAACTAATAAAAACACCCTAGACAAAATAAATCTAGACCGATCCCGACCCACTTTTGGGTCCTATGGACCCTGGCGGACCTTACATAATGTAATCTATATCTATCTAAAATAGTTTAGCTCTGTAACAGTGAAAAAATTTTCAAAATTGGTCCTTTAGTTTATTTTTTACAATTATGGGGTCAGTAAACCCTGGCGAAACTCATACAACTCTAGTACTCTAACAGTAAGAAAAGGGTTCTAGGGATCCCATATAACTTATGGCAGTCCGTGCGGTTCTTGCGGACATCATTTAATTAATTAATTCAAATACTTTAACTTACTAACTTTGAAAAAATTTTTAAAATCGATTGGGTAATTAATTTTTGGCCTTTTTAGGTCCCGAAAACCTTGACGGATCTCACATAAAATACCTTAAATCCATTTAAAATTGTTTAACTTTCTAACATTAATAATTATTAGTGAAAAAATTTTCAAAATCGATTCATTTAAAATTTTTTTCCGTGCATACATATGTACATTGTACATATTATGTTGTTTTGTTTCATATTTAATAATATTATATCATAACATAATGTTCAATTTCTTGTTTATTTAAAATTCAATAGAAAAAAAATATTCATTACATAAGCTTAGAAAATCTGCTTAATTTTCATTTTTCAACTCGAGACAGAACTATGCTAATTATCTATTATATAAATGCGAAATACCACTCACTCACTCACTCACCTATCAAGAAATCTTTAAAACTACAATACCTACAAACTTGAAATTTGGCATGTAGGTGCCTATTGGGTCGTAGGCGCTCGCTAAGAACGGGTTTTCCAAAATTTTCTGTCTAACCGTCGAAATTTACGAAAAACCGTAAAATATTAATTTTCTATTGCTGTATACAGCAATCTGTGGCCAATTTATAAAAAAATCATAAAAATTTTAAATAGTCGCTAAGCATTTGGAGAAAAATAAATTTGGAATTTCTGTAAGTATTAATAAGTATTTTTATAGATACTATATAATATTATTTTTACCTACAACTACTATGAAATTACTTATTTACGGTACGAAATACTATTTTCAAAAAATTAAAATAAATGGTTTGATGAATTTTGATTAAATGTTACACAAACCCTTTTAAAATCTCGGACTAAATAAACGTCAGTTTAAAATTGATTCCCAGGAGTCTGAAGCAATAAAAATTACGCAAAATTAAATGATCAACGGTACTCCACTCCTAAAAATCTAAATAAGTATGGTTGTCTACAGAAAAGTCACAAACTGTTAAAATTAGGTACCTATATTTCTGAAATAAGAATATGGCTACGCTGGAGTCGTTTGACGAGCAGAGCAACTTTCAAAAATTGGTTCACTGGTGGATACGTGATACCTTGTGTTCTAATATATGTAGACTTCTAAAGTAAACGGCTGGACTTTGGAAACTAAACGGTTGGATTCTACCAGATTTTGCTTAAATAATATTGAGATCCTAAAAAATGAAAGCTCTCTAGAATGGATGGATCTTGACCAAATTTTGCTCAAACATTACCGAGGTCATGAAATAAACGAATGTGAAGTTGAAATGACCCCCTAGGGTGCTGGAGACCCAAAAATGGTCTAAAAAGACGGCGAATCTTGCCTGAATTTTACTTAAACATTGATATTTAAAAAAAATTAAGTGAGATTAAAATTATTGCCTAGGATTTTGGAATAATACAAGACGCAACAAATTAATGAATGGAGTATGTACAGAAAGCCTCAAGGCATGAAAATTAAATAGCTACAGTAGAAACTCGACAATTCATCATGCTCGGGGCCGGAGAGGTGATAAATTACAGAAATAGACGAATTATGAGATATGTCTGAAAATGAAAAACAAAGAGAAAAATTAATTAAATATTTTTACTTATTTAAATAAAGCTATCCCTTTATTTTGAGAAATTCGTTGTTTAATGGAATTTTTACAATTAGGTATGATACACTTTAATTTTTTTCTATTTAAATTTCAAAAGTTAAGTAGAAAACCAACTACACTACGTACATTTTTTTTAGGAGCGACAAATTGTTATAGAATATGATGAGTTATAGAGTGACGAAATATCGAGTTTCCACTGTACACTGTAAATATGAATATATCTATTTTAAGATCATTGGACGAGCGGAACGGAACACTAGAAGAAACTGATTTTATAAAAAAATTTAGAATATCTAATTTAAATGTAAAGTGAGTTCAAAATTAATCCCCAGCACTATCTAATAGGATTTTAAACGGTTGGATTTTGACAATATTTTATGAAAATTAAATATGCTTTAGAAATGTGAATATGGTTAATTTAGGGTTATTAGGCGAGAATTATGCTCAGAATTTTAGAATATCAAATTTGAATGAACCTGGGGGTCAGAGTTGTCCGTCAAGGCCATCAAATAAGACCCAAATTAATTGTGATATTAAAATTGTCTCCTACGGTCTTGGTGCCCAAGCAAGGCCTAAAATGGAAATACTCCTAAAACTACCTATTGATGCGGGTATCTAAGTACATAAAGGTGCGGAAATTAGCCATGCTATTGAAATACGAAGATTGTTACTTTAGAGTCGTTTGGCGAGCGTGGCCAGACATTATAAATAATTGATGTACAGAATTTCCAAATATCTAATTTAAAATTGATCTAATCATTTGACGAATAATTAAGATAATTTTACGTGGGTGAAACCACGGGCCACAGCTAGTAATGAAATAAATGAGAAACAAAACTTTCTTTATTATAATACATGTATGTGGATAGATTTCACTTTTTCTCACAAAATTCTTTAAAAAAATGAAATATTTTTATATTTCATAAAGAACTGAGACATAAATATAAATTACTTATTAGACTAACAAAGAGAGAAAATTAATACAAATGTGAAAATTTACATTTTCTTGCAAAATACTTAAAATAGAAAGAAAATTATAAGAATATTTTCTTCATAATCTTTTTTTTAGCTTTTCAACGACGTAAAAATCGAACATCTAACGATAGGATCTAATGATAGGATCGAATGATAATAAATGATAAAAAATTGCCAGAAAACCTACTTCTGGGCATCCGACGTGTCTGGCTGACGAACTTAGCCGAGCTAATCCGGATTTTAGTTCGCACACAAAATTTCATAAGCACTAAACGTTTCGTTTGAAAGTTATCGTGGCGACACCTATATACAGGGTGGTCCAGAATTATGTACCGTAATTGCTGGAGCTGATAGTATGTTCAAAAATAATGGTACCTTTTTATCTACACTTTTTTCCAAAACTCAACGATAAGGGAGATCAGGCAGAGGGGTAAAATGTAGAGGGGTGGAACGAAACTAACTTCTTCTTTTAAAAACAATTTTGGGCGCTTTTGATTACTCGATTCATAATCTAGGAGTGCGTATGAACATTTAGATAATTAAATTTATGGTATCAATTATTCCATCACTTATAATTAGGGGATAATTTGGAAATAGATATTTCTACTTTAAATTACTCGAAAACGGTAATATTTATCGAAATGTAACAACTATACTTTTTTGCGTGAAATTGTCTGAGGAATCATATTATCAAGGATTTTGTTTAAATAATTGCAAGTTAAAAAAGAAAAGAGGTGATAACTCACACCTACCACCCAAAACCACCCCTTAGTCATGAGTAGTGGAATAAGTGTTGACATAAATTTAATCCTTCTAACGCAAAATAAGTACCCCTAAAATATCAATCCGTTATTCAAAAGCGTTTGGAGAATATTTAAGAAATAATGGTTTTCGGTTCACCCCTTTACAGAGTTGTATCTCCCTTATTATTGAGTTTTGAAAAAAAGTGTACGGGAACAGGTACCATTATTTTTGAACGTACTTCCAGCTCTAGCAATTACGGTACATAATTCTGGACCACCTTTTATATAAGAATATATATATATATATATATATATATATATATATATATTAATATATATATATATATATATATATATATATATATATATATATAAGTATACATATATATATATATATATATATATATATATATATATATATATATATATATATATATAAATTTTAGTGAATATCATTTTCGTATTCTGGGTCTGTCCATAACAAAAGGTCCATAACATAAAAAAAATAAAAAATATGATAAAATTATAATATTACTGGTATTGTGTTGTGTATTAGATGTAGGAAGTTGGCACTACTGTGATTTTGCAGGAAACTTGTGTTTTGTTTGTCTTTTTGCCAGTTGTTTGGAGGCTATGTTGATTGTTAAAGGTGTGTTGATTTTTTTGTATCCTTTTAGCGAATTTCCAAAACTGGAAATTCAGCTTTTACGCCAGGTGTCATGGTGCGACCTAAGCCCGAGACCATATCAGAAATATGTTTTGAGGTCCCTAGAATACGAAAATGATATTCACTAAAATTTATATATATATATATATATATATATATATATATATATATATATATATATATATATATATATATATATATATGTATCCGCGCGATAACTCTCGAACGAAACGTTTAATGCTTATGAAATTTTGTGTGCGGATTCGATTTTCCAAATTGTTGGATGAGTTCGTTAACCAGACACGTCGGATGCCCAGAAGTAGGTTTTCCGGGCGTTTTTTGTCAACAAAATGAGTTTTTTGCCAGAATTAAGCAATTTTTCAAATTTTTTTTTACACTAAGCCATTGTAAAAGGTAAAATGCATAAAAAATGTTTTTACACCGTTGCTCTAAATTACTTACTTTTCGAGAAAAACTAGGAAATATGTCGTTCTCCATTTCACTCGCACTCGCATTCTTTTTTTTTCTGTCTCATTTTTTGCGAGCTAAATTCGAAAAAAACCGCTTTATAAGTAGCGTGTCATGATTTTTTTAATCCAATTTAACGATTCGGCTATATTCTATTTCTCTGTCAGTTAAATGTTTTTATAATGTATCTCTGTTCCATTTTTTTTTACAAAAGAAATCCCGACGATATCTGTTATGTGATATGATCAGAATTTAGATTATATTTACACCTTCCTAAAATTAATAAGAGTTTGCTTCAATCGTATAAAAATTACGTTAAATCATATTCAAACAATAATATTTTTACGTAATTTTCTATCCAATTGACAATACAGTTATGATTAGAATTGTATAATCAGAGCATTCTAATATTAAATAATTTTGCACATTCAATTTTTTTTTTTAACAAAGAAAAATTTTTTTAAATTTTGACACATTCTTTTATGAAATTTCGATTAAGAAATATTAAAAAATTTTAAAGTGAATCATTTAAAAAGAGTTAAAAATAAATTAAAAAGGAAACATTTCTCTATTTTAACATATTTGTAAAGAAAATTTTACAGTTTACTTACAGTTTTTTGAAAAAATGTAATAACATTTTTACGTACAATAAAGATTATATTTGAACGGTAGGAAATCCACAAATTTTTAGTCGAATTTTCTCCGAAAAATTAGACTTATACAGTCTATACGATAAGAGCTGCGAGAGGCGAGACCAGGGGCGCTATCCGTTTTCGGACCCGTAGAACACGATTATGTAAAAAAAAAAAGATGTCTGATATATATATATATATATATATATATTTTCCCGCAACCTTTTAATATGTGTAGGGCCCCCCTATGGAAGTTAAGAGATGAAATTTGGTAAGTGGGGCTTATTCCGATGCACAACAATACTATCAAAGTGGGGTCAAATTTTGGGCAAATTTTTTTTCGGACCCGACCTTTAAGGGGGTGGTGGGGGGCGGAAAAGCAATAAAACTTTTCCAAATCGATTTTAAATAATGTTTCGGTCAATTATCTACAACATATCCAAAATTCAGCTTCCTAGGATGATATGGTGGGAGTAGAGGGGGGAAAAACGATTTTCGCTGGATCTAACAGGCCCCCAGCCCCCCAGAATTAACGTAGAGGGTTGAAATTTGGTGTGTTGATAAAGCTCGTACCTAGGTTGTGCTTTTTGGAGGTTTTAATATTTTACCCCCACCCCCCTCATTTTTAAGCTACAATTTCATGCATTTTCGACGTTTTCGAAGTTTGTACCACTCGCACAGGTCACCCGAATAAACCTAGAGGGCTGAAATTTTGTATTCGGATTGAGTTAGTATCAAGGGGGTGCCTTTTGGGGGTCTCGACTTTTAACCCCTACCCCCACCATTTTTATACCCAAAAGAACATGATTTTTCTTGTTTTTTAACAGTTTCGTTCGGGTCAAAATCTCCCCAAATAAACCTAGAGGGCTGAAATTTGGTGTACAGGTTAAGCTAATAGCCAGACACTGTTTTTTGGAGGTTTCAACTTTTAACCCTTACCCCCACGATTTTTACGCCAATATTTCCTTAATTTTTTTGCTTGTTTTCTAACACGTCTAGAGACTCCATAAGGAAACCTAGAGGGCTGAAATTTTGTACGTGTATTCAGTTAGTATCCAGCTAGTACCTTGTAGGGAGTACACATTACTTTTCCCCCCACTTCTTCCATTTTTACATCGGAATTGAATGCTATTGTTAAATATGTTTTAAATGCATTACTTTTATTGTAAATACAAGTAGGCGAATAGTAATTTTAAAAAATTTAAAAAAAAGTGAATACAATTTTTTAACAAATGAAATACATACATATTAAGTAATTTGCAAATGTTATTAAAGTCACTGTTTATTTATTTATTTAATTATTATTTAGGAATTTTGGATTTTTATTATTTATAAAATAGAAATTTTGGATTATTTTGGAAAGAAAAAATATCTTCATAAAAGCCTTCCAGTTTACTATTTAAGTTTCTTTTTTAATATTTAAAAGTAAAACACAAAGGCAATTGGCGGATAAGCATGGATAGAAATGCCCTCGTACGAATTGTGTTGGCTTTTTCCCTGTTAACTTCTATCGGCACACAATTGAAATTTACTGAGATTCAGCCCTTAAAAACTTAAAATCTTTTTATAAAGCCCCGATCAACCGGACACTCATTATCAGTTTTGAAACCACCAAAATTACAAATCGCTTGTGGACTTTCAATTATATTTCGCTTGTAGACACTCAATACCGAAGAAATAATTTTTTATTTTTTTTATTTTTTATTTATTTTTTTTTGAAAGAAAAAATATCTTTATAAAGGCCTTCCAGTTTACTATTTAAGGTCCTTTTTTAATATTTAAAACTAAAACATAAATGCAATTAGCGGATAAACATGGGCAGGAATGCCCTCGTACGAATTGTGTTGGTTTTTTTTCTGCTACCTGTTTTCGGCACAAAATTGAAATTTACTGAGATACAGCCCTTAAATACTTAAAACCTTTTTTTAAAGCCTCGATCAGCCGAACACTCATCACCAGTTTTGAAACCAACAAAATGACAATTCGGTTGTAGACTTTCAATCACATTTCGCTTGTAAACATTCAATACCGAAGATGAAGGAGAAAATTCGACTACCGTGATGGGGCCCCGCTGCTCACGGCGTTTTTTTTTTATTTCTTTAATTAATTATTAAATTTGGTTTTAGAAGAAAATCTTCGTCTAATTCGTTCCAAGCCGAAAGTATAGCCACTAATAAGGACATTCCACTGTTAAAATAAATGGAAAATATATTGAAATTTATTTAATGAAAGCCATTCATACACATTTTTAAAATATCCTTTTGAATTATATAACAAATAAAATCTGTGTAAAAAAATCTAATTGACGTGTTTTTTCTCAATTTGCTAATATTAAGTAAGGCTCGTTAATTAGGGAGTGATTGTGTCAAAATTTTAATATAAAATATGGTAATTTTAACCCTCTTTAAAAGAACATTTCGATTTTAACAATAAAAAAATTTTAAAAAGTGTTTTCGTTTTTCCCGGATTACCAAAAACTGTTCATAGGCATATCTGTGACTAAAGTTGCCTCCCTTTCTTAAGAAAATAAAGTATTTTTAAAATTTTGTGCAAAAGAATAAAACACAATTAACGAAAAAAAAGTACGCGTTTCCATATTTTTAAGATTTTGTAGTACAAGAAAATCCTTATAAATTCATCATATCTGTTATTGCATTTACTAGCTTTTACGCAATTTAATAAACAGTATCGTTTTGATTTTTTAAACTCATTTAATAGGCTATTGACTATGTAGTTGAATAAGGAACTAATTCGTAACAGGTGTTTTATTGTTTCATATGTTCAATTGTACCCCAAAGATGATAAATTCACAAAGTGCTATTAAATTTAGGCATGCGTTTTTACGAACGGCGTAAACGTATCGACGCTTACGTTTTTTAACTATAACTCAAAAACTATGCATTTGTCGTAAATACACATCATATGATTTTTTGTACAGAATTAAATTTCCTATCGAAATCGCACTTTATGAATTCAAAAAACTTTTTTCTCAACAAAATAAGTCAAAAAAACTATTTAAAGAAAAGCTCAAATTTTTCAATTTTTCTTTTTTTTTAAATTTTTGAGTAATACTTTTTTCTGAGTGAATTTAGGTATAGGGATTGGTTCACAAAAAAGAAAGCTGATGTAATTCCCGTCAGAATGGTGACAGATAAAACTATTTTCGATAACAACCGGCTGAGACACAGTCGTTCAAAGTTACCTACTTTTTTACAATTTTATTACTTTTGACTTTTATACCATGTTATTTGTAATTTTTACACGCAAAAATTATTTTTATTGAGTACAAAAATTTTTTCTGCTTTATCAGAGGTAACGATAAAATTATTTGCTAAAAATTTTGATATTCATATGATCTTAGGTATAAAAAGAAACTTTAATATTGTACTAAATTACAGTTCTATTTTTTAAAAAAAATTAAATGTATCTATTATATTTCTCCCATAATGTTTTCAAATTCAATATCAATATCTTCATCAACATCGTTTTGGACATCTCCTTCTGTAATTTCTGGAACATCCGCATTTTCACAATTTTCTGGAACATCCACATTTTCGCAAATAAATTCTTTGCAGCTAATTCCTAATTTTCTACAGCTGCAATTTCCGTGACAACCTTTTATACACCCGCAACCTATTTGTTCCAGTAAATTCTGCAGTGCAGGAGGTTTTGTTGTTTTAATTGGCACTAATCCATTTTTAGATTTTTGCAAACCCCACTCAAATGGATTTAAAATATTTCCTTCCCACTGTTGAATTTGGTGGTACGTCCTTAAACCGTGATAATTAGTGGCATCAGAAGTTAATGAGAAATTGGTTAGAGAAAATTTGCTTTTTGATAATTTTTGAAAAAGTTGTAACCGAGAACTACCTAAACTGTTGGCCTTAATGCCATAAAGAGAAATTACGATTTAATTCTATTACGTAAATTGTGGCTGTAGAAAATTATAGGAATTAGCTGCTCCATGTTCTGCAAAGAATGTATGGGCCTAAATTGTGAAAATGCGGATGTTCCAGAAATGACAGAAGAGAATGTCCAAAACGATGTTGATGAAGATATTGATATTGAATTTGAAAACATTATGAGAGAAATATAATAGGTACATGTAACTTTTAAAAAAAATTAGAACTATAATTTAGTACAATATTAAAGTTATTTTTTATACCTAAGATCATATGAATATCAAAATTTTATCGTTACCACTTTTATCGTTACCTCTGGTAAAGAAGAAATAATTTTTGTACTCAATAAAAATAATTTTTTTGTGTAAAAATTACAAATAATATGGTATAAAAGTCAAAAGAAATAAAATTCTAAAAAAAAGGTAAATTTGAACGACTGTATCTCAGCCGGTTTTTATCGAAAATATTTTTATCGGTCACCATTCTGACGGGAATTACATCAGCTTTCTTTTTTGTGAACCAATCCCTATACCTAAATTCACTCAGAAAAAAGTACTACTCAAAAATTTAAAAAAAAGAAAAATTGAAAAATTCGAGCTTTTTTTTAAATAATTGTTTTGACTTATTTTGTTGAGAAAAAAGCTTTTTGAGTTCATAAGGTGCCATTTCGATGGGAAATTTAATTCTCTACAAAAACTCATATTATGTGCATTTACGAAAAATGCATAGTCTTTGAGTTATAGTTAAAACACGTAAGCGTCGATAAGTTTACGCCGTTCGTAAAAACGCACGCCTAAATTTAATAGCACATTGTGAATTTATCATCTTTGGGGTACAACTGAACATATGAAACAATAAAACACCTGTTACAAATTAGTTCCTTTTCCCCCTGTTTTTTTGTACATAGTCAATAGCCTATAAGACATTTATTGTTAGTGAGACATATTTGAATTATTTTCCTAACTAATAAATTAAATTCTGTAGACTGATGTTTTTGTAGATAAAAAAAATTCTAGGTAACGTCTGTATGAGACAAAAGTCTGAAAATGGACGTAGAATCTCACTGTTATTAATTATTATGTCTTAGTCTTTTGAAAAATTATTTTTTGAACTAAAATAAGAATAGGAGGAATATAAACTTAGGGGTAAACGACAGGAGTATATAAACTTTATTTTAGATTCTACGTTTATTTTTACAGAAAATCATCAAGTACCTATTATTTCTTTTTTGAATGTATAAATACAAAAAGTTCGAAATTATTTTATATTAGAATTTCAATTTTGGTCGACCCTACGGGTTGTCCCCATTTACTCTTTTCTCGTCTCTTTTGACCCCAATTTTTCATAGAGAAGAAATTATACGATTTTTGTTAATTTTTCAAAAACCACCGATATTTTTAAATTTTTTTGGATACTGCTGATAAAGTGACCATCTTCGCGTAAATTTTTAATATATTAAAGATTAGGTACTCATAAAATAAATACAAAAAAATACGGTGTGAAGTCTGAATGCGTACCTATTCATCCTTGTCTACGGTAGCACATTTTTTATTGACATAAATATTAGAAACGCAGGAAAAGAGACCAGGAATCAACATAGAAGTGGATTATGGTACGATATATTTTCTGAAAAAAGTGCTTAGGACCAAAGTTATAGAGTTCAAAGTGATGCACTTGATGATGACTTTGAAGTTGACCTTGAGGTCAATTTCCAAAGTCATTTGAAAATCATTTAATATTTTTCAAAAGGAGTAGTTTACTTTTCATCCCTAAATGGTTCAAAGTATATTCGAACGAATTTCACATGCAAGATAGAAAATAAGTGATCAAGAAGTAATTTTGAAAAATACTTGCTCAATCGCAATCGGAAAAATAATAGTTAATCATATGTTGAATTGAATTCCTAATATGATAACTATAGAGTAGCAATAAAAATTTTAAAAAATTTTGAAAATTTCTAATATAACATAAAGTTAATGTTTAACTTACAATTGGAGTGATATTAAATCTTTTCTTAACTTTACTTCTAAAATTACTTACAAAAATGTTTTCTTCTAATTTTTTCTATAAATTTGCGCCTATTTTTCCATTTCGTCAGGTTTTTATTTTTTTTATTTTAGAAAAATAACGCAACAAATCAATTTTGAAGATAGATTGAGTCAATACATGAAATTACTGCTTATAGGTACAGGATATGGTCAAAGTTCGGCAATGGCTAATCATTTTCAACTGACCTTGAAAATCGATTTCAGGGTCACTATCAAGTGCATCGCTTTAAATTCTACAAATTTCGTACTCAGCCCTTTTTTCAGAAAATATGTCGTTTCAAAAATATTTAGCTATAACTGTTTTCATCTACAGAGGTTGAATGGTGTTTTCTACCCCTAAAAAGCGTATTTAGCCGAAATAAAAAAACACGTATTTAATATTTTTCGCTGTTTAATAAGTATGTTAAGTTTCATTCAAATTGGCAAGTATTAGTTGGGTAGTGTTATTTGTCAGAATGTTTTGCCGATCTAGTTTTTTCAATATTTCTTTGCTCGTTTTCAGAATTTGTATTTTAATTTCTACGGACAAATAACTCATTCTTTTCTTCGATTTTAGTAACTTTTATTTGCTGATGTTGACCATTAATTGATCGAAACATATCAAATATTTTTCAATGATTTTTTTAGCGAATGTCGAAAATTTTGAAAATTTTTTCACCGTTAGTAAGTTAAAGTATTTGAATTCATTAAGTAATTAAATGATGTCCACAAGAACCTTACGAACTACCATAAGTTATATGAGATCCCTAGGACCCGTTTTTTACTGTTAGGATAAACTTTTTACTAAAATTATTTTAGATGAATAAAGGTTATGTTGTATGATTTCCGCCAGGGTTTACTGTTCCCATTATTGTAAAAAATAAACTAACCGACCGATTTTGAAAATTTTTTCACTGTTAGAGAACTAAATTATTTTAGATGGATACAACTATGCTGCACAAAGTCCGTTCGGGTTCTTGGGTTCCAAAAATATCAAAACTAATTACCCAGCCGATTTTAAAAAATCTTTTACTCTTAGAAAGCTAAACTATTTTAAATAGGTACAGTTCTTAGATGAGATCCGCCAGTCCCCAAAATTTGGAAATTCGCTATGTTATGCAGATGCTGCGACAGGGGTATTTAAGAATAATGTTACAGTTATAGTTGAAAGTTGAGAAGTTTTGATAAAAGAAGAATAATCTACAGGATCTAAGGTAACTATAACCCTAAAGCTTTTACTTCAAACTAATTTCATATAATTATGAAATGGATGAAAGATTAGCAACCCAGTAACTGTAACGTAAGTTACCAAAACATTAATTTGTTTCTATACCTTTTAGAAAATCGGACTCAGACATATGATTTTTTGTATTCTCTTCACAAATAACTCATCGATTGCAGAACTAATTTTTTTATATTTTTACAAAAAACAAAAATGTAAATTTAACGTACCTAAAAAATGTAACGTGAGTTACCAAAATGGTAACTCACGTTACGGAGTTTCTTAAATAGTAGTTGTTTCTTTAGTTGTTTCTTTATTCGAGAAATGATGTGTGCCAAAGTAATGAGGATGCCATCCCTGAAGTAAAAGTTATGTGTTTGAAGAGTGTTTATGGACAAAATAACGAACTTTTCAAAATAGATGAAAATGACGTTACTTTTGTTAGTGTTAACAGGTTTTAAATGTACTTCCTTACCCAGAAATTGAAATGAAAGGTGGTAGGATGTACTACAAGTTAAAAAAATCAGTTGATTTTAAAGAGAAGTAAGAAAACAGTAAGGGTTTCCCATTATGAATTTAGAAATATTTAACCAGTATTATAAGACAGCCTACTATAAATTGTAGGATTAAAATAAATAGGCTACTTTTTCACCTTCTGTTTAAAACTTCTATTGTTTAAGACTAGTATTTTATAGTTTATAGCAGGTATTATAAAATTGTTCTGTTATTCTGATATTTAGTAATAATAAAACTTTCCTAGTATTTCATATGTGTCGCTTAATTTGTTTGTCTAAACACTTCTTTTCTAAAATTACTTTTAAAAAAAAAGGGCTTCAACATTGTAAAATATTCTTTTAAAAACTGTATACATTGATTTGAGTAATGTATACAAATAATAATTATTTTATATAACTGTTTTCAGATCATTTTCCAATGAAGACAAAATGTAACGTGAGTTACCGTAACGTGAGTTACCGACATTGATATGGGATTTTAATAATAAGGTCTTCTACAGGCATAGGAAAATTTTGACAAACTTATCATCTTCTATATAACACACACAGGTTGAATATAAAAAAAAAATTATTCTTGTAACTTTGAATCGGGAGCAGAAAAAAGCAATTGACTCCAAAGTAAATTTTGTACTGTCCCTTTTTTGTAACGTGAGTTACCAAAATGTTTAAATTATTATTTCAGTTGTGGACAACCCAAAAGCTTTAAAAAAAATGATGGTAAAAGCAGATCATCATGCTAATACTAGGAAAAATTCCAATTAAAAAAATGTTTTAACTTAGTGTTGTTATAATACAAAAACTCTTAAATTTTGATTCACTTAGTAACGTGAGTTATCGTGGACACACCCTTCTAGGGAGCTCAGAACATATTTCTGCCATAACCCCGGGCTCAAATTGCGTCATGAGACCTACTGCAATAGTTGAATTTCGAGTTTTCGAAATTCGCTAATAGTAAATAATTATAATTAATAATTAATAAGAATAAAAAATTTAAAAAAATCTATACATATGTAATGGAAATATGCAATAGTGACAGTGATTTCTCAAGTAGGGTAATTCCATGGTCACTTACATTACAATTGATTTGAAATTGGGATTAAAATCTTTTGATATTTTCGTATTTAATGAGTAAATTCAGTAAGATTTACTTAAATCGAATACGATTTGAACTTTTAAACAGAGGAAATCAAACAACAAAAAATGCATAAAAATTTTTTTTTATACAAGATAAAGTGGGTGGTCACTTACATTACTCAAAAAGGAATACAATTTTTCATCTTTTATACAATGAAAATTTTTTGCTCTGTTTTGATAACAGACAGCTTCATTTAAATAAATTTAAACAAACAATGTTTTAATAAATGTTGTGTATTTTTGAAAACAATTGAACCTTAATTTCTCTAAACTTGGTTTTTAATTGGGTTCGATTCGTGTAATCCTCATATGGAAGCTTTTAACCCTTGCATGGAACAAATTGTTACTTAAATTTTTAAATTATAGCGGTTTACTTGATTTAAATTATTTTTCAAATACTGTTGATTGCCGAAAATTTTGAATTTCTAATCAATATTTTTCACTTTTTTCAAGCTTAAAAATTTTTTCTTGTTCACCATCATAAAGTGCATAAAAAAACCTACAATTTAAGAAAAAAAAAGAACCTCATACGATAAAATGCACAAAAATCATTGGCCAGTCAATTTTCAAATTTGACGTTAATTTTCGGGGTTTGTGTTAGATATTTTGACTTGAAATTTTAACCAGTTATTGTCCGCGTTATAAAGTATATTTTCTGAAAATTTAATCAAATTTCACTTAAAACATCCGAAGTTAAGAACAAAAAACCAAAGTTTAGCAGTATCTCCAGTTATAATTTTTTTTTAAGGTTATGTGTGCAGATAAAAATTTCATACTGTAACCGCTGGTAGACTATATCATAGTGAATAGCCTCAAATTTTTTCATTTTTTTTAGACCTACACACACCGAGATATACTCATCTATATTAAGAAAGTACGACTAAAATGGTCGATTTTTCACAAAATGGCCGATAACTTTCGTAGCGGCGGTTGCTAGTGGTAGAAAATGTTCATTTCGTACAGTCTTCGATGTAATTAACATGCTACAAAAAAAAAATTTGAGGGGGGAAACAGTTCCTTATTCACTAAAATTTGGTAGTTGTCCGACTCCATTATAGGTATTATACGCATATTATGTAGGTATTTATTTTATGTTTTGTATTTATTCATTAAATTCATAGTACATAGGTGACTTTGGCACTAAAAAAAATTAATTTCCGTTCTCTTTTATATTTTCAATTGCATTATCTGTGTGTTTTATTTATTTAATAATCAATTTTAAAAAATAATGTTAATAACCTCCTTTTTGATTTGAATGAACTTAAAAGATATTAACTTGGTTTAGATAAGTACTATATAATTATGCTTACTGGTGAAGAATTATCGCTAGTCCCAATTATCGATAGTTATCGATAGTCAATCGCAAAACTATCAATAGTTGTCAATAGCTAAGTTTTTATTGCAAAAATTCTCACTTAAATTTCTTCACTTAAATTTAACCATGCTTCATCACTTATGAATTTAAATAATTTACGTTTTCTTGGCTTTATCTCTTTCATTATTGTACTAACGTAAATTTTAAAATTGCAGTTTGTTTTTAGAAAAGAATAGAAGATTGATTTGTTTTGAATATAAGAATTATTTGATTTTTTAACTTTGACTCATGATCAATTGCACAGCCAAGCTGCTGCTCCTTTGCAGATAACGCTCGCCCCCCCCCCCCTCGCGATTTGATCAGTAATATTTAGTTTTGGTGTGTACACGAGTTATAGTATGCACTGAGATAATGTTCTTTTATTTGTATGCCTTTGTAGACGTTTTAATAAACAGTGAGTAAACCGCTTCTGTTGTTATAATTTTTGTTTTTTACCGTTTCTCGAAACTTGTGTTTTTCCCCATAAGGAAAATCATATCTGAGGTTCTAGAAAAGATAGACACTTAATTTTTTTTTTTATTTTGTTCATAAACATATTGCGCATAAAGTGGAGTATGCTTTTTCCATTTGAACATTTGTAACTATTTTTAAACATTTTTTTTTTTAAATAAAAAATTGGGTTTTATAATTTTTATAATTTTAGGATTACAATTTTATAGTTAATTTTTAAAATTACCTGAAACCCATACTCAAATTTATGGACAGGTTCTTTAGGAATAAAATAATGAAAAAATATTTAAAAAATATTCATAACTTTTAGAGATATGGCGTTCCTTGTAAACGCTTAAAAACTTGTGAAATGGGCCCCCTCCCCCACAGGGAAGAGTAATGAATGTTTCAAAAATAAAATTTTCTATTTGAAACCATCCCTAATTTGAAAAAAGTTTCAATAAGCAAAATAATCATAAATAAAAAAGTTGCTTTTTTATTTGAACTCCTCCCTTAATTCAGTGTGAAAACTATAACCTATTGTGGACCCGCTGAGAAGGGAATGTCGAGTTACATTACTACGATTAACACAGATGATTGTTATTCCACATACAGCAAAATTTCCTTTTATGCAGTCTTTTTTGTGAGATTTTTATGCGATTTTTTCATGAGGTTTTTAGAAAAATGGGCATTAACATGGATAATATCAATAAAAGGTAAAAGAAAATATGAAATTTGAATATTAATTTACGATAAATTTAGTTCCCGACTGTTTAGAGCGCGTTTTATCGTCACATTACATAAGTATATAAATTATCGTGTCTTTAAATTTCTTTACATATTTATGTACTGTAATTTTTCCAAACAATATAAAAATGAAATAAAATGTTTAAAAATGTTCCTATGTGTAAATTATTCCTTTGTCTTATTTAGAAAAGCAATATTTAGGGAATCGTGAGATTTTGAGTTATGTATTTTCTATAAAATTTTCTAAAATCTGTTGTGAACTATACATTTTATAGACATTTATGAAGTTTTAAATTTTTTATGCGATTTTTTTTTCTTATGCGCTCGCGCTTTTTCACATAAAAAAGTATTTGTTGTATTTTATATCTATGTACATCGCATTTTTTTAGAATATCAAGATATCAGTTTAGAACAGCGCTCTTAAGCTACGGGTTGCGAGCACGAATGAGGTCCCGAAGAGACGACGTAGAAATTAAATTTAAACATACGAGTGAGTATAACTAGTTCAAAAAATAAATTAACAATTTATTTGTATGCTTGACCTTGCTGATATAACAGCTAGGGTCGTGAAAAATTTCATGATGAAAAATGTAATCAGGAATAGAAAAAGAATCATGCTCCCATTAAAAGACGTAAGTATAATTATAGTTCTTAGTGCCGATGCACACATGCGTTTTTTTCCCGCTGCGTGCACGCTGCGGCGCCGCACGGCACCGCAAGTATGTGTGCATCACACAATTTAACTCAATGTACTTTATAACCGCTGCGGCGCCGCACCGTGCACACAACGTGCAAAAACCGTATGTGTGCATCACATTTTGCGGCGCCGTATGTGTGCATCGGCACTTAAATTGAAGAAAACAGGAAATTAACTTGATAACTACCGTTTCACAAATTTTACTTCCTTATTTTCCACATGATTATTCGTAATTTTTGCAAAATTTTAGTTTCAGTTGATTATACCTAGATTTGAATTTGATGTGTTCAAGTTTACAAGCTGTCCTAGATTTGCTGTGAGGCATGCAACATTTTCTTAATTAAATAATTATTCATATTTTTTAATGAATTGTTTGTTTTAACTTATTTGATTATGGAATTTGGTCAAGTATGTTCATTTACGTTTTTCTTATGAAAATTCTAATAGTTGTTGGTTGTATTGGTATCAGTCTTAAATGAATCCCAGTAAAATCTAAGATTAAGGCGACTTGGGAAATATATGACAAATTTAGATAAGTATAAAATGAATAAAAAATATGTGAATCTAAAATATATCTATGTAATATGAAATAGAACATATTAACTCATCGAAGTAGTTGAATTAAAATTTTGAAAGTATAAGGATAAGGTCACATTGGAAACGCGTACGTACGACTTAATTTGTCTGATGTAGTCGTGAGACTATTGTTGTCAGATAAAGTGCTCACACTGTTAGCGTATACTTACGTAAATTTATTTTAAAAATGAATCTGTTAAGAGATTATTTGTTTCTCGATTATAATATAATTAATTATTATTTGATGAAAAATGCGAATCGAAATTTTTGGGTCTATGAATTATACAATAGAAGATCTACTGGTGAATTTAGGAAATTATTTCCACATTTGAAAATAGACAAAAACAAGTTTTTTCAATATTTTCGTATGAATGAAGGAAAATTTAATGCTTTCGCAACCTCTAACCAAAGTTTTCTACAAATTTCTCTGTTATAGTACTCTTTTTTTTGTTCCCTTTCAAATACGAGAATTATTAACTTTTCTATATCCATTTAAATCCTTAATTTATCAAATAATAAGTTTTATAAAATTGTAATTTGGTACTACAAAATTTGTAATAAATGAAAATATCGGTTAAAATTCAAATAATATTCATAAATTGTATTACTTTTACTTAAGTTGCCTATCTTCTTTATCTTCTACACGTACGACTAGTGCGAAGAAAACATTGTTTCAATTTTTAACACTGACGACTACGTACGTGCGTGCAAGAATAACTCGTATCTAGTGTGACCATCTTCGTTCATTTGCATTATTTGCTTCAATCTGACGTGTACGTACAAGTACGTGCGAGTGATTTGTCGTACGTGCCCGCTTCCAATGTGGTTCTAGCCTAAGAATTATGGGAATAAGCGTAGGTATACATAAATGTGATAAAAGCCCCTGTCCCAGCACCCTGAACAACATAGAGAATTACCGGTTACAAAAACTATCTCATTTTGAAGCTCAGTATTTCTCAAAACGGAGTTTGAAAATGTAAAATGGTAAAAGCCATCTCAACTTAATTTTAAGAGCCCTTTCTAACGATATGTCACACGATGTGTGATGTGGTACATGAGAACGAAATTTGAATCTTCAGTTTCCAATATGGAGAAGTGTCTGAAAAATTCAAGTTGCCTTTTTTTGCTATTAATTGAGATTTATGTCTGTAGCATATACATGAAAAATTTCATGAAGTTATAAGAATACGGTACTTGACTGTGTTTAAAATTTGTGTCAAATGTTAAATAATTCTATGCATTATCATTACATAATATGTCCAATTTTAATGATGAAACATAAACAAATTTGATAACTATTTAGAAATTTTATTTTGAAAATCGCCATTTTTCAACAAATTTCAAGTTAGTGAAAACGCGCCATTTCTTGAAAATGACGTAACATTTTGTAGCTAGATATGTCGATTTTGATAATTTTCATCGGTGAGATGAAATTGTGTTTTGAATATTTCTATTAGCTTATATATATATATATATATATATATATATATATATATATATATATATATATATATAGTAATAATAATCGACCAAAATTCAAATAAATACTTGCTTTTACTTTGACATTTTATGAATATAATCAAAGTTTTGAAGTTATAAATATTGACATTGAAGTTTCTTTGATAATTTTTTACAGAATCTGTCGAAAATAAAAAAAATCACTTAACTGATATGGAAAAACAATGCTTTTAGAATATTTTTGTAACTTCAGTCAAGAACCCTATTGCGAGGTTTTTCTTTGAAACCCTAAAATAAACAATACAAACAATAAAATTAATTATTACCCCCTAATAAATATATACCCCCTGTCGCAGAATACTGTATAACATAGCGAATTTCCATTTATAAAAATTAATTGTTCTCGGTAACCGGTTTATGTAGAATAATAGTTTTTGTAGAATTTATGGGTTTCCGGTAACCAAAATCGGTAACCGGTTTATGTAGAATAAACCTTTTTTATGTGATTTTTTTTCTCTTTTTGCAAAAAACTAATTTTTTTTTATAAAAAATGCCCAAAAAACCATGTTTTCGGTATCGGACGTATCTGGCCAACGAACTTGTACAACGGCTTGGGAAATTTTCACCAAATTTTGTAAAAATAGGACATTTCGTTCCAGAGTTATCGTGTCATATATATCTTTTTTATGCGGTCGAGCGAAATAATATAATTGTGTTAATTATTTTACTACATCAAGAAATTAAATTCAAAAATCTTATAAAAAATTTAAAAATTTTGTTAAAATTATTTAATACTTATGTGTGGTTTATCAGTGAATTCTTATCTCAATTAGTTTGGTTTTTCTTTGTTCTCAACTTCTTTGTTCGCTGAAGGATTTATGGGCGTTGTGCCGCGTTGTCATGACTTTCTTAGAGGTCACAGGGGGCTTTTTCCTTTGTTCCTCTTATGCTTTTAATTCGTTATTTGTTTCTAACGTGAATTCAACTAAATTTGCTGACCTTACTGTATCACCGGAACACTTGAACGTGCCCATTACGGATTACTTACATAATTTTCTATCACTATCATGGTTTTAATAATTTTGGTAAATCAAAATTTTATCTTTTGACAATTTTTTGTTGTTACAATACAACTCATATTATTTTTCTAAGTTGACAATTTTCTAATTTCACAATGGTTGTTCAAAATATATATAACCTCTTGAAAATGATCATGAATTGATCGAAACGCGTCGAGAAACTTAAAAGTTAATTTTTAACAAATTTGCAGGCTGTCGACTCCTTGCTTTCATTTTTCACTACACTATTTTATTTGAAATATATCTTTTTAGAATTTCTCCATTTTTGAGTTGTTATCTCGAAGTTGTTTTTCTTATGAAACGTAAAATTTATTTTGGTACAGTTAAATGTCTCTTTTCTCTTACTTTCTATCAGTATATCGTTATGTAACAGATTACGTGTTTTGAGAGCGCGTGTCGACAAAGGGCAAATAAATACGGTGTTTTAAGAGCGCATAAGAGTCATAAAACTACACACAATAAAATAAACTGACCAGGTACTATATGGTACTGTATGGAATCAGGTACTATACAGTGCCGTGCCAAAAATAATATTGTTATTCTGTAATTTTCAATTTGTCAACAAAATTTAAATATTGAATGAAAATTCTAGTTTTTTATTTTACTAACTGAATAAGTAATAATTTACTTATATTTAATAGCTTTATACTGACCACGTAAACCTTAGGTAGTTGTATTTTAACGTCTAATTTTCAATATTATCTCGTACAGCCAGAGGAACAGTGATTTTAAGGATTTACCTAGATATAACATTTATAAATTCAGAGATTATTGCCTAAATTTGAAATATGAAATAAATTGTTCTGCATCGATTTCAATTAAAAAATATATACTTTCCCGGAAACATTTACAGGAGAAAATTATTTTTAAAGTTACGTTTTCACCGTCAGTGTCCAAATTTGAAGGAAAATTGAAAAATTCGTAATGTTTTACCAAAGATATATAATTGAAAAACTGATTTTTAGTTACTATGTACGAGATTTTTTTAAGCTTAAAAAATAATGTAATAAGGTAATCATTTTGATTTTGACAAATCTTTGTGCTGAAAATATAATTATGTTTACAGAACAATTGACTTCATATTTCAAATTTAGGCAATAATAGTAGATAGGCTAGGACAGTTCTACCCCACCGTAGAACCTCAATTATCCGGACTACTTTTTTAACGATGTTAAGAACCGTGTAGTTTGGGGTCCTACTGTACCTAGTGTATGAATTGACCTTTGACCTGGCACGTACATGTATTTAAAATTTGTTGTTGACATTTGACCCCAACACTCGCTCATACTGTTGGCCTTGAAATTCCTAAGAGGTGAGTCATCACCAGCAACCAAATTAATTTATGTTAACCCATTATGCGTCATCACAATTTACTTATCACAATTTGGTTTTGTGTTAACCCATTATGCGCCGGCACTAATGTAATTTTTGAATGTGAACCTAACGCATGCGCAGATTGAATTTAAGTACACGACGCATGCGCAGACTAAATTTTAGGTTATAACTTGATAGCTGGGGTACACTACCGCGTCAAAAATGTGGGGTTACCCTAACTCGGGGGTGGCCCCAAACTTTTGACACCGTACTGTACTTAAATTTTTGGTACACTGCCGTGTCAAAAGTGTGGACCCCCCCAGGCCAAAAAGGTACCCTATCACTTTTTGAAGCGTACTGTACGTGCAAACCTTGACCCCAACACGCGCTTGCCTTAATTGCGCCATCTTAAACGAACTATCACGTCAAAAAATGTGGGGAATACCCTAACCCAGGAGTGGCCCCAAACTTTTGACGCCGTACTGTACTTAAATTTTTGGTACACTGCCGTGTCAAAAGTGCGGGCGCCCCTGAGCAAAAAGGTGTCCGATCATTTGTTGAAGCGCACTGTACGTGCAAACCTTAACCCCAACACGCGCTTACCTTAATTGCGTCATTTTAAACGAACTACCAAGTCAAAAATGTGGGGAATACCCTAACCCAAGGGGAGGCCGCTAAATTTTGTGGGGGCACTGTACCAAGCGCTACCGCAAAACTAACTTTAGACTCCAGGGTCCAGATGTCTGACCGCTACTGTACTGCCGGAAATTTGGGTGTCAACTGTAACTCAGGGGTTTTTTTGTATATTTAACCTTGGAAAATTCCAGGAATTTTTATCAGTTTTAACATAAACAAACAACTAATAATTAAATGTTTGTTTTAGCTGAATTATGATCGTAAGACTCATATAAGGAGTTTTTTTGGTATAAGAAAGATGACGTCATGGAATATTAATGAGTTAAAAAATTGTTTAGTAAAAAATATCAACCATTGTAGGCCTCAAGCAAGAAATTATTTTTATCAGTTTTAATACTTTAACATTTAACCTACAGTGACCAATTTTTTAGTTAACTAACAGAAGTTCTTGAAATTTTAACAAGTTACAAAAATATTACTTCTTATGGTGCACAACATTTTTGAATTTGACTGTAGCACAAAACTGTTTCTATATCAAACGAAAATTATCTGAAATAATTCAGTATGTACATATGTATAGACTCTGTATATTAAAAATATTTTATGTATACACTCTGTATATTGAGAATAAGAAAGAAAATTTGTATATAATTTTAATTTTTATGAATACTAGTAAACGAATTGTATAGCCATTTATGAATAAGTATTAAATCTAATTATAAAATAATTTATAAATATTGCAAAAAATTTGTTTAATCAGCAAAATCAATGTATATCATTTTAATACTGATACATATTTATATTAGGGTATAATAGTATTGTATTTAACATTTTTAAACAGAATAAAAGTTCAATTTTTGGTTTTAAATTACTATAAGTTAAACACGTCGCTTAATATAAAAATGATAACAGCATTGAGTTTTACTAAATTTTTAAGTCTGTAAAATCAAAATTTTTTATAGACTAGAACATTTTGAATTTGCTACTCTATCATTAACATACAAATAATATCATGTATATATAACGGGTGTATATTTAGTATTTTTAATAAATATTTTAGTATACAGGGTGTATCATGAAATATGCTTTTCAATTAGAATAATAAATTTCATAAGATTTTTGTTAATACTCTTATAGGTTAACGAAAGAAACTTTTTGCTGTAAAAAATAGGGGAATGTAGGGTAATAATTAAATAAAACGCACATATTTTTTTTTTAAATTTTATTTATAGAATATGCATACAAAAAATTAAATTGCTTAAATCTATATATTACTTAAAATCTATTTATTTTCCATATAAAAATTTTTTAAAAGAATACAATTTTCTAATGAACAAATTTTATCTGAATGAAGCATACAGCGTCTTGAATAATATTCATCTCGCAAAATGGAAATCTTCGGTACATCAAATATTTCTTCCAAATTCAAAATCCACGGCTGGTTTTCGGTACCATCAAACAAACTTGATATCCATTTCTTCTTTTCACCACCCTTGACGTATATAACATCATACTTCTTTAATATAGGTTTCAATATGGTATGAAGTTTTTTGTATGGAATAAATCCATACGACCAAGGTATCCCATGCCAATTTCGGTAAAGCCAACTGGCTACTCGTTGATATTTCTTCGGCAACTCGTTGAAATCAAACGGTGCGTCGAATATAAGATGTAATATATCATCCGAATTTTCTGCAGCAATACCAACTTCTTTAAAATAAAATTCGTTGTTAGCTCCTTGATAGCCTTGTATGTCAAGAAACGCCATTTTTTACCGCCACCGTAGAACTGAAATTATTCACACAATCCACAACTTTATATAGAATAATTAAAAGTGGTGGGGGTAGTTAGTTAATTTGTGGAACGTATTCGAAAATGGCTATTAATAGCTATTGCTAGTTTACCATCAAATTACAAACTGTTAATAATATTTAGCACATTTGTGAGTACCAGGTTCTTTTCACTTTAAGACCTAGTGATTTAAGGAATGCTAAATTTTCAGGTGAAATGTGTTGTTGCTCAAAAGTTTTACGTTTAATGATCTTAGGTTTCGAAAGTCCTTTGCTAGGTTCTCTAGCGGTGGACTGCGCTGAATTGTAAATTAACATGGTTCCAAAATGTAATTGTTTTACCACGAAAGTATAATTTTCAACGAAAGAGATGTTAACTCTTTGACAACCATCGGTAAATAGATAATATTTTATGTAAGTTCAACTATTTTATACCCTTCAACCATGATAAGGTGTATAAGCTTGAGTATAACTCAGCAAATTATATAGCGGTGGTGACGTAACACACAAATGCGGTGGTTGTGTTGCGTTTGTGGCGGTGGCGGTGTTTGTGTGGCGGTTGTGTGGTGGTGGCGGTGGTGTTTGTGTGGCGGTGGCGGTGGTGTTTGTGTGGTGGCGGCGGTGGTGTTTGTGTGGTGGTTTCGGTGGTTGTGTGGTGGTTGTGGTGGTGGCGGGGTAGCAGCGGTGTTTGCGGCTGACGTGCACAACTTTATCATTAATTCAATCGAAGCAGCAATTTACTGTAGACAATAAATCGGTGGTGACATCTCGCGGTGTTTGTTGAACGCAATATCTAAATTAATCATCATCATAATCGCTAGCATCTTCTTTATCAGTTTCATCCAGATAATCACCTAGTGGCTCAATAACATCAGCCTTTTGAAGTTCACGAAGTATAGAGAATATTTCTTGACCGACAGTAGTTTCTCTTAAAGCATCTAACTCTTCGATTAAAGCTTCACTATCGTCAACGTTAAACGATATGTTTTTATTTTCCTCTAAACTCCGAATAATATTGAGTATTTTTTCACCAGTCTCTGAAGTCTCGTATAAACGTCGTAATTCATCTATTAAAGTATTAGGATTATGCCAGTATTTTATTTTTTTCGATTGCCCATTAGCATTTTCCGAGTCGTTGTATTTGATACGCTTAGCAAGTAGCTCTTGGTCCGTTGAATTGACTGGACGTTTTATTGCTATTCGTTCATTAGAATCCTCACCTTTATTTTGAGTTTCTTTGATTAATAAAATATCCAAAAGGGTTTGCAAAGCTGTAGTTAACTTGGGAATGATAACAGTTCCACTATCAGAAGTGGTTAAAACCCTGTTATTAGACTCATCGCTGGGTGTGTAAACTTTATTTTGATTTCTTAAATTATTAAATTTAGTTTGAATTGCTTTTGATGCAACTTTAATTCTTTGTTCAAGTGGATTGACCCTTTCTTCAACTTTGTTGTTTAGAAAGTCATCATCAACATCATTCCTCCCGGTATCATAACTAGATAAGTCATCAGCCGTGTCTAATGTTGGTCTTTTTAGCGGATCAAGAGAGTAACCATTTTCAAACCTTTTTGGTGAAAATTCCCGCATATGTGTATTTCTTATATGACGTGAAAGAGAATCTTTCCGCGAGAAGCTTTTATAGCACCGCGTACACTCGAACATTATAATAGATGTGTAAAGCTCAACTAGTCTTACAAGATTAATTCAGAATTGTGTTAGCGATTACTTATATACTCCACCACCACCACCACCGCCACCGCCACCACCACCACCACCACCGCCGCCGCCGCCGCAAACACCACATCTGAGTTGCTCATTTTACTCCATGAAGTAGCTGTTGACATCCGGCTTACACATTTTGCCCCCATTACGCTCTTTCGGTTTGGAAATTAGTTCAGAAAAATGAATGAAGAGCCATATGCAAGTGTCAGGTGACGCAACACCAACATTAGAATACTTTCTCCTGAATATAGGCAATTACATTGCGTTGCCAACTGCGTCCATACCTACTGAGAGTCTTATCATAATTCAAGATATAATTTGGGAGGTTCTAGTGTGTTGTAAAATAAGAACAATATAAGAATTTATACGTAAAATAATTTATTTTTTAATGAAATATACGTTTACAATATTACAATTAAAAAGTAAATCAATTCATTTTCATATCTGACAGTTACCTTAATCTTACATCTAACATCATACATGTGATAGCTATTTACTAAATTCCACAATATGTAAAAAACCACTAGAATCAGTTCCTTTATATGTAATAAAATATTGTCCTGTACGTAAACATTGAATGGTCTGCTCATCCAAATCCGCGAATCGTTTTGGAAGGAACACTTGAGCATCTGCAAGTTCCACCGCAACCGCTGGCCCATATCGAGTTTCCATGCGTCGTACATCAAGAATTTTCCACGTTTCATACGGTTTGAGTGTAGATAGCGATTTGAATGGTTTACCAGCACCAAGTTTATTCAACTTCTCCAAAACCGGATCCATTGTTGTATCAGTGGCAGTAAAAGTGGTCCACAGATCACTTATACTTAACTCAACACCGTGTTGTTCAGACATTTTGCCAATACACTACCAATTTCTGTTACAGCACGTCGCTTAAATAAATTATGAGTTGCCACCACAAAAACCACCACCACCACCACCGCCACCACCACCACCACCACCACCCCAACACAACTACAAAATTTGAGTTGCTCATTTTACCCCACCGATATGTTTATTCCCACACAGCTACAAATTAAGTTACTCTAAAGCAACCACACCTTCATATGATCAGTGTTTATACACCACAACCAATGGAAAATATCAAATAAACATTAACATTTATTTAATAATGAGGTATAATGTATATTTTGAGTATTCAACAAAAACTTTAATACTGATTAATAGCTATTGGTCAATTCCACTGTTACTCAAAATATACGTTATACCTCATTACTAAATAAATGCTAATGTTTGTTCTAACAACCGTGGAATTGGTCAATACTTATGATGTGGCAATCAGGTGATTGATTTTACTAAATTATTCGCAATTGCAGCGGCTTTTACATGTGGTACAGTTTACATAATTGCAAACACAGTTTGGAAATGGCATCATACATCGTTTACAACACATGCAAATTCGTTTTTCGTTTCGACACCTATCACAATACTCGGGGAAGGAACACTTACACTGTGGTGGTTGAAATTTACAAATACCACAAATCGGCATGTTGTTTTTGTTTACTTTCTGGAACTTAACCAACAAATGACATCCGGTTAATAATTCAGTTGTATTTATAGTATTTTGACTGAAACCAAATAATCCAATATTTTATAAAAAATCGATATTTAATCGATATTGACCAATTCCACTGTTACACAAAATATCCATTATGCCTCATTACATCGCTGGTCATTGCGTTATAAATAAATGTTTACGTTGGTTTGAGCAACCGTGGAATTGGTCAATATGTATTATGTGGCAATCAGATGATTGATTTTACTAAATTATTTGCAATTGCAGCGGCTTTTACATGTGGCACAGTTTATATAATTGCAAACACAGTTTGGAAATGGCATCATACATCGTTTACAACACATGCAAATTCGTTTTTCATTTCGACACCTATCACAGTACTCGTAGAAGGCACACTTACACTGTGACGGTTGAAATTTACAAATACCACAAATCGGCATGTTGCTGTTGCTGTTTACCTTCTGGAACTTAACCAACAAGTGACATCCGGTTAGTAATTCAGTTGTATTTATAGTATTTTGTAACCGAAATTTTCCAATATTTTATCTAAAATCGATATCTAATAATCTTCCAGCATAAGAGCAGGGAAGAGGAACGTCACCAGATTGATTAATTTAGATATTGCGTTCAACAAACACCGCGAGATGTCACCACCGATTTATTGTCTACAGTAAATTGCTGCTTCGATTGAATTAATGATAAAGTTGTGCACGTCAGCCGCAAACACCGCTGCTACCCTGCCACCACCACAACCACCACACAACCACCGAAACCACCACACAAACACCACCGCCGCCACCACACAAACACCACCGCCACCGCCACACAAACACCACCGCCACCACCACACAACCGCCACACAAACACCGCCACCGCCACAAACGCAACACAACCACCGCATTTGTGTGTTACGTCACCACCGCTATATAATTTGCTGAGTTATACTCAAGCTTATACACCTTATCATGGTTGAAGGGTATAAAATAGTTGAACTTACATAAAATATTATCTATTTACCGATGGTTGTCAAAGAGTTAACATCTCTTTCGTTGAAAATTATACTTTCGTGGTAAAACAATTACATTTTGGAACCATGTTAATTTACAATTCAGCGCAGTCCACCGCTAGAGAACCTAGCAAAGGACTTTCGAAACCTAAGATCATTAAACGTAAAACTTTTGAGCAACAACACATTTCACCTGAAAATTTAGCATTCCTTAAATCACTAGGTCTTAAAGTGAAAAGAACCTGGTACTCACAAATGTGCTAAATATTATTAACAGTTTGTAATTTGATGGTAAACTAGCAATAGCTATTAATAGCCATTTTCGAATACGTTCCACAAATTAACTAACTACCCCCACCACTTTTAATTATTCTATATAAAGTTGTGGATTGTGTGAATAATTTCAGTTCTACGGTGGCGGTAAAAAATGGCGTTTCTTGACATACAAGGCTATCAAGGAGCTAACAACGAATTTTATTTTAAAGAAGTTGGTATTGCTGCAGAAAATTCGGATGATATATTACATCTTATATTCGACGCACCGTTTGATTTCAACGAGTTGCCGAAGAAATATCAACGAGTAGCCAGTTGGCTTTACCGAAATTGGCATGGGATACCTTGGTCGTATGGATTTATTCCATACAAAAAACTTCATACCATATTGAAACCTATATTAAAGAAGTATGATGTTATATACGTCAAGGGTGGTGAAAAGAAGAAATGGATATCAAGTTTGTTTGATGGTACCGAAAACCAGCCGTGGATTTTGAATTTGGAAGAAATATTTGATGTACCGAAGATTTCCATTTTGCGAGATGAATATTATTCAAGACGCTGTATGCTTCATTCAGATAAAATTTGTTCATTAGAAAATTGTATTCTTTTAAAAAATTTTTATATGGAAAATAAATAGATTTTAAGTAATATATAGATTTAAGCAATTTAATTTTTTGTATGCATATTCTATAAATAAAATTTAAAAAAAAAAATATGTGCGTTTTATTTAATTATTACCCTACATTCCCCTATTTTTTACAGCAAAAAGTTTCTTTCGTTAACCTATAAGAGTATTAACAAAAATCTTATGAAATTTATTATTCTAATTGAAAAGCATATTTCATGATACACCCTGTATACTAAAATATTTATTAAAAATACTAAATATACACCCGTTATATATACATGATATTATTTGTATGTTAATGATAGAGTAGCAAATTCAAAATGTTCTAGTCTATAAAAAATTTTGATTTTACAGACTTAAAAATTTAGTAAAACTCAATGCTGTTATCATTTTTATATTAAGCGACGTGTTTAACTTATAGTAATTTAAAACCAAAAATTGAACTTTTATTCTGTTTAAAAATGTTAAATACAATACTATTATACCCTAATATAAATATGTATCAGTATTAAAATGATATACATTGATTTTGCTGATTAAACAAATTTTTTGCAATATTTATAAATTATTTTATAATTAGATTTAATACTTATTCATAAATGGCTATACAATTCGTTTACTAGTATTCATAAAAATTAAAATTATATACAAATTTTCTTTCTTATTCTCAATATACAGAGACACCCAAATTTCCGGCAGTACAGTAGCGGTCAGACATCTGGACCCTGGAGTCTAAAGTTAGTTTTGCGGTAGCGCTTGGTACAGTGCCCCCACAAAATTTAGCGGCCTCCCCTTGGGTTAGGGTATTCCCCACATTTTTGACTTGGTAGTTCGTTTAAAATGACGCAATTAAGGTAAGCGCGTGTTGGGGTTAAGGTTTGCACGTACAGTGCGCTTCAACAAATGATCGGACACCTTTTTGCTCAGGGGCGCCCGCACTTTTGACACGGCAGTGTACCAAAAATTTAAGTACAGTACGGCGTCAAAAGTTTGGGGCCACTCCTGGGTTAGGGTATTCCCCACATTTTTTGACGTGATAGTTCGTTTAAGATGGCGCAATTAAGGCAAGCGCGTGTTGGGGTCAAGGTTTGCACGTACAGTACGCTTCAAAAAGTGATAGGGTACCTTTTTGGCCTGGGGGGGTCCACACTTTTGACACGGCAGTGTACCAAAAATTTAAGTACAGTACGGTGTCAAAAGTTTGGGGCCACCCCCGAGTTAGGGTAACCCCACATTTTTGACGCGGTAGTGTACCCCAGCTATCAAGTTATAACCTAAAATTTAGTCTGCGCATGCGTCGTGTACTTAAATTCAATCTGCGCATGCGTTAGGTTCACATTCAAAAATTACATTAGTGCCGGCGCATAATGGGTTAACACAAAACCAAATTGTGATAAGTAAATTGTGATGACGCATAATGGGTTAACATAAATTAATTTGGTTGCTGGTGATGACTCACCTCTTAGGAATTTCAAGGCCAACAGTATGAGCGAGTGTTGGGGTCAAATGTCAACAACAAATTTTAAATACATGTACGTGCCAGGTCAAAGGTCAATTCATACACTAGGTACAGTAGGACCCCAAACTACACGGTTCTTAACATCGTTAAAAAAGTAGTCCGGATAATTGAGGTTCTACAGTGGGGTAGAACTGTCCTAGCCTATCTACTAATAATCTCTGATTTATAAATGTTATATAGGTAAATCCTTAAAATCACTGTTCCTCTGGTTGTACGAGCTAATATTGAAAATTTGACCTTAAAATACAACTAAGGTTTACGTGATCAGTATAAAGCTATTAAATATAAGTAAATTATTACTTATTCAGTTAGTAAAATAACAAACTAGAATTTTCATTCAAAATTTAAATTTTGTTAACAAGTTGAAAATTACAGAATGACAATATCATTTTTGGCACGACACTGTATTATCAATGTATATTTGTATATCTGGTCAGTTTATTTTTATTGCACCATAATTTTGTTCGCTCTGTGAACACGCGCCATCAAAATACGCGCTGTCCCGACACGACACCATGTCACATCTATCTTGAAAAACAACAAAGCAAGATCAAGAATTAGAAATAATTTTAGAAATCAATGACAGTGTCACTGAAGGTAAAACATAAAAAAAAGTTTTACGTGAAAAGAATTTTTTTTTATTTTGCCTTCAACGACTGTGTTACTGACTTCCAAAATCACTTCTGGTTTTTGAATTTGCTTTGTTTTATTCGTCTATTTGGACTTTTATATACTACTACAAACAATTAAGGGAGCAAAAAAAAATTGTTTATTTTTTAGTGATTTTTGAAGGGGTGTATTTACGTGAAAAATGGTCGTATCGAGATAATAAAAAAAACATTTTGAAGCTCCAAGATTCTAGTTTTGAGATCTTTCGTCCGAAAATTTTTAGGAGTGTCAGTTATCGCGCAATTCTAAGCAATAACACAAAAATTGAAAATTGAAAACTTTTTCCTCTTTTTTTTTCGGTCTACGGGCTTGAAACACTTTTTTACAGTAAAGCCATGGTACTGACTTAATAGCCTGTTTATTCAGCTTCAATTTCCTTTTCAAAATTTTTTTCTACGTGGAATTGTTCCGGAGATATCCAACACTGAATGCAAAAGGATCCTTTTTGCTTTAACCATCGATATCTCAGTAACCAGTGATCGGACTGAAAATTTAAGGGCAGTTTTGGAATCTGGAATAAATTTCCTACAAGGTTGTTGCCGCATATTTTAAGAAAACAAATTTTTTTCATCCTTAATTTTAACCTGAAAAATGTGAAAAATTCCTTGTTGCGTTTCATGTTCCTTTTCCTTGTTGTGAAAAATTGTCCGTATCCTTGCGAATATTGATGGGGAATCTTTGTACGTTTTTTTATACGTCACTGTACCCCCAATAACCGTGCAAATCGGCAGGTCGATCTATCGAATGATTTTCCTAAACCGTTTGTTCAAAATGTTAGAAAAAAATTTAAGGAGAAAAATTGAATGAACAAAATTGAAAGAAAAAATTCAAGTTTTATTTTAATTTTTTTCACACGTTGACATCTATCCATTAAACTTAAAAATTAAGAAAAAAAATTTTTTTTAAAGTAAAAAAATTTTGAAAAACCAATTTTTTTCTTAATTTTAAAATTTAATGGATAAAAGATGCCGAACTGTGAAAAAAGTTGAAAAAAGAAATTGAATTTTTCATTCAATTTTGTTCATTCAATTTTGCTGCTTTAATTTTTTCTGACATTTTGAACAAACGGTTTACGAAAACCCTTCGATAGAGCGATCTGCCGATTTGCAGGGTTATTGGGGGTATAGTGACGTATAAAAATTCGTACAAATATTAGATTCCCCATCAATATTCGCAAGGATGCGGATAATTTTTCGTAATAAGGAAAAAATCCCTTTCTTTCATATTTTTCAGGTTAAAATTAAGGATAAAAAGTTTTTTTTTTAAAGTACGCTTACTACCTTGTAGGAAATTTATTCCAAATTCCAAAACTGCCTTTAAATTTTATGTCCGATCACTGGTTACTGAGATATCGATGGTTAAAGCAAAAAGGATCCTTTTGCAATCAAAGTTGGATATCCCTGGAACAGTTCAGCGTAGAGAAAAATTTAAAAAAGTAAATTGAAGCTGAATATACAGGCTATCAAGTCAATACGATGGCTTTACTGTAAAAAAATGTTTCAAACCCGTAGACCGAAGAAAAAAGAGGAAAAAAATTTCAATTTTCAATTTTTATGTTATTGCTTAGAATTGCTCGATAACTGTCACTCCTAAAAATTTTTGGACGAAAGATCTCAAAACTAGAATCTTGGAGCTTCAAAATTCATTTTTTATCTTTTCGATACGACCATTTTTCACGTAAATATAGCCCTTCAAAAATCACTAAAAAATTAACAATTTTTTTCTTGCTCTCTTAATTTTTTGTAGTAGTATATTTTGAGAATGGTGACAAATTACCGAAACCGGTTAACTGATTTTTTTTAAATAAATGTTTACTATTGGCATACTGTGCCGCTGTTGTAGGAAATTTCGCTTTTATTAATTGTGATTACTGAATTATCCGTGAGTACTTTTTTAATTATCAGATGTCAACTACATAATTGTAACTAATGTTTTGTTAAATTTAAACAAAAAAAAAAAAAAAAAAAATAGCTCCAATAATTTTTAAGTGGTAAACATAATATTACAACTGACCTAACAAGAAATTAAACATTTTGTGTTTACACCAACACGTGTAAATCCATACCTATAATTAAATTAATTTTTAAATTTTAGTGCTAATTATCATTTAATTAGATTTCATTTGTAGTTATAGATATAATTATTTTTGTATTGTATAGTGATCATAAAATTCTTTTTTAATTATTAACAAAATTAAAAATTAAAATCACTTTTTTGTTGTTATTCTTAATTGTAAATACCTAAAATAATTTGAATTTTAACCTTGAATTTGATTTAGTCAAACGATTGTTTATTTAAATTGACTCAAAATTATTTTTGTCGATAATTTTTCACAAATCAATATCAGTTTCATTCAAGCGATTAAATTGCATTTAGCCCTGACTGTAAAATTTAATGGTTAAGGGGTTACACATTTTGGTAGAACTATTATTCGAGAAAATTCAGATTAAATGATTGAAAAAATGGATAGTTAAAGACCAGTAAGAAGTTAAACATATTATAGCAAGATACTCCTAATATATTAATGCAACATTTTATGGATTGTTTTTTAATTTTTGGAAGTTAGCTAGTTACTGTTATTGATAACATTTATTTTTTAATCAGAAGTTACAGAGGAACCTTAAAAATATTCTATATTATTAGCGTTATATACCCTAAATTTCAGGTTTGCAGAGCATATCCGAGAATATTATGGTACACTCATGAGTACTGATATATATGATTGTCTTTTTTTTAGATCTAGGAGCGCTAGCAAAGTACAAGTACACACCTGTTTCTAAAAATAAAATCTATACAGAAAGAAAATAAAAAATTTTCAGATTATCAATTTTACTATTAAGAAAATTGTACCTTTCTATTCAGAAAACAATAAATTTTTAAGCTTACTATAAGCATGAACTAAAGAGAAAGCTTTCGTTATTACCTTTTTACTAATTAAATATAAAACAAAAAAATCAAAACACTTACACTAGATCCATTTTGTTGCCGTTTCTTTTATCCAGTTAAAAAACTTTCAACAATTTTTTAGAAAAATTTTTAAAACAAAACAAAAACTTTAGATAGCAATAACAATAAAAACAACTGATTTAAAAAAACTCATTTTTGTCGAAGAGAGAAAAACCTGATTTTTAAAAAAATCCTTCGTATTTGTTATTTCGTTAAACTTCCATTAAGTATATTGTGATTACTGTAGATACTGTTATTATGTTATTGTTGATAAACTGAATTATTTATTGAGCCACTTTTTCGCTAACTACATAAGTACAGTACTTATGTATTTTTTTTTAAATTGCATCCAACCGTTTTTTATAGTGTACAAAGCAATTTACTTCACAACAAATTGAACAAACTATATTTAATTAATAGCAACAAGGCTGTTTGTTGCATAAAAATTTACTTTCTAAATAACACATATTTTTATATCAATGGTTAGTAAAAATATGATGAATTAAATATAAAGTTTGTTGTTCCGCGTAAAATTATATAAACAGCACAAATTTTTTTTCCATCAGAACCCCACTCTTACAGAGTTTAGTACAATTTATGTAGGTGATTAAAGCAAAAAAGTCATCTTACCGATTAATCGTGTTAAATTTTGCATGTATTTAAATGATAGAAACGGTAAAAGTAGCATACCGGTGTCGGTTACAGTAATTTTTAGCTCATCGGTTGTGTCTGTAGGTGTTTATTCATTGACCTTTAGAGCTGTAACAATAAGAATTTTTTTTATTTAAGGTAGTTCTATTGAAGAAATAGTTTTCTTAGCAAACTTTTCAAATTTTGTGTACTTTTTAAAATTTAGAATGTGCTGGTTACAACTTGTTTTTGATGGGAAAAAATATTTACTGTAAAAGAAGAAAAAAATAACAAAAAAAAAAAAAAATAAAAATCAATATAATTGTGCGTCGAAATTCACTACTTCGAATTACATTATAGTTGGTTTCCTTATATTTCATATTATATTAATATGGTTATTTTTATAATGTTGATAAAAGAATTTTGCCTAAGAGATACGTATATAGATCAGAGCTCCGCGCAATTTGAAGACGATTCACTAATTAATTCCTAAGATAACGTAAAAAATGTAAAAATATTATTTTGTTCACAACTCACCAATATAGGTATACATGTTAGTATGGAAAAAAGTAATAACAATATCATCATCATTCTAATACTAATATTAGTAATATTAATTCACAACTTTGTATATTGACATATCCAAATAGAATTACCTTAACTGTATGCGAATTTTGATTAGCCTAATTTAAATAATCAAAGCTTTGACTATCATTAATATAATTCAATACTTTCATTATTACCGTCACGGCGCGGCGCCAAATATATATCGGACATTCATCCACAGGGTAAATCTGACTGATGTATATATTCGGTATCCATATTAGGCTAGTGCTAAAGTTACAACGAAATTTAATTTTTAACACTTTTTGTTTGCAAAAGTAAATAAATCTTGATTTATTTTTTCAGGGTTTTATTTGGCTTAGGTTTAATAAATGAGATCCTGAAAAAAATTAATGTGAAATTAAAATTATCCTGTAGTGCCCTTCAAGCAGCACTAATAACTTGAGAAAAATGTGCGTGAGATGAAAATCATCCTCTAGGATCTCGGGGGCCTACAAAACGCAAAAAATAAATGGATGAACGAATCTTAATCAAATTTTATTAAAATAGTACTGAGATCCTGTAAAAATGAACATGAGGTTATAATTGTCCCCTAGGATCCTTGGGACCCAAAAACTGTCAAATATAAACAGTTGGACGAATGTTGATCAAATTTTTCTCTAATATTATTGAGTCTTGGAAATAAATTAACACGACCTTAGAAATTTTCTCCAGAGCTTTGAGACCTCAAAAAGGGTCAGAAATTAAAGTGCTCTTAAAATTATCAATGTGGATAGGTATCTACGAATAGATCTCAAGACCTAAAAATTAGATTCGCTATTAAAATATGAATATAGTTACTTGGGAGTGGTTGGGCGAGCCGAACAAAGCACTGTAAATAAACAAAAAACACAAAAAAGAATCAGAATATCAGATTTTAAAGTAAGATGAGGTTGAAATTGCTGCCTCGAATAATAATTCGTTTAGATGTTAAATTAAGACGTTCAAATAATTTTACGCGAGTGAAACCACTAGTAAGTTTATATTTTAAAATCTTAAATATAAAAGAATACAATAAAATATAATTTCCTACAAAATCAATTAAAACAATATATTCAAAATACATACCTACATATAAATTCCATTAAAATCAACAATATAAGTAACGGAAATAAAAATCTTCCTATTTGAATTTTATTATTTACTTATTATTTATACTAATCTCACTTAAGAAAATATAATAATTATAGAAAAAATGTTACACTTATTGTTAGATATTTATTGAATAATAAGCGTTCCTTTTATACGCGATATTTCCCGAAATAGGATCCAGTATCTAATTTTTAATCACGTTTCTCAAACCTATGTTAAAATGCATGTAACATGTACCGTAAAACCGTCTAGACCCGGACATTTTGCATCAATCTTCAAAGTAAAAATTCCTACATTAACCTGCAGCAATAAATATTTGTTCTTGACGTCATTAGAGAGGGAAAAACATCCTCTAAACAGCTGTACTAATAAAAACTACGGATTTCAATTTTACTATCTCATTTTATAGGATTACTATCCTTCAGTTTTTCAAAGAAATAAAATGTGTGTCTAACTTAGACATGTAATTTTCGTCATAATTGTCATATTGTTTTAGTTTTGATATGTATGTGTTCATAGAGAGGCATACTATGCATTGACCCCTCTCCCTTTCCACAAAATGTTTTGAAGCCTTTAACAGGTTCAAAGACATCAGACGATATAAAACACTGTTCTAACCCCGACGGGAGAGATTAGTTTGCATGTTATTACATTATTTAAGTAAGTTTCCGGGTCAAGACCGATTTAAGGTATAGACCCGGACATTTACTAATTATTATTTTTTTATTTTTACTAATAATGAAACAAATGGGTCAAGGATATAACAAATAATATACACTCTTTCTAATGGTTATACTTTTATTGGTGATATCTATGACGGAAACATGTATAAACATAAAATTAACCAAAAAAATGTAAAGAAGTGTCCAGGTCTAAATGGACAGGACGGTTTTACGGTATTTCTTCTTTTCCATCTTCATCAAAAAAAATTTAAACTTTTATAATTGGTCAAAAAATGAATATTAAATGAATGGGACAGAAAATTCAAAATTATTCATGTATCAATGACAAACAGGACACATAATAGTGATCATACATAAATCGTCTGTGCCATACCTACGTTATTAAAAAAAAATTTTTTTAAGCAAATCCACCACTTTGCCACTCAATGCTAAAATGGTGTACTTTCCTACGATTTTATGTCTTCTTAGTATTTTATCAAAAAATATCCCAACTAACTGTACATTTGGTAACGTTGCACATTTAGCTTGTTAAATATATAGTCCAAGCTTCAATTGTATAAAATCATACTTGATAAAACGCCTCAAATCAAAAAGCTAAATCGATAGTAACTAATGCCCACAATAGAAAATACCTGACAGACCGTTAAATTTTTGTAAAATTCTATTTTTAAGAAATTTTTGAAATGGCCGAAAAAAATCTCAAACTTACCTCACATAATATCTCGTTTAAATTAATATATTTATATTATAGCAAATTATATATATTTTACTGAGGAATCGGCATATTTTGTTAATTAATGTCTGACAGACCTCTTTTAATTAGTGAAAATTTTAGGCAAACTTACCTCACATAACACTCTAAAATTATTTTGGAGTACTATTTTTTTTCAGGCATTAGTTAAGAAAATTTGCCAGACAGACCAATTTTAATAGATTGGTAATATCTAAAAACTTAATTAAAAAAAAAAATTAGGGTGTTAAGTGAGATTAGTTTGCCTAAAATTTTCCCTAATTAAAAGAAGTCTATCAGACATTAATTAACAAAATGTGCCAGACAGACTGATTCCTCAGTAAAATATATATATATATATATATATATATATATATATATATATATATATATATATATATATATATATATATATATATATATATATATATATATATATATATAAATTTATACTATATATTGATTATTCTACAGGTGCTGGACGACCAAAACAAAGCAATAGGCTGCGTTGGGAGGATACCGAGTCAGCGTTTGCCGGGCGTATTCGAACGGGTGTTATTACAAACCTTACTCAGAAGGATCCGAAAATAAGTAGATAAGTAGATAGGCTGGGAGAGAACGGGGGCAGACTCCGCGTCAAAAGTATAGACCCCCATAATGGGTGGCCGAATAATTTTGTGTCGTACTGTACTTGCCTTATCAGATTTCCGGCTGCTAATTGGTCTGTTTTTAGTTTATCAGTGTGTGCGCGCGATAAGCCGTTGCTGTTTGTTGAGTCAGTTGATTGGTCTGTGCGTTGTATGATAAGCCGTTGTTGTTTGTTGAGTTATAGTTAATTAGTCTGTGCGTGGGTTTTTTATGCTCATTAAAGTTAATTGGATAGTCTTTTTGAACGTTGCGCTCATTAAATTTAATTGGGTAATTATTTTGAGCTCATTAAAAAGCTGATAAGACATTTCAGACTTCGGAATTGTGATATGATAAATATTTTTTAGAAGCCAATTAAGTTAATTGGCATATGCGCGGGATGTTGATAACTTTTTAATCTCGCCGCATTGGAATTTTAATTAATTAGTGACGTCAGCTAGAGCGCGTATATAAATGAGCGGCGAAAACGTACTAGTGCCATTCATGCTTATACATTTCGTGAGCATACTCGCTAAGTATTGTTACTTTGCTATTGGTATATTACTGCTGTTTGCTATTGCTATAATTATGGCGGAAATAAATGAAATGACATCTAAAAAGCTTGAAAATGTTCGCCAAGCATTAATCAATTTGAATCAAGCGGAGAATGCCGATGAATTGTAACGATGGGTCAAACAGTGTAATGCAAACATACGACTTTAATAGAGCTCTCTGAACCGCGAAAGCTTTTGGTTCGGAACAACATCTCGAATCATGCGGCGGTAAAATGTGCGTTTTTCGCATGCAAATGAAGGCGTTGCAAAAACAAAGTAATCATTTATAATATTTAAATATTGATTTATATATACTACATATTGATTATTCTACAGGTGCTGGACTTACAGGACGACTAAAACGAAGTAATAGGCTGCGTTGGGAGGATACCGAGTCAGCCTTTTGCCGGGCGTATTCGAACGGGTGTTATTACAAACCTTATTCAGAAGGATCCGAAAATTTTCTTGGAAGATTGCGTATCAATGTTCATACGCCGCATAAAAAATATTCTCAAATCATATTTGACGGTGAAAGTCAACACCACTTCTTGCGTCGAATTTGTGAAGACGAGTGGCGATGAAGAAATATACGACTTGAAACATTTTAATACACCAAATAAAATTATTGACGGCGCAACAAATTTAAGAAATTGGTACGTCAAATACGTGCGAGAACCAATATTAAGAAAGCTTCAAACTTTCGAGGAAAGCGGGAGTGGCTGAGCGTTATAAGCAATTTTTAACCTGGCTGTAAACATCAATAAATATACACCATTCAGAGACTCCAGTTATATCGATTTACTTGATGAAATCAAAGCCAAACAAGCGTGTGTGAATGTTCAAAATTTCAACGATGATGCCTGTTTTGCGTGGGCCGTGGTATCAGCTCTACACCCAGTAAAGCGAGACCATGCTAAAAGAACATGCTGAATCCATCTATATCGGTGAATATATTCATATTGAAAAAAAGAAATGGTAAATTTGAAACAGTGCCAACCGCCTTAACAAAACAAAAAAAGCAACACCACATTAATCTACTCATGATTCAAAATGTGTATTATGATGATGATGATGAAAATTCAGCGGCTAATGTTGATGATCAGGAAATCCGTTATCACTTTTGTTGGATAAAAAATTTATCAAGACTGGTATCAAAACAACTAACAAAACGTAATGGTAAAAAACATATTTGTGATAGATGTTTGAATTATTTTAAAACTGAAGAGAAGTTATACAAACATACCGAGGAATGCGAGAAAATGAACGAATGTCGAATAATTATGCCAGAAGGGAAAAATAAAATTGTCTCGTTTAAAAATTATAGTTTCAAGAAACGAAAACCGTTCATTATTTATACTGATATAGAAGCTGTTTTACAACCGGTAACGGATAATTCAAATAAAAATACTATAACCTATCAACCGCACCGTGCGCACAGTATCGGCTATTATTTCCATTGTTCATATAACTCTGATTTAAGTTATTATCGATCATATAGCGGTTCAAATTGTGAGAAATGGTTTGTCGAGGAGCTGGCATCATTACGGGAAAATATTCTGGAACCAATATTTAGAAATATTATACCGATGGTTGAACTAACGCCCGAAGAGGAACTGCAAGTAAAACAGAAAAGTATCGGGTGTCACATATGCGAGAAACCGTTTCAACCAGATGACATAGTTGTTCGCGATCATAATCACTTCACGGGTGAATATAATGGACCAGCACATAAAGGGTGTAACTTAAATTATAAAGATTTTCAGATGATTCCGGTTGTATTTCATAATTTGAGTGACAACGATGCTCATTTTGTGATAAAAGATATTGCTACAGCATGCTACCGGCAGCGACATTTCGTTTCGATTCATCGATTCATTTCGGTTCATGGTTTCAAGTTTAGATAAATTGGCATTATATCTAAACGAATTTAAGATTGTTGCATCAGTTCCCAAACGTCGACCATCAGTTGCTTACCCGTAAAGGTGTCTTGCCATGCGGTTATATGTCCGACTGGAATAAATTAGAAGAGACAAGTTTACCACCACAGGAAGAATTTTATGATAAATTAAACGATAGTCATATCAGTACAGACAATTACACGCACGCACAAAAAGTATGGGACACCTTTGGCATTCGAACGTTTGGTGAATATTCTGATCTCTATATGAAGACCGATATATTGTTACAGATTCCGCTCAAAATAGGGAATAGTAAACAAGTCACTTTCCCTATTTTAAGCGTAACATACAGGATGAACTAAATATCTATTTATATGCATATACATATATTTACTAGGTCACTGATATACCGTAACCAAAAGCTAAGACATGCTGCGATGCCCAGTTCTCCAAATATTTCTAGTTTATTTTCTCACGTTAAATGTTTTCTTTTCTTAATGACCCCTGTCATATTAAAAATACAGTTTATTTAGTTATATAAAATAAGTACATAACTTAACTACATACATTAAGTAATTAACTTTTTCTATTTAAAATAACAACTGTACACAATAAATACATATAATAAATTGATAACAATTATTTTATTCTTATTAATAAGAAAATACGTTTGTATGTTCCGAATGAGACCATTTTAAGAATAATCTTTGCTAATGTTTAAGTACAGAACAAAAAGTAAATACGTACAGATACATATTGTGGAGTGAATGTCAAAGAAGCTATTAAATTTTAATTTATCACCACTTCATAATGTCCCAACGGTCCCAACAACACATTCACAAGCATTATATGCATGTATGCCTACTACCTGATACTATTAAATAATCAAATCATGGATATGTTTATATATGCATAATTATATAGAATTATAGACAATTGTAGGGTTTTGGACGTTTTAAACATTTCATTTCAAACTCATAAGTAAATGTACAAATTGCAAAATTTTTAATTTTTCTGAATAAATGATTAAAAAGTTCATGAACACTTTATTATTTGTCACACCATTTATATTATTATTTTTTATTTTTTTGACAATATTTTTATTACTTTTTAATATAAACATGTTTGAATGTGTATGTGTTTGTTTACAATATTTCCTTATTTTAGATTTGCTTATTTTAAGAGAACGGTGTACTTGCCGATGTTTTCGAGAATTTTCGCGATAGTTGTATGAAAACACACGGGTCGGACCCAGCCCACTACTACACCACGCCCGGCTTGACTTGGGACGCCGCGTTGAAGCATACGAAAGTTGAATTGGAGTTGATATCGGATATTGATCAGCTACTTTTCGTCGAACAAGGCATATGTGGCGGTTTATCCCAATGTAGTAATCGATACGCGGAAGCAAATAACAAATATATGGAAACGTACGATCCAAACGTTGAGACAAAATATCTCATGTATTATGATGTTAATAACTTGTATGGTTGGGCAATGTCTCAGTATCTACCAACGAGAAAATTTAAATGTGTCGAAAATGTAAACATCGATGTTAGTCATGTGCCAGACGATTCGCCAATCGGTTATTTGTTGGAAGTTGATTTGGAATATCCGCGTGAACTCCAAGATAAACATAATGACTTGCCGCTGTGTCCGGAGAGAATGTTTCCTCCGGGTAACAAACAAGAAATGTTGTTAGCTACGCTATAAAACAAAAAAAATATATAATTCACTATCGAAATTTAAAACAATGGTTGCAACATGGCATGAAATTGACAAAAATTCATCGAGTACTACAGTTGGAGCAAAAGCCATGGTTGAAATCATATATCGATTTGAATACGGAGTTAAGAAAGAAGGCAACTAATGAATTCGAGAAAAACCTATACAAGCTTTTGAACAACGCAGTTTTCGGTAAAACGATGAAAAATGTACGCAAATATTCAATCGTCAAATTGCTAACCAAATGGTATGGCCGTTATGGTGCTGAAACTATGCTTGCGAGACCAAATTTTCATAGCCGTACAATATTTGCCGAAAATCTTATCGCTGTTGAGTTACGCAAGACTGAAGTTATAATGAACAAACCAATATATGTGGGTTGGGCGATTCTTGATATTTCTAAGACCTGCGTTTACGATTTTTACTACGGTTACATGAGTCCAACATTCCGAAATAATTGTAAATTGCTGTATACTGATACAGATTCACTCATCTATCAGATAAAATGCCCAGATTCTTTGACACCTTGAATTACCCACCAGCCAACCGATATAACATAGAGCTTCTGAATAAAAAAATTCCCGGCCTCATGAAAGATGAACTTTGCGGGCGGATTTTAACAAAATTTGTTGGTCTACGAGCCAAGATGCATAGTTGCCAAGTGAACGGCGAGGATCATTGTAAAAAAGCGAAAGGTGTAAAACCATCCGTTGTGAAGAAGGCCCTCACATTTAATGATTATGTGGAATGTTTGAGAAATTGTATCATACTAACTCGCCCGCAGAATATGATTCGATCTAAAAATCATAATGTGGCCAGTGTGACGCAAAAGAAAATAGCATTCAGTCCGTATGATATGAAACGCCATATTGTGGAAGGGGAAACCTATACGCTTGCGTGGGGACACTATTCGCTGGATGAAATAAATACTGACCCAGCTTTAACTTCGGCTTAAACACCCAAAAACAATGTCGTCGTCGTCATCATCATCATCGTCAGCCTACTGGAAGCGTTTACAAGTATTCTCAAGCGAATTGGATAAATTACGCAAACGAATTAACACATATGAAAAAATAGTTGATGTAATTGTGAAAATTCAAAATTTGGACCTATCATCTGAACCGATGGATTTTGATGAAATAGATATGCCAATTGGTGAATTTTTCGAAAAGGAGCCAACGCTAATAAACGAGCTGACTTTGAGCACATTTCTACAAATCTACAAATACATCAATTTGAATGTGTTGAAAAGTTATGGTGCAAAAATCATACGTCACGCATGGATTTGGTTACAGGCTGACAATCAAAAAATATTTTAAGATTGTGAACCATGGTTTGAGCACTACAATCGACCGTGGCAGCAAGATCATGTTGATGGTCCGCCAAGTTTGAAGCAACAATGCCAAATGTGTAAAAATGGCGTTAAAATGGAAGAAGATTTTCAACCGCCCGTTGGTCAACCGCTAACATTTACTACACAAATTTTACGAATCGAAGATATATTTTTATTACAACCTGATTTGTATATATATATATATATATATATATATATATATATATATATATATATATATATATGTTAACAATTTAGATTTATTATTGTATTTGACTATAAAATTAATAAACTATGATATTTGGATAAAACATTTATATATGTATGATTATATTAAACCGGATTATGCTAAAAGAATTAGTGCAGTTTGGCATCAGTTACCTGAAAATATAAAAAAATTACGTTCTGGGGTAATAGAACATATACACAAATTATATAATTTTTAATATTTATTTATTGCAAAATATTTCTGTATACATACTTATAACATTTAAAAATAAAAAATTATTAAACATAATTGTGAGTTATTTTTATTTAAACAATATCTGATTCTTCAATCCAGCTATTAAATTCCGAAGAATAGCCGAGCCATTTGACTAAGATTTTTCCACCACGTTTCTTCAGAATCCTTTCCACGAGATACACATCTGGATATTTCACCCGTTGTAATTCATATTCATAGAATCCACCTTGAATGGGTTGTTGGTTGATGTCCTCAAGTAGATATGTTACTGGATTAGTATGTCGAAATTTCACGATTTTAAATATTTCCGTAGACCAATTTGGTGTGTAGCCTTTCTCAAAACTCGATTTAAATTTGCATATTCTAACAAAATCATTAATAGTCTAGTAAACAAACGCCATTTCATCAAAACCTGTTATCCGGGTCCGAAAATTATGATTGTGGGCTCATTTTATTCACAATATCATCTATAAAAATAGTTCAGCTGGAAAAGTGGCGGAGACAACATTTATAAACAATTAAATTAATAAACAATAATCGATTTTTTTTTTTGCAAATATCTCAAAAACTATTTGAGATATCCGAAATCTGAAAAAAGATTCTTAAAGAGGAGAAAATTTCGTAAAAAAGTCCCATCTCCCGAAGCTGTACCATCAATATTTAAAATTTTAATTAACGACGAAAATAAGGTTAGAAAAGCGCGGCACGCGTTTTTCAAATCTGACAGTAATATAAACAAAAAATTTTTAATCGATTAAATATTAATATTAAGGAACAAAAAAAAATCAGGTTTTACCTAGACACATTAGCAAACAATAATTTGTCGGTAAAAAATTTTTATCTCAATTATTTAATTAATTATGATTTTGTTAATTAGTTATTTTTTACCAGCTAAAAGTTAACATAGAAAAGCTGATAATTTTTAAATTAAAAACTTAGAATTTTTTCCCTTCTTGGAGCTATTCTTGCAAGGCCTTAAAAAAGATGGAAAAATTAAAAAAATTCTATTTTTCAATTTTCTATTTATAATCTGCGGTAAGAAAAAATTGAAAACATAAATGAAGCAATTTAAAAAAAAAAAAATTTAAAATTATTTTTAACGTTTCGTTTTTTTATGGTTATAAAAAACATTACAATAATTTTTTAATATTTTTAACTTTAGTTGTTTAAATAACTGTTATAAACAAATGCATTGTTTATAAGATTTAAAAAAAATTTTTTGGGGAATCAGTTCCTTAATAAAAGTTATAACGTTTAAAAAAAACTTCTTAAACAAATTTTTTACTTCTAAAAAACGAATTTTTCTATTAATAATTCTTAAAAAATTAATAATTTTTTTTAGGCACTAAATATTAATATTAAGGAACAATTTTTTTTTAAATCATGATTTATCACGTTCTTTAATATTATGAGGAAAAAAAATTTTTTATTTTTACTTTGTTTAATCATTTTTTTTTTTTATAAACTATTAAAATATATTTAAAAAATCTTCGATAATAAATTATTTTTTTTACTTTACAATTCAAAGGAGGCTATTGTAAGCTATTCAAAATACAACAAAAATACTTCAAAATTTTTTTTAAATGCTCTATTCAACAATACATAAATTGAGTTTTTTAGTAATAAGCTGCAGTAAGAAAAAATTACAAAATAAATAAAGTAATTAAAAAAAAAAATTTTATGTTATTCTTAACGTTTTCTTTTTTAATGGCTATAAAAATCATTACAATAATTTTTTAATATTTTTATCTCTTATTGTTTAAATGCTTGTTAGAAACAAATGTATTGTTTATAAGATTTTCAAAAATTTTTATAAAAATTTTAATTGTTTATAAAAAAAATTGTTTAAAGTAAAAATAAAAGAATTTTTTCATCATAATATTAAAGAACGTGATAAATTATGATTTAAAAAAAATAATTTTTTAATATTAATATTTGGTGTCTAAAAAATTATTAATTGTTTAAAAATATTAATAGACAAATTCGTTTTTTAGAAGTAAAAAAGTTTATTTAAGAATTTTTTTTTTAAACGTTATAACTTTTATTAAGGAACAGATTCCCCAGTTTTTTTTTTTTTAATCTTCTAAACAATGCATTTGTTTATAACAATTATTTAAACAATTAAAGTTAAAAATATTAAAAAATTATTGTAATGTTTTTTATAACCATAAAAAAACGAAACCTTAAAAATAATTAAAAAAATTTTTTTTTAAATTGCTTTATTTATGTTTTTAATTTTTTCTTACCGCAGATTATAAAAAATTAAAAAATTAAATTTTTTGGATTCTCCAACGGGTAATTTTTTCGAGACCATCAAGGAATAGTTCCAAAAAGGGAAAAAAATGCCAGGTTTTTAATTTAAAAATTATCAGTCTTTTTATGTTAACTTTCAGCTGGTAAAAATTAACTAATGAACAAAAGCATAATTAATTAAAAAATCGAGATAAAAATTTTTTACAGTCAAATTATTGTTTTTTGATGTATCTAGATAGTACGTGATTTTTTTGATTCCTTAATATTAATATTTAATCGGTTAAAAAAATTTTTGTTTATATTACTGTCAGATTTGTAAAACGCGTGCCGCGCTTTTTTAACCTTATTTTCGCCGTTAATTAAAATTATAAATATTGATGGTACAGCTTCGTGAGATGGCACTTTTTTAGGAAATTTTCTCCTCTTTAAGAATCTCTTTTCAGATTTCGGATATCCCAAATAATTTTTGAGATATTTCCAAAAAAAAAAATTGATTATTGTTTAATAACTTAATTGCTTATAATTGTTGTCTCCGCCACTTTTCTAGCTGAACTATTTTTATAGATGATATTGCGAATCAAATGAGCCCAGAATTATACTTTTCGGATCCAGGTAACAGGTTTTTGATGAACTGGCGTTTGTTTACTAGACTCTAACTTTATACTCGGCTGCATCACAAATTTTTATATTACTATATACTGTAGATAATAGATGCGCCTTCTTATCAGCAGTGACATCTCGCGGTGCCATTTTGACTGTACGATACTTTGTTCTATACTCATCAACTAAATCGTTAAGTATCTGCAATAGTGATGTCGAGTCGAGATGTAGTTAGTCGATTAATCGACTAAAGTTGTTTTTCCGACAAAATTAGTCATTAGTCGAAAATATCGAGCATAGAATAGTCGATTAATCGACTAAATTTGAGTCGAATTCATGAATAGGGTAATCTTTGTAACTCTTTCAAAAACAATGTTTTAAATTTAATTATTGACTTTTATTATTACTTAAAAAAAAATAATGATAAATTTTTAGTTTTCATTTTTTCGAGTCATAAATAATGCAGAAAAATTATTAAATTAATCGTCGTTAGTCATTTAAAAAAAATATTAGTCATTTTAGTCATTTAGTCGACAGTAAAATAGTCGATTAAAAAGTGACTAAAAGTAAACAAAATTAGTCCACTAAACCGATTAATCGATTAGTTATTCGACATCACTAATCTGCAACCATTTATAGTTACCGTTTAGCGAAAATGCACGCCAAAGTTTATTCTTAATGGTGCGATTAAAACGCTCAACGATCGAAGCTTTCAGCGTGCTATACGTAGAGTAACGATTTATGTTATGCTTTTCCATCAACGCCTTAAAGGTGCTATTAAAAAATTATCGGCCATTGTCTGTCTGAATATGTGCTGGTCTGCGCGCGCATTGTTTGAATATTGATTCCATGGCTGCAGTAACAAGTTTTCCGGATTTATCTTTGAGATGCACCGCCCAAGCTTGTTTCGAGAACGTATCGATAACGGTTAAAAGATAGCGATATCCACGATTTTCTTTCGCATAAGCTCCCATTTCAACGAGATCAGCTTGCCATAGATCATCAATTCCTTTGGTTATAACACGACGTCTATTGAAATTTTTACGCGCTTGTTTATGTAGTTCTTTTACAACTTATTCTTTCACCTTACTCATCTTTAAGTGTTGGTATTGAATGCTTAGTCACTTGTTTATATAGGTTATCTAAAGTCGTTATTTGATATTCTAGTTTCTTGAATTTAACATTAAATTCCTGCTTGGATACGGAAGCTGTTGATTCATTTGAAATAATCTCCATTATGGTTTTTAATTCGTTTTCGATATTCTCCATTTGAGTTAATTTTTCTCTAATATTTGATTCAATTTGTTTATATGAATTTTCAAGCACAGCAGCAGTATGTAAAATTTCAGCACACTTTTGATTCAGAAAAGCCAAATTAACAGCATCACCGCTATCTTTAGGAGCATGTACGTCCGTGAGACGCTTATCATTCATATCATAATCACCCTTAGATGTTAAATTGATAGACGCAGCCTTTCGAGCATACCGCCCACCGCTACTGCTGAATCGACCGAATTTGCCAATGCTCATGTTTGAAATGATTATCGAAACGGGTTAGTCACCTGTATTTATTCAGTTATATCAGCTTCGCGAAGTTCTTCAAGTATTGCTTGTATTTCATTCGAATGATTCGTGTGTCCAGCTTGTGCGGACTCTATCAATAATTTTAATCTGCCAATAAGTTCGCCAACATCGTCCCAATAACGGTAATCAATCGTTTCACAATCGTTAAAATGCATTAAGCCAAAACCAGTTCGTTTTTGTTTCGGTGTTGATGTATGTTTTCGTCGCGGTGGAAAAAGTTTACTTATAATCTCCTTATATTTATAACATTCATTCGCATTAACTGGCGCATTGACATCATATTTTCGTTTGTGTGCATTGGCAATTTGTAATATAGCCTTATATGTGTTTAAATCAGCATCTGTGTATAGATGATGATTTGGATACTTTTTAATCAGTAGTTCAAAAAGACCTTCAGTGCCGGGGTAAGCTTCAATCAATTATATCCAATTCAGAATTACCAATCATCCATTTATTTGTTGCCGCATCTATACGCGGACCATAGGTGCGATCAAGAGATTTTTTGGCGTTACGTGTAAGCGCTAACTGGAGATACTTTTCAGCTAGTACACCAACACTTGGTTCGTTTGTTTGTACAATTTTCGTGCAGTAATTTGTGCTGTTGGAGTAAATTGACTTGTTGTGGGGGTGGGTTCAGCACTTTCATCCATCAACGATGACTCAAATATTTCATCGTCACCACTGTTAAGAAAACGTGATTTCTTAATAGAAGATACAGCATAATCAATGGAATCATCAGCATCATCCATAGAAGGAGATGCTTTCTTAATTTTAGCTTGTGCTGACTTTTTAACTAAGAGGCTTTTTGCTGGTTCAGTTTTTATTTCAGTAGCTATTTCTTTAAGCGGCTCAGTTATTGGTGAAGAATCTAATATACAGATTGGTGAAGAATCTAATATAAAAATATTAGATTCTTCACCAATATTCGCAAGGATGCCGACAATTTTTCGCAATAAGGAAAAAAGTCTCTCTTTTTCACATTTTTAGGTTAAAATTAAGGATGAAAAAAATTTTTTTCTTAAAGTACGCGGCAATAACTTTGTAGGGAATTTATTCCAGATTCCAAAACTGTCCTTAAATTTTCTCTCCGATCACTGCTTACTGAGATATCGATGGCTAAAGCAAAAAGGATCCTTTTGAATTCAAAGTTGGAAATCTCCGGAACAATTCAATGGGGAGAAAAATTTTAAAAAGGAGATTGAAGCTGAATAAGCAGGCTATCAAGTCAATACCATGGCTTTACTGTAAAAAAATGTTTCAAGCCCGTAGACCGAAAAAAACAGAGGAAAAAATTTTCAATTTTCATTTTTTGTGTTATTGCTTAGAATTGCTCGATAACTGCCACTCTTAAAAATTTTTGGACCGAAGGTCTCAAAACTAGAATCTTGGAGCTTCAAAATGCTATTTTTATTATCTCGATACGACCATTTTTCACGTAAATACAGCCCTTCAAAAATCAGTTAAAAATTATCAATTTTTTTTGGTCCCTTAATTGTTTTGTAGTAGTATATTTTAAATGGATACAGGTCTTGGAAGAGATCCGCGAGTGCCCAATATTTGGAAATTCGCTATGTTATGCAGATGCTGCGACAGGGGTATTCTTTATTATATTTTCATTTAAATATTTTTTTCTTAATTAATAAACGTATTAAAATACAATTTAATAATTATTTTTATTTGGCGCCATTTTAATAAAACTACTGTTAACAAATACTTTTAAATATTGTGAATCATCATATAACAGTAAAACTAGCACAGTAGCAAAATTCCCCACCTAACAGTTGTACTGTTATAGCACTCTATTGCCGTGTGAAACTAGCCCTTTAAAAATCTTATCGATATACAGGGTGTAAGAGAAATAATTCTTATCCTTTTAAGGAGTGACTCATAGCACCCTGTAAACACTAAAACCACAGGAATTTTTTCGGAATTAACAGTTTGAGGAAATCGAAAATTAACTGGCTTCATGATGTTCCCAATTGTTTCAAAGTACGGCTCTGACCAAACTATACACCTTCTTACTATCAAAGGTACAAAACAATTTTATTGATTAAAATTCAATAAAATTTTACAAACATGTTTACTTCTAGTTACTATTTATTACAAACAAAACATAAATATGTACACAGTGTGTCACAGCTAAAATCGAACAAAACTTTTTCATAAATTTTGGCTATAAAATAATTATAAAATAGTTATTATTCCTATGAAGGTAATGATTTCTTGTAACTGATCATCTCTCAGATTTTATTATTTTCCACACCACCCAGGAGGTATAACAAAAGGCGCATTTTTTAACGTAGTTTCTCCTTTAGGTCTAGTCTACTCGCTTAAGTATTACTCACTTTTCGAAAGTGAGATAACAGTTGCGATTGTACTATTATGGACGCAAACCAAAAAGACCTTCAGAAATTGCGGTGAAGGGAAGTCAATTTGCATTTATTTACATAGTTACATAATTATGTTTTTAAATGAGTGAGGAAAAACTTCTTTTTAATAATATGATAGACAAAGATAAACAAAAATGTAGATAGAAAGCTTCTTTTTGTTTTGTGCGGATATTACATATTTTCTATTATTTACACTGTCTGTGTACATAATTATAATATTATTAATCAAACTACTTAAATAATAAAAATATAAATTATTTAAAACTACTTGTATAAATTAAAATGTAGTTATAATCTTCATTGATTGATTTTAATATGAAATAAATGCACCTATTCTGAACAAAGGCTATTTTTTTATACAGTTCAAGTTAGTCATGATTTTAATGTATATTGTATTCGTACCAATAGCAAATATATATTTTTTGTTGTAAATTTCGTATTCCTACCAATAGGCTATTGACTATGTACAAAAAACAGGGGGAAAAGGAACTAATTTGTAACAGGTGTTTTATTGTTTCATATGCTCAGTTGTACCCCAAAGATGATAAATTCACAAAGTCCTATTAAATTTAGGCGTGCGTTTTTACGAACGGCGTAAACTTATCGACGCTTACGTTTTTTAACTATAACTCAAAAACTATGCATTTTTCGTAAATACACATAATATGAGTTTTTGTAGAGAATTAAATTTCCTATCGAAATGGCACTTTATGAACTCAAAAAGCTTTTTTCTCAACAAAATAAGTCAAAACAATTATTTAAAAAAAAAGCTCAAATTTTTCAATTTTTCTTTTTTTTTTTTTAATTTTTGAGTAGTACTTTTTTCTGAGTGAATTTAGGTATAGGGATTGGTTCACAAAAAAGAAAGCTGATGTAATTCCCGTCAGAATGGTGACCGATCAAAATATTTTCGATAAAAACCGGCGGAGATACAGTCGTTCAAATTTACTTACTTTTTTACAATTTTATTTCTTTTGACTTTTATACCATATTATTTGTAATTTTTACACAAAAAATTATTTTTATTGAGTACAAAAACTATTTCTGCTTTACCAGAGGTAACGATAAAAGTGGTAACGATAAAATTTTGATATTCATATGATCTCAGGTATAAAAAAAACTTTAATATTGTACTAATTTATAGTTCTAATTTTTTTTAAAAGTTACATGTACCTATTATATTTCTCTCATAATGTTTTCAAATTCAATATCAATATCTTCATCAACATCGTTTTGGACATCCTCTTCTGTCATTTTTGGAACATTTTCACAATTTAGGCCCATACATTCTTTGCAGAACATGAAGCAGCTAATTCCTATAATTTTCAGTTAAGGTAGTTCTCGGTTACAACTTTTTCAAAAATTATCAAAAAGCAAAAAATTTTCTCTAACCAATTTCCCACTAACTTCTGATGCCACTAAATATCACGATTTAAGGACGTACCACCAAATTCAACAGTGGGAAGGAAATATTTTAAATTCATTTGAGTGGGGTTGGAAAAAATCTAAAAATGGATTAGTGCCAATTAAAACAACAAAACCTCCTGCACTGCAGAATTTACTGGAACAAATAGCTTGCGGGTGTATAAAAGGTTGTCACGGAAATTGCAGCTGTAGAAAATTAGGAATTAGCTGCAAAGAATTTATTTGCGAAAATGCGGATGTTCCAGAAAATTGTGAAAATGCGGATGTTCCAGAAATTACAGAAGGAGATGTCCAAAACGATGTTGATGAAGATATTGATATTGAATTTGAAAACATTATGGGAGAAATATAATAGGTACATTTAATTTTTTTTTTAAAAATAGAACTGTAATTTAGTACAATATTAAAGTTTCTTTTTATACCTAAGATCATATGAATATCAAAATTTTTAGCAAATGATTTTATCGTTATCTCTGATAAAGCAGAAATAATTTTACTACTCAATAAAAATAATTTTTGCGTGTAAAAATTACAAATAACATGGTATAAAAGTCAAAAGTAATAAAATTATAAAAAAGTAGGTAACTTTGAACGACTGTATCTCAGCCGGTTGTTATCAAAAATATTTTGATCGGTCACCATTCTGACGGGAATTACATCAGCTTTCTTTTTTGTGAACCAATCCCTATACCTAAATTCACTCAGAAAAAAGTACTACTCAAAAATTTAAAAAAAAAGAAAAATTGAAAAAAATGAACTTTTCTTTAAATAGTTTTTTTGACTTATTTTGTTGAGAAAAGAGTTCTTTGAGTTCATAAAGTGCCATTTCGATAGGAAATTTAATTCTCTACAAAAAATCATATCATGTGTATTTACGACAAATGCATAGTTTTTGAGTTATAGTTAAAAAACGTAAGCCTCGATAAGTTTACGCCGTTCGTAAAAACGCACGCCTAAATTTAATAGCACTTTGTGAATTTATCATCTTTGGGGTACAATTGAACATATGAAACAATAAAACACCTGTTACGAATTAGTTCCTTATTCAACTACATAGTCAATAGCCTACAAATATACTATTTTAATGTACATATTACTGAAAATATGAGTTATTAGTTAACAGTTTCTTTTCGCATGAAATGAAATTTATTCATAACTAATATTGTACGTACAAAAAAATATTTCAATTTTTAGTTGATTTTTTTGTTCCCAGGTGTTTTTTTAAAAACAGAAAATTTTTTTTACAAAGATGAGATTGGTCAGAGTCAGACTAAAAAAAATTTTTAAGTGCCCATTTTTGTAGTATCAATTTTTTTCTGTTAAAAACACTTTTGGTTCAGTTGGCAAATATTAATTACATAAGTGAGATCTTCCCACTGTTTTCGTACGGAGACTTACATTCCGTATACCCTGTATTATTCATAAAACAATCGCAAACCCATTGAATAATGGTTAATACGGTAATTTCATTGGTCGAAAGGTATTGAGTAATGATCATTCCTTCACACCCTTGAATAATGCCTAACTTTCTCAACAATTAACGGATATATAATAAGTGTGTTCTTTAACAGGAGTAGAAAAAATTATTTATCGTCTTTATTGTTTCTGGCAACTTGTTAAACACATCCATGCTCGAGATAAGAGGGCTCCTGTTAAATATGGAAAATTTATGGCTAGAAACAGCAAGTTGCTACTTGTGTCATTGTCATGATCAGAATTAGATAAAATTATATGCATGGGAGTGATTTTTTGTTGCATACAGTAATTATAATACACTTGCAGAAAAAAATAGAGGATCAAAAAAAAAAAAAAATTCCAAATTTTTAATGATTTTTCGAATGGCTGTATCTTCGTTCTTCGTTTTATTTTTCTTATATAATTATTTATTTTGTTATTAGTTATTACAGATTATTTAATTTTGTGAAAACATTAACACACTTTTAAGACAAGACTTATTTTTATTATTATTATTTATACTTACTAAAAATTGGAAATTAAAAACTAAATTTTATTACTTTCAGTTATTGTATCTTAATTATTATTCAGTTTGAAGTGTTCTAGTAAAATCTGTAATTAAATAATTATATGTATTCAATAAAATTGAAATTATTAATTTTTTTGTGTCATATTTATATTTTTACTCTCATTACACCTTGATCTCAATTTACGGTTAAACAAATCAGAGTAAAATTACTACTGTAGATACATGGAAATTCGATATTCATCTTACAAATACAAATAAGATTTTATTTTTCTTTATAAATATAGTTCGTTTTCTACTGACTGGTTCGTCTGATCTCCATCTATTAAATCCTTTTTGTATTTGTTTCTAATTAAAATTCTTTTTAATTTTAGGGAATATAGAAAAAATGATTCATTTCATTTGATATATACGATCTAAGTTCGAGTTTTACGGCGTTTACTGGTACTTCGTTACTCTATTAATTAGACGAAAAAGGAAGAATTAGTAGTTATCATATAGTGGTGAACCGAAAGATTGGAACGGCTAATAAGTTAATCCTTCTTGTATTTCTAAGATTGACTGATTTATGGAAAAAATTGATTGATTCAGTGTTGATCAGAGGTAGTTTTCTGTGATGTGTCAGGTGAACAACAGTAAGAATGATATGGATCAAATAAAAATTAATTTATTATAAAGACAAAATAAAGATTTGTGTATAACAAACATTAAATATTTAATATATAATTTTTTTCTGATAAACTTTGCTTATAAATAATGATATTGATAATCGTAGTCATTAAGATTAAGGGAGTAACATTATTAAGAGCAAGAGAGGGTCCTTTCGCCGCCGGAACATTTTACCGACAAAATATTTCGCTACGAATAAAGGTTTTCAGTAATAAGTAAAATGCTATTATGCAACTGATTTCGAATTTTCATTTCTAGTTATTGCTTTGTACATATTTTGATTATTATCATTATTATTCGATTTCATTGATATGAGGACATTAATAAGTATGGCTTTTTTCAAAATTTGCATGGTTGCGTCAGTGGCGATTTTGGCGGGTAGGCCGGGTAGGCTCGGGCTTACCCAAAAACTTTGAAAAAATGAAAGAGAAAAAACTAGAATATTATTAAAGGGTTTAAAAAAATCGTAAGTCAAATATTTTTTTGAATTCTAGAGCTTTATATACTTTTAATGGTGCATTTAAGATCATTCAGGACTGGATAAATACTCAATCGCCTGGGACTTATTGCTACAATAAAATTAAAACTACAACTTATTGTATTAAGCTCTGATTCTTAGATTCGTTTCTTAGAAATACAGAAGACTTTAATTTACTTAGACTGAAATGAAAAAAAAAATTTTAGTTTTAAACGCCATAATCTTAGAAAGATTTTATGATTATTTGGATTAAGATTATTATTAAAAACAATTCTTTAACTCTAAGTAGATTTCTTGTAGCTTGGAACCATGTATTTATGCCATTAATTGGATTAATTAGAATATGTATTATTAAGTTATGTGATATGAAATGTAATTTTTGACCACTTGGCCGACTATGTAATCCAGACAAATATCGACACTTTTTTAAGCATTACAGAAATGTTTAAACGAAATTTTTTAACTCTGAATATATTTCTTGTAGTTTGGAATCATTTTCGTCATTATCTGGAATAATATTAGATCGTGTAGTATGAAATGTTGTTTTACGATCACTTGGTCGACTATGTAATTCAGATTAATATTGTCACTCTTTTAAGCATTAGAGAAATGTTTAAAAGCAATTCTTCAATTTTAAATATAATTCTTGCAGCCTGGAATTATTTCCACCATTATCTGTAATATTATTATCTATTAGCTCCTGTAATATGAAATGTTGTTTTTCGACTTGAATATTGAAACTTTTTTAAGCATCAGAGAAATGTTTAAAAGCACTTCTTTTATTTTAAATATGTATAATTCTTATAGCCCAGAATTATTTCCACCATATCTTATCTGTAATATTTCCTGTTATTAGGTCCTGTAATATGAAATATCGTATTCAGACCAGTTGTTTTATTTGTTTTATAAGTTTTATGTACTATATATCTTGTAATGGCGCGCAGGAGACCAGTAAGAAGAAAATATCTAGAGCCGCAACGTGTGTTAATCCGTGCCTCGTTATATAGATATAGGCTGTCTTAAGTGGTATGTGATTGCCTGAATTGGCTTATAAATGTTGATAAAAACTACGTTTTGTTCAGTTCAAAATTATGCAATAATAAATGTCCAGTTTCAAGAAAAATATGTTATATGTTTACAATACAGAAAAATTTGGGGCTACCCAAAATAAAAATCCTAAAATCGTCCCTGGCCGTTACATGCTGCAACGCTAATTACATGTTTATTTCTTTATATGCCAAATCAGAGGCGTAATTACAAATTTTGCAGTATACCAAAAAAGACATGGTCGACTTGCCATTTTAATTTCCTCCAACAAATAATCTGACGAACCAAAAAAAACATGATCTGCAAACTTGAGCGGTTGAGGTAAGTTTTCAAGTATTTTTGTGTGCTTGGTGTGTTCAGTGTTTGTCATTTATTCTTACTCTCAAAAAAATTTAGGCACTTTTTATGTTATGTAATTTAAATTTTAAATAACAGCTATTAATGCAATAATTACATAACGAAAAATTTTATTGTTAACTTGCAAACGAGGCTAGTAAAAAAGGCGAGTTCAAAAAGTCAAATTATTTTTAATTTCAAATCTTATCGACTGCCTGTAAAACATTATTAAAGTATGGAGAACTTTTGTTCGTATTTATAACCTAACGTAACCAAACCGAACCTGAAGTAAAACAACTCAGTAAATTTTAAACAAACCCAACCTAACCTAACCAAAGCCAGCCTGAGTTTACTGAATTCAACAAATTATAAGCAAACTCATCTTAACCTAATATAAAACAACCTAACATAACCAAACCCAACCTGAACTAACCGAACTCAATAAATTATAAGCAAACCCAACTTAACCTAACCAAAACTAGCCTAAACTAACCGAACTCAACAAATTATAAACAAACCTAACCTAACCAAACCCAACCTAAACTAATCGAACTCAACAAATTGTAAACAAATCCTACTTAACCTAACCAAAACCAGCCTAAACTAACCGAATTCAACAAATTATAAACAAACCCAACCTAACGTAACCAAATACAACTTAACAGATTAACCTAACCAGACAACACCTCAACTAATCAAATTCAACGAAAGGTAACCAAATCCAACACAACCCAACCAAATAGTGTACCCTTAATTGTGTAAAGAGTCACCCTTGAGACTTGAAACTACATAAATACTTATTTAGTCTCAAGTCTCAAGGGAGGCAAATTTCATTGCTAGATAAAATTCAAATAATTTTGTTCTTATTAGTTAATAAATTGTACAACGGTTAAATTGTCTTCAGTTAAAATGTCGTTAGGTTGAATTGTCGTCGGTTGAATTGTCGTCGGTTGATCTGTCATCGGTCGATCTGTCGTTAGGTTGATTTCTCGTTAGATTAATTTGTCGTCGGTTGGACTGTCGGGGTTGAACTGTCGCGGTTGAACTGTCTGCGGTTCACTAGTCGCGCACCAAAATTAGTACTATTTAATCAATGTTCCTATTGAGCACTAAGTTTTTAATCATGACAGTTGATCAGCACTAACTGAGCACCAATTTCTTGAACTATCACTAAAATTAGTGCTGCTCTTGTTGGGCCCGCTTCACATGGGTCTGAACTGAAATGTACCAATTTCAGTAAGAAATCCAGTCCAGTGACTGAATTAACGGTCTACTTCTTATTCCAGCGCAACTGGAATAGTGTAGATGGCCAATCCAGTGCTGGATTAAACGTTGAACAGTATGAGTGAACATGCATTGTTGTTTTTTGTTGTAATTGAATGACTGGAATGGACCATTGAATAACTGTATTGACTTACAGGATTACTGGACTGGAATAATGTGAACAGGACATACTGTTAAAATATTTTCTTATCATTTTATTCTATGTAATTATTCATTGTTAGTTTTGTAATAAATTAATTGATGTTTTTGATTTCTATTGTTAAAATATTTGAAATATAAAAATTTTAAAAATATTCTTGATAAATGCAGTAAATGCTGTCCAACATCATTTAATCACCCTTATTATTGGCGTAAATAAATTGAAAGAAGAATGAATTTTATTGTTTGAAAACCGCTAATTAATTATAATTATTAATTAAAAATTATCTACGTTATGTATAGATACTATTATACTTATTAAAAAATTGATATTTTAATTATAAAAGTAAAAATCCCGCGTTTGTATTTTAATTATTCCTTTTCGTCTTTATTTTCGAAGAATGAAGAGTTATTCTTAAGTGTTTATTATGTTTATAATTGTGTAAATCTTCCTACAGGCAAGGTAACTGCACGAAAAGCATTTATATTTGTTGCTGTTAACAACACTAACCGATCACACTATCCGGGAAGATCCGTTTCAGATCGTATTCTTGAAAACACTTACATGATTCTGTTGTATTCTTTACCTAGATGGGTATTGGAAAATTTGAACAAATACTTTATTTTTATACCGTTAGCACCTTGATAGTCCTTGACGTCATTAGACGTCAAATAAAAACTTAAAAACCTGTCAAGTGTATCAGCGGAGGTTTTGCCAGTATAGATTATAGCTGTCGTGATTAAGGCGGCCAACCGTCCCGGATTCTGCAGGACAGACCCGGACAGACAAAGCTGCTGTCCCACATTGAAATTTTTGTTACAATAATCCCGAAATTAGTGTAATGCGTCCTGGAAGCCTCGCATTCAGTATATTGGAAATAATAAAAAATTTAATTGACAAGTAAAGGTCCTGTGGTCGGATCTATCGACTTTCATGAAATTTGGATATCTTGTAGAACAGTGTTTCTCAACTTTTCCTCAGTTACGATCCGATAAAATCTCGGATAATTTTGTGCGGACAATTATTAATTTTTAGTCGAATTTTTCCTTGAAAAAATTAGACTTATACAGTCTATACGATAAGAACGGCGAGAGGCGAAAGTAGGGGTGCTATCCGTTTTTGGACCCGTAGAACACGATTAATTTCTGATATATATATATATATATATATATATATATATATATATATATATATATATATATATATATATTCACGCTACCATTCAATATGTGTAGGGCTCCCCTATGCAAATTAAGAGCCGAAATTTGGTAAGTGGGGCTCATTCCGCTGCACAACAATGCACAACAAGTAGGCTCAAATTTTGGGATCCGACCCAACCTTTAAGGAGGTGGTGGGGGGCGGTAAAAAATAAAACTTTTCCAAAGCGGTTGAAAATAATGTTTCGGTCAATTATCTACAACATACCCAAAATTCAGCTTCCTAGGATGATTTGGAGGGAGTAGAGGCGGAAAAAAGTATTTTGGCTGGATCTAACACGCCCACAGCCCCCCAGAATTAACGCAGAGGGTTGATATTTGGTGTGTTAATAAAGTTCGTACCCAGGTTGTGCTTTTTGGAGGTTTTAATACTTTACCCCGACCCCCCTCATTTTTAAGCTACAATTTCATGCTTTTTTGACGTTTTCGAAGTCTGTACCACTCGCACAGGTCACTTAAATAAACCTAGAGGGCTGAAATTTTGTATTCGGATTGAGTTAGTATCAAGGGGGTGTCTTTTGGGGGTCTCAGCTTTTAACCCTTACTTCCACCATTTTTATACCAAAAGTAACATGATTTTTCTTGTTTTTTAACAGTTTCGTTCAGGTCAAAATCTCCCCAAATAAACCTAGAGGGCTGAAATTTTGTGCACAGGTTAAGCTAATAGGCAGCCACTGCTTTTTGGAGGTTTCAACTTTTAACCCTTACTCCCACGATTTTTACGCCAATATTTCCTTAATTTTTTTGCTTTTTTTCGAACACGTCTAGAGATTCTCTAAGGAAATCTGGGGGGCTGAAATTTTGTACCTGTATTGAGTTAGTATCCAGCTAGTGCCTTTTAGGGATTCCACATTACTTTTCCCCCCACTTCTCCCATTTTTACATCGGAATTCAATGGAATTGTTAAATGTGTTTTAAATGCATTATTTTTATTCTAATACAAGTAGGCGAAGAGAAATTTTAAAAAATTTAAAAAATAATGAACTTGCTTTTATAACAAATGCAATACACAAATATTAAGTAACTTAAAAATGTTATTAAAGTCACTGTTTATTTATAAAGTAGGAATTTTGGATTTTTATTATTTATAAAATAGAAATTTTGGAGCTTTTTGGAAAGAAAAACTATCTTCATAAAGGCCTTCCAGTTTACTATTTAAGTTCCTTTTTTAATATTTAAAAATAAAACACAAAGGCAATTGGCGGATAAGCATGGGTAGTAATGCCCTCATACGAATTGTGTTGGCTTTTTTCCTGCTAATTGCTATCGGCACAAAATTGAAATTTGCTTAGATTCAGCCTTTAAAAACTTAAAACCTTTTTTTAAAGCCCCGATCAGCCGGACACTCATCATCAGTTTTGAAACGACCAAAACGACAATTCGCTTGTAGACTTTCAATCATATTTCGCCTGTAGACATTCAATACCGAAGATGAAGGGAAAAATTCGACTTCCGTGATGGGGCCCCGCTGCTCACTGCGTTTTTCAAATTTCATTTATACTTAATATGAAATGGTTTTTTCTGGCAACTTCGTCTACCATGTAATTCATGTACATATCCTTAAATATGTTTCAATAATGTCGAAGTTATTTTCCTCGCTGCCAAACTTTTCACCCTAAACAGAGTTTTTTAGGACATATCCTCATCAATGTAAGTGTCTTAGTTCATTTATGTATTGTGAATACGAATTAAAATTTTTTTATATATTTATTGTCATCATTTGTGTGATCGTTCAAAGCTTAAAACATACCTTGGGGCTAATTGTTAAATCACTGATTGGGCTAAATGTAATTTTTTTTTAATTTTCTTCTACTTCCTCTTTTTATTTGTCGATTTATGTATTCAATAAATTGTCTCTGTTTTTTATTTCAAATATTTGTGTGTAGGTCTTCTGAATTCGGTCTATCTGGTGTACCTAAGTGTACCTGGTTTTTGTTATGTTTGTGTATAAATGATACTTTACGTTATTGAAAAATTTGATCGTAAATATCTTCTAAGCCGTGTGTCGTAGCGAAAAAATAATGAAATTTATGAAGGCTTAAGCGAAGGAAGTTGTAGGTATTCCAAACATATTGCAACGGTTAAAACCCACTTTCTGTTATCGAAAATTATCGACACCGATTTATTTTATACTCCATTAGTCCCACTGATCTGATCAGCAATAGAATATTTTTAAAAACATTAGTTTTTGATACTTTTCGTAAACGTTAACTTTTGATCGTAAATATCTCGTAAACGGTGCATCGTAGCTCCAAAAAAACGAAATTTTTGAAGGCTTAAGCGAAACAAGTTGTGGGTATTCCGAACATATTTGAACTGTTAAAACCTACTTTTCTTTATGGAAAATTATCAATATCGAAAATAACGATATTTTTAAAATTTAAATATTTATAATATGTAAATTTCTACATATTCGTTATCGGTGTATTATAAAATTCTCTAAAATTTTTAGTAGGTTTTATTTAAGCTAGCCAACAAAAATAAATCAAATTGATAATTTTTCACTTTCCTTCTTGTAAAATTTATACTTTTCAATAAATGGGTGTTTTTCTTTACATCATTCATCGTTCATATAACTCAAAAAGTGGTTTCAGTAGGCCAGAAATATGGGTAAGTTCAAAAATGTAAACTTTACCGCATCGATGCAGCATCATGAGCTTTCTGATGCGTTTAATACTGCATGATGCGATGCTGATGCTCTACGTACTGATGCTGACGCTGTACGACCCGAATAATCTAATTTTGAGGTGAGTTAAATTTTATACCATCGCATTAAACAATGCGATTCGATTCGCCGGACCATACCACATTGGACCAATCTTCTTTAGAAGAATGTTGGTGTCTTAGAGCCCATTCTTAACGATTTTTCTTGTTGTTGTCGGAGAGCCAAGGTTTCTTCCTGGCTTTGCGGCTTTTTAAGCCTGCTTTTGTGAGTCTTCCTCTTACAGTTCGAGAACTAATTGGTTTCCCAATGTCCTCCGATAAAGCTGCAGTGAGCTCAAAAGAAGTTTTTTTGCGGTCCTTAAGTGAGTCACGGATAAGTTTCCTAACGTGGCGGTCAGTAGTAATGCGTTTTCTGCCCGTTCTCATTTTGTTTGCGTGAGAGCCAGTCTCCGCGAACCTTTCAATGGTAGATTGCACTGCACATCGTCAAACTTACTAATTTAGCAAGCTTTACTTGACTCTTCCCTTCTACATATTACATCAGGATTTTGACCGGTGTTTCTGTGTTAAGTTCTCATTGTTTCGGCATTTCGTATTACAAACTGCCTCTACTACACAAATAAACAACACCCAGCAGCTTCTTGTTATTCCAAAAGTTAATAAAAGACTAACAAATAAATTACATCGTTTCTCAAAAAACTTCATATTTCATGTTTTGTGGACCAGGTGTTTTATAGTACCTTGAAATCCTTTATCTGTTGTTTAAAATTAACTTTTAGTATTGCCTTTCATTCTGTTATTAAACAAATAAGTTATTTTTAAATTAATTTTTGAGTTACACGTGTTTTATGGGGGTGTTTAATACTTTTGGCCAAGGCTATATATACACTAGCGGAAATAAAGGATCAAAAAAAAATTCCAAATTTTTAGTGATTTTTCGAATGGCTGTATCTTCGTGAAAAATGGTTGTATCGGAGTCGTAAGCAAAGCAATTTAAAGCTGGAAGTTTCTAGTTTCGAGATCTTGCGATAAAAAAGTTTTCAAAGCAACATGTGTGGCGCAATCCTAATAAATACACTGAAAACAAAATTTTCGAAATTTTTTCCGTTTTTTGTTTTGGTCCACGGACTTGGAAAAAATTTTTCCGACTTAACCACCATATGGACCGGATAACTTGTTCATTCAGCTTTAATTTGCTTTTTTATAGACTTTTATACGACCACTTCTCGCTGAGATATCGGACTTTGAAATGGAAAAGGATCATTTCGTCTTTGACCATCGATATCTCAGCAACCAGTGATCACACAGAAAATTGAATGGCTGTTTTAGAAACTCGAATAAATTCTCTACAAGGATTAGCCATTGTTTCTTTAGAAAAAATTTTTTTGCATATTTTACATGAATTTGAAAAATCAAAAAAAAAGAGCTTTTGGTAGCTCTTTGGAAAATCAAGCGCTGAATTAAAAGCTTCGAGAAAACCACTAATGTTAAGTGTGCCTTTTACAGTTCAATATACCCACAAAAACTCCACCGAGTTTCAGTTTAATCCATCCAGCCGTTTTTGTGTTTCATTCGATTGAATTTTTGAAAAAATTAAAGGATCATTTTTTTGATCTTAAACTTTCATAATCTTCAACCAAATGAAAAAAAAAATTTTCTCAGCTTTTTTCACATTTTTATCAATAACAGTATTTAAATTTATAAAAAAAGAAAATTTCTTAGAAAATTTTCAAAAAAAAAAAATTTTTTTTTAAAAATTTTTCGAAAAAATTTTTCAAAAATTTCTTGAAAAATTTTAGAAAAAATTTTTTTCTTTGAAAATTTTCTAAGAAATTTTCTTTTTTTTTATAAATTTAAATACTGTTATCGATACAAATGTGAAAAAGGTGAGAAAATTTTTTTTCCTTTTTGTTTAAGATTAATTTCATAAAAAAAAAAAAAAATTATTTAGTTCGTTCAATATATTTCGGCACAGTTGGCGCCATTTTCAAGAACTAAATCTACAATATAAAAACAACATCTTAACAATTTTAAAAGAAAAAATTTTTTATAAAAATATTTCTAGAATGTTTCTAGAAAGTTTCTTTAATTGTTGACTTTTTTTGTACAAATTTGAAGTGGTTGAAGTTTTAAATTATTCTAGATATTTGTGTTTTTTAGTTTTCTTATTGGTAACCGATTTTACAGTTTTCTTTAGTGCTTAGACGGCTAAATTGCAATATATTAACAAGTAAAGGTCTCGAGGTCGGACCTATCGATTTTGATGAAACTTAAATATGTTGTAGAACACTAAAAACTAAGGGACACGTGTTTTTTTTTTATCTGCGGAAAAACGGTTTGAAGGGGTGAAATTGCCCTCCAAAAATTGGGGTAAAAATTTAATTTTTCAAATATCTCGAAAACAGTAAGAGATAGAGCAAAAGTTTAAATTGGCGATATTACTCTTTTTTAAAGAGCTATCTATTGATATGCAATTTGTTCAAATTACATCAACAGAGGTGGTTGGAGGTTAAAATTTGGGGGTTAATTTTGCAAAAAGGGGGTGAAAAATAAACAATATAAAAATTTTGTTTACAGATTTGAAATCTACGTGTTTTTGCTCAATATCCTAATATTAAGTCTAGGGGTAGTTAACTAGAGGGTGACTATGTCGAATAATCGTACTATTTGGGTATTTCAAGAAGTTCTTCTTCATGGAAAATAGCTTAAAACAATTAGAATAACGTAGAAATGAAATTCTCGAATTTAAAATTGAGTTTGAGCAACAAAATTCCAGTCGAGGAATAGACACCGTTTTGAGTGGCGCTACTCGTGATTTGGAACAGATTAAGTTGCTAGTAGTGATACCGGAGTTGTATACCACGCGCAAATAAACACAAGCCCCATACGCCTTTGACGACGCATCGGAAAAGGCATGTAATTGTATACTAGTTGTATCCTTGTTAATGAATAAGGATCTTGCAATTGCTATATTTTTGAGTTCATGTACATGGCATTTGAATTTGTGCCAATCGGTTAGAATATCAGATGGCAAACATTCGTCCCATCCTGATTTGATTAACCATATACGTTGCATGATTAATTTTGCCTTTATAGTAACTGGAGTTACTAAGCCTAAAGGATCGAAGATTTTAGAAATTTGTGATAAAACTTGTCGTTTAGTGTCACTTTCTGATGACATTACGTTTGGGATAGATAAAGAGAATTGATCCTTTGTAGGAGACCAAATCAATCCGAGGGCCTTGATAGCCTGGATTTCTTCAGAGGATTGTTTATCGCTAACTGGTGATATATGTAAATCGCTTAGTTGTGACGAATAGGTATCATTTGTCTGTGACGACTCAACTTCTGAAATAAGTGAAGGTAAATTGCTATGCCATTTGTGGAGTTTGAAACCACCTTGTTTCAACAATTCAATCAATTCTGACTGAAGTGATTTAAGCGTTTATGGAGAATCAGTACCAGAAAGTACGTCATCCATGTAAGTGTCTCCTTTTATGACTTTGGATGCGAGAGGGTATTTATGCCCTTCATCTTCCGCAAGTTGCCAAAGACATTTTTGAGCTAAGTATGGTGCACATGCTGTGCCGTAAGTAACTGTAACTAGCTGAAGTATTTGAATAAGATCCGATGGTTTATTGCGCCAAAGGATTCGTTGTAAGGGTTGATGACACGATTTGACTTCTATTTGTCTAAACATTTTGACAATATCGGTTGTGAACACGTAAAGATGCGTTCGAAATCGCAACATGATATCGAATAGATCGCTTTGAATAGTTGGACCTATCAATAGAACCTCATTCAATGACTTGCCGCTTGTTGTAGGCATAGAGGCATTGAAGACTACGCGTAATTTGGTACTCACGCTTTCGGGTTTAATAACCGCATGGTGAGGCATATAGTATGCTACAGATTGCTCTAGATTAGCTTCGTTTGTTTGCAACTGGACAGCGTGTCCTAGTGCTAGATATTCATCTATGAATTTCTGATATTCTAGATGAACTTGAGAATTGTGAGCAAGTCTGCGTTCTAGACTATAGAATTGGCTTAGAGACTGTTGATATGAATTCCCTAAAATATGCTGATAATTTGACACCAATGGCAGTTCCACTTGGTATCTACCATGTGAGTTTCTAGTAGTTGTTTCTCGAAAGATACACTCACATTGTTTTTCTTCGTTGGAAAGAACTAGTTTATCGCTAAGTTCCTCCAGACGCCAAAATTTGGCCATTGCCTCTGTTAATTCGGTGTGCGAATGTAAAGTAACGGAACTGCAAGTAGTTGAATTCTGTTTTAATGGAACGTTACCCGACACGATCCAACCAAATTGAGTTTGGTGTAATTTGGGTAAGCCTGATCCTAAATTAAAATGTCCGTTTTTCAAAATATCGAAGAAAAGTTCCGCTCCTACTAGCATTTCGATTTCATCTGGTTTGTAAAACAATGGGTCGGCTAGTTGAACGTTATTCGGAATAGGCCAATCTTGAGTATTAATATAAACATGTGGTAGAGGACACGTAATTTTGTCTAGAATTGCGAATTCTAGCTTACGTTTGAAATTATTCACTCGAGAAGATACTTGTATAGAAACTGCTTTATTGAACGTTTTTGCGGTATCCGTTATGCCTGCAACGGTACCATTGTGGTGGTAAGTCCTTAAGTTTAGTTTTCGTACTAGGGGCTCTGTTACAAAGTTAGATTGACTACCATTATCTAAGAGTACACGACACTCTACGTATTTGCCTTGATTGTTTGCTACCAAAACCCTTGCGGTACATAGGAGTACTTGTACAGGTTTCTTGTGTGATAGCAAAGCTATGTTATTTGGAAAATTTTCCAAAGTAGAATTAGAGTTAACTACGTTTTCCCCATTTGAAGGGTTAGTTTTACTTTGCTCATAGTGAAGCAAAGTATTGTGTCGGCGGCCACACATACGGCAGCTTGACGCGCGACAGCTGTGCATTGTATGCGTATTGCGTAAACAATTGAAGCATAATTTGAGACTATTGACCATGCGTCGACGTTGTTCAATTGTTTGTTTCAAGAAGGTTGGACACCCCTGAATAAAATGATCCTTTTGACAGATCATGCATTTTTTGCTTGTATGTACGCTGACATGAGCAGCGGTTTTTTTGTTTGAATTTGAGTCCATTGATAACTCAAGCGCATTGCACCTATGTTCAAGAAATGAAAAGTATTCATTTAGATTTGGAAGTTCGGAACTGACCCGTTGTAATTCCCAAGCTTTGCGTGTATGAATATCTACCCTTTGGTTTAAAATAAATATGATAAGAATATCCCAATTGGAAACATCCAAACATTGTGACTTTAGGGCATTTAAATGTTGTTTAACTACCGTTACCAATTCGCGTAATTGAGCGACCGTATTTTTGTTTGAGGTTGTTAATTCTAAAATCGCTTTAATATGCGAGTTCACGATTAAATATTTATTGTCGTACCGATCATTTAAAAGTTTACACGCGGGTTCGTAGTTATCGTTTTCCACTTTTAGCGAATCGATAATTTGTCTAGGTTCGTTTTTTAGCGAGCTTTTTAAATAGCAAAGCTTTTGAACTGGTGAAAGTGTTGCATCATTGTGGGCAAGAGATACAAATAAATCTTTGAAGGCACTCCAAGAATGATAATCACCTCCAAATTGTGGTATATTTAACGTAGGGAGTTTAACCCATGCATTCGGACGCGTTTGCGTAATTGTTGATTGTTGCGAAAAATTCGAATTTTTAGTTGCCCGTATTTTTGACAAAGCAGTGTAATATTTAGGTTCAATTAAATCCCTGTCCGCTGAATGTGTATCAAAATCAATTTGCTCAAGTTGCATTTGTACTTCGTCGTATCGATTAAAATAAATTTTTAATTGTTCTTCTCGAACAATCAACTCGCTTAAATTGCCCGTTGAAATATCAAAATTATCGATAAAATTCGTCAGTCTAGTGATACCACCTTTGATGGATCTTCTGCTCCTTGTCAAGTCATCTAGATTCATTTTGAATTGATTTATACTATTACCAAATTGTAATAATAGTAGTTTGACTATTAAAATAGATAACTAAAATAATTGATGACAATGAACAGCAGTCCGATTAATCAAATTTGAATGATATTGACTATGAATTTTACAACAAATATAGTATTTTGGTTGTTTATATGATTAATATTAAGCAAATCAATGAATTTGAGCAATAAAACAATTAAATGTAAAATATGAATAATGATAAATTCCTTTTAAAATGTAAAAACAGTTACAAATACGAAAAAATATTGTTATGTTTAAATTATACAGATAAATGTATGTACATACGCATACATTAGTTAAGAATAAAATAAATATGTAATCTAGTGTCCTTGTTTATAAATGCAATGTCTGTTAGAAAGAGAGAATGTTCAAAACACGACACTAAAAGCACTGAGCACATATAGCTAAACGAGGTATGTTGTATTGTCTATCTCTGTCCAAGGGCGCACGTAACCCATGACAGTTAAACAGCTTCGAATATGTTGTGTTGACTTGAACACGGTGAGCGCAATATGTATGTAATAATATGTATGTATACTTGGATATTTGAAATTTAAATATCGCGCGGTTCTACTTGTTGTAGAAATTTGAAACAAATAGAGAAATGGTAAAGTCGCTTACCGATTTCCGTTGAGTATTAGATACCTTGTTGGTAGTATTGTTGAGTTTTGTTGAATTCAACCACGTTGTTGAAATGCTGACCAATTGCTAGCGTGGCTAGTGGTCTCCAAAATTGATGAGATGAGTGACCGTTAACCGTTGTTGATGTAATTTGAGTTTGATGATGACCAATGGTATTGAGAATCCGGTTCGCAAGGTCCAAAATTATGAGAATTCGGCTCGAAGTTGACCAAATTTATGTGGGGCGTTGGTTGAAAGTCGCTGGTTCTTGGTTTGTTGAAAATGGTTTCCACATAAACGCACAAAACTTCGATAGCTTCTAATTGTTTGTAATTAATGAAGGACCACCCCTTTGTGGGGAATAAAACACAAGATATTGATGAATAACTAAACACTGTAATTAGTTGCTTTATTCTTGAATTATAACAAAATAGAAAATGCTTCATAAATAAGTAACATAAGTAATGATTATGCACAAATAAGAATAACGGTTAAACAATAATACAATATGTCTTGTTGGTTTGGTGGTCTTTCAGGGCTGCCAGTAAAAATTTTTTGTTTATACAGTCAGGTCTCTGAAATTATACATAATTGACTCCCATTATACAAAACAACTTTTCGTTACAAAAAAAGAACAAGAAAAAAATGAACCGATTTTTTTCCAACTAAACCTTAATTATTAAATTTTAATCATTTTTTGCAATTTTGCCAGAACGAAAGAAAATTCATATACACGTAAGAACTAGAGATGTGCCAAACAGTGATTTTTGTGTAACCGTTACAACCGTAACAGTTACATAAAAGTAACAGCTACAAATAACTGTTCCAATATCTATTACAAGTAACCACAGTAACTATTTCAATATTTGTTACAACTGTTACAAGTAACTGTTTTAATATCGGCTACAAGTAACCATTTCAATATCGATTACAAGTAACCGTTCCAATATTCCGTAACCGTTCCGTATACAAGCTACAAATTTGGCTTTATAATTTTCCCCTTGAATCTGGTTAAGATACTTCCAGATAAAACTCAATTTAAATTTTCAACTCATTCTTTGATAAGAAGAGTTTAATTAATAAAAAATCTAAATAAAAACTACACTAATATACACAAATTACACTTTTAGAGTTTTACACACTTAAACACACTTCACTCCATAAAATATTCTTTGCCCTAAATAAATTTTTGGATAACAATAATCATGCATATAGCAATAATCAACTTCTTGGAGAATGTGATTACTGATTACAATTTTAAAATAAGAAGTTTAAAAAAAAATGTTTGGGTTTTATTTAAAATCTAGGAAGGCAATAAACCGTTCATATAATTTTTAAATCTAAATGTAGGGTAATTTTGTAAATAATACGTGACAATTCTAACAATTATAAATTTTGGAAATTTTTGGCGGACATCTGTTAAATATTTAAAAAAACAACTTTATTTTTAGAAAACCTTTTTATATTTTATTAGTTTTTATGATTTATGACATCAATTTCTCCCTTAATACATATTTTCTTTGTGCGAAAGAAATTGTAATTTTTTGTAGGTAATTGAGTACCTACAAAATGTACACAATGGTATAACATTGTACAAAACAGATTTATATAAGTAACAAGGTAACATTTTGTAATATAGTAACCATTGGCCTTAGTAGGTACATTTGTACTAAACGCTGCAGTAACTGTTTGGAACTGAAAAACAATTTGTAACTGTGTAACAGTATATTGTTTGTAACTGTTCTATTTTGGAACGGTTACATTTTTGAAACAGTTACGAAGTAACTGTTACGTTACATTTGGCACATCTCTAGTAAGAACGTATGTAGTTTCATTGGGTCTAACGTGATATTAAGCCGCTGCTACACGATGCTACGAACACCTTCCAACATTCGACGTTGGATGGTTCATAGCATCGTGTAGCCGTTGTTCGAACCTACGAGTGTCCAATGTTGAGCGTCAAACGTTCGCATTTGGTCGTGTCCCGTTCGATGTCGGTATTTATGCACCGAGTCAAAGGGGTGCTTCGAACGTTTGAAGGTCAATGTTGGTTGCGTTGGTTGGTTCGACTAAGCAGCTGCACGACTCGTTCATGTGAAGAGAGACAACATCAGTGTATAACATTAGAGATAACATCAGACAGATAACAGCGTCGTCCACTGACAATGAGTACCAACACATCATCATTCGTATTGGATCAAACATTCGATTCACCGTGTAGCAGATACATTCGTCGCACCAACTATCGAACTTAATTGCCTCAAACGTTCGATCGAATGTTGGAAGGAACGTTCGTAGCATCGTGTAGAACCCGCTTTACATTAATAAAGAATTGCAACTGCTATGTTCAGCGTATTCAGTCTAAATTTTCAGTGTTTGTATCCAATTATACAAAAAAATTCCTTATACAAAGAGGATACACAAGGCAACCAAATTATACAGATTTTGTATCCAATTATACGATCTGGCAGCCCTGTGGTCTTTGCTCATCTGACTATTTTGATAGCTTCATAATAACATCACACCACCGGAACAACCCGGTCGCTTCGCGTGACATACCAGACATAGCGCTTGGTGGCTAGCTGCCTGAAAGTGTATATATAGGCAGATGATGGTACTCGGTGTACAGACAATTGAATTAGAGACAAATACATTTTTGATTGCAAATACCGAGCCCCAACACATATTTTTGTTTTCAAAAACTCAAATTGATTAATACCTAACACATTTTTTAATATTGATATTTGTATGATATGGTATATTTTTTTAGACAAAAAAAAAAAAAATATCGCTTGACTTAGTATATTGCAATTTTCTTGCTTATACTCAGGGATGGAAAAAAAACAGTTTTTTTTAAAATTTATAAAACAAACAGTTCAAAATGTTTTAAACAAGTGTTCCTATGTTTAAAATCATGTTTTTATTAGATTAATTTAAACATATGTTTTAAACATTTTAAACTTGTTTTAAACAGGTTTAATTCCTTTAATTAAACCATATGGAAAAAACTTTTTGTCTCGAAATGTCTGACTTTTTGCTGTCAGACACTGGCATAAATCGTGGGCATAAATTAATGTACTATTAATTTATAATAGGTGGCATTAAATGGAAACATTTGAATATTTTGTTTGTTGTAAAATTTATAAAACCGTTTGTTGTTTATATGTGTTGTACTGTGTACAACTACAACAAAGACGTTTCTGAGAAATTTTATAAAATTTGATCAGTGTTGTCAGATTGGGGGGTTTTCTCTTCAAAATTTAAGAAAGAATTTTTAAATTGCTGGAGGGAATTTTGGGGGGATAATTTCTTTGGAGGGATTTTTGACTGGAAATTTTCAAACTAGGGGGAATTTGGAGGTTTAATTAAATTTCAAACATATATTTGCCATCCTGCTTAAAAATACTCAAATTCAAAAACCAGTTTCAAATCAAGCACTAAAATTTAAGTGTGTGGTATTATATTTTAAGACAACGTCAAAAGTCAACAATCAATGCTAATTTTATTGTTTAAAAAAATATAGTAAACAATTTCTTGGAAATAATATTAGAATTATATTTTGCTATAAATTATTTTATTTTATTTTATTATTTATGTATTTTTTTTTCTTTGCTTGTCAACTGTATTATTTTTGAAGACATTTTTCAAAAAGTTGGCCACTTTAAATATTGGTTATTTTTGGGCTACTCGGACGTTGCTTACGTATTTCGTGTGCGTTAAATAATTTTTTTTATTTTTTGGAGGTTTTCTTCCCTAAAATGCAGAGGGATTTTTGACTAATGATGAGTCAATCTGGCAACACTGAATTTGATACATACTGAAATAAAAGAGTTTAAATTACGGTATAAAGAAGTTCAAAATCTTATTGTTATCTTGTTATCTAAATGCTATCACTAAAGTCACAAATCGACCCCAAAACATTTGATTTAGTAACACAGTTGCATTCGACTGTAGCCTTAGTAGAAAGAGCTGCAATGCTAGTAGCTGTTTTTCAAGATTTAAATGGAAATACTTAATACAAATTAGTATTTAACATAAAAGAAAGAAAAACGCCGTGAGCAGCGGGGCCCCATCACGGTAGTCGAATTTTCCCCTTCATCTTCGGTATTGAATGTCTACAAGCGAAATGTGATTGAAAGTCTACAACCGAATTGTCATTTTGTTGGTTTCAAAACTGGTGATGAGTGTTCGGCTGATCGAGGCTTTAAAAAAAGGTTTTAAGTATTTAAGGGCTGTATCTCAGTAAATTTCAATTTTGTGCCGAAAACAGGTAGCAGAAAAAAAGCCAACACAATTCGTACGAGGACATTCCTGCCCATGTTTATCCGCTAATTGCCTTTATGTTTTAGTTTTAAAAATTAAAAAAGGACCTTAAATAGTAAACTGGAAGGCCTTTATAAAGATATTTTTTCTTTCCAAAAAAATCCAAAATTTCTATTTTATAAATACTAAAAATCCAAAATTCCTAATTTATAAATAAACAGTGACTTTAATAACATTTTTAAATTACTTAATATGTATGTATTTCATTTGTCATAAAAGTAAGTTCACTTTTTTTTAAATTTTTTAAAATTACTATTCGCCTACTTGTATTTAGAATAAACATAATGCTTTTAAAACACATTTAACAATAGCATTCAATTCCGATGTAAAAATGGGAGAAGTGGGGGGAAAAGTGATGCGGACTCCCTACAAGGTACTAGCTGGATACTAACTGAATACACGTACAAAATTTCAGCCCTCTAGGTTTCCTTATGGAGTCTCTAGACGTGTTAGAAAACAAGCAAAAAAATTAAGGAAATATTGGCGTAAAAATCGTGGGGGTAAGGGTTAAAAGTTGAAACCTCCAAAAAACAGTGTCTGGCTATTAGCTTAACCTGTACACCAAATTTCAGCCCTCTAGGTTTATTTGGGGAGATTTTGACCCGAACGAAACTGTTAAAAAACAAGAAAAATCATGTTCTTTTGGGTATAAAAATGGTGGGGGTAGGGGTTAAAAGTCGAGACCCCCAAAAGGCACCCCCTTGATACTAACTCAATCCGAATACAAAATTTCAGCCCTCTAGGTTTATTCGGGTGACCTGTGCGAGTGGTACAAACTTCGAAAACGTCGAAAATGCATGAAATTGTAGCTTAAAAATGAGGTGGGTGGAGGTAAAATATTAAAACCTCCAAAAAGCACAACCTAGGTACGAACTTTATCAACACACCAAATTTCAACCCTCTACGTTAATTCTGGGGGGCTGGGGGCCTGTTAGATCCAGCGAAAATCGTTTTTCCCCCCTCTACTCCCACCATATCATCCTAGGAAGCTGAATTTTGGATATGTTGTAGATAATTGACCGAAACATTATTTAAAACCGGTTTGGAAAAGTTTTATTGCTTTTCCGCCCCCCACCACCCCCTTAAAGGTCGGGTCAGAAAAAAAATTTGCCCAAAATTTGACCCCACTTTGATAGTATGAGGTGCCTCGAAAATGAGCCCCATTTACCAAATTTCATCTCTTAACTTCCATAGGGGGGCCCTACACAAATTAAAAGGTGGCGGGAAATATATATATATATATATATATATATATATATATATATATATATATATATATATATATATATATATATATATGACATTTTTTTTCTACATATTCGTGTTCTACGGGTCCGAAAACGGATAGCGCCCCTACTCTCGCCTCTCGCAGCTCTTATCGTATAGACTGTATAAGTCTAATTTTTCGGAGAAAATTCGACTAAAAAAAAAAAACAAAATACATACTTAAATAAATTTAGTTTAACCTAATTAAAAATTTAATTTTGAGTTTATTATTTTATTACTGATGCATATTGGAATAGAACTGCCTAACTATTAATTACTAAAGACATAATTAAGCTATTTTTTTTATTTCAATACATTTTATTTACAACTTAACAGAAAGAATTTAATTAAAGATTGTTCAGAACCTAGTTTAATATGTAATGTTTTTTATTTGTTTTAAACATAGTTTAAAACATCGTTTAAAACACTTTAATTTCAAACATGTTTTATTTAGATTGTGTTTTAAACAGTGTTTAAAACATGTGATTTAAAACACTTTGTTTTAAACATGCCAACCCTGCTTATACTATGTAATTAGTTAAATTTAGTGTTTAGTGTGGACTATTAACTCTTTATAAAACTATTTTATTACGTGTTAGTTGTGATTTTAAATTGTGGTTGGAAAGGGAAATGGCCAATTACTCTATTCGTGAATTAGCCGATATGCATTTAATTTATGTTGAAGATTTTCAAAATTCAATAGAGCAAGCCTTCGAAATAATACGAAATAACGTTGGTATATTTCAACGTTTCGACTGGGTGCGTCGATTGAATGCATGTGTAGGTAAAGGTATGTGGGCAGCCAGTGGTTCTCAAAGTTTTTTTAAAGTTACTTTCTTCGAAACCATACGTTCTAGCAAAAAGTGATATTAAGGTTTTTTGTTCAGTTTATCATGTATTACTAATTGGTGTACTTTGGGGCAGTCGTTACGGTTCACGCTATATATATATATATATATATATATATATATATATATATATATATATATATATATATATATATATATATATATATATATATATATATGTTTGAGAATTTAGTGCCTTAAAATAATATTTGTCAAAAATTTAACATTTTAACATTCAGCCCCAATCTCTCCTATCCTGGAACTGTTTTCGCCATTACATAGTTGCAATAATATTTTGATCGTGTAATATAAAATTGCGTTTTCTGACCACTTTGTCTACCATGTAATTCAGGTATTGTTCAACACCTTCTTAAGCGTCAGAGCAATATTTAAAGGGAGTAGACTCAATTTTTTTTTTTAAATTGACTTTTTTTTATTTTGATTGATGATTGTAGCTGGTTTTCTGCTCTTTAAATTGATATATAACAAGACATATTAGGTCCTCCGGAAAGTTCGTGCCGTTTTCGGACCCGCTCGAATGAATTTATATTTCTTTAAGTAGCAACCGTAAACGAAACATGTAACAACATGTTAGTGTTAGGCCGACAGTGTTGCTTATAATATGTATCATAAATCTTTAAACAGTGTTTAAATAATTTTTTTTGTCAGTAATTATGAGCAATTTTAGAATTTTAAAAATCGTACTAGTGCAGCTAACGTAAGGAGAAATATTTTTAGTGTTTATGGTGACGATGCGCTTTCTGATAGAACTTGTAGAAAGTGATTTGCTAGATTCCAAAAGGGTAATTTTTCTTTGGAAGATGAAGCTTCCTCCAGTCGACCTGTGTGTATTGACAATGAAACAAAGCGTCAAGAAATAAAGCGAAACCCGAGGCAAACTGTCAAGAATTAGCGGCAACTTTAGAGCATTTAAAATCCACAGTTTTCGGACATTTGAAGAAAATCGGGATGGTCATTTACGGGTGTGGATGATATTGCCCCTGTAATCCCAAGACATGCTGATCGTTGCCCCGATCACTTAGTCTACTATGTAATTCAGATAAATAAATATCAACTCTTTTTTAAGCTTTAGCCAATTGTTTAAAAACAATTCTTTAATTTTAGACCGAATTCTTGTAGTCTGAAATCATTTCCGCCATAAGTTAAGTAGTATGATATTAGGTCGTGTTATATGATTTGTCGTTTTCCGACCATTTGTTTGACCATATGGACTCGCCAAGTTAGCCCCACTATTTTCTTTTTGTCAGATAAAAAAAGTTGTTTCGTATGGTGGATCATATATCGTGGACCTACCTGTCAGTGTCTTTTTTTTGTGCATCAATTATTTTTTTCCAACTTTTTATTTTTGCTCATCAATTGTATTATTCAAAATAAATTTTTTGGAATTTTTATAATACCACAGGAATAAAAATAAGGTCCAAGATTTTTAGTTATATTGTCCCGCACCCCGCACTGACTAGTAAAAAAGTCAGTGGCCGCCTTAGTCGTGGTGTTAATCAAAAAATATTTCTACTGTTATTTTCCTGATACCTTTTGTTTTCTTTCTAGAAAATCTGGTGAAAATATTCTCATTCTTGACAGTAAATTGCAAACGCAGGATACTAATAAGAATGACTCTTAGTTTTTGTTATTAGGGCAATTTATTTGATGAGCTTCTATTTCTTAGTATTTTTCTGTATTTTCATCTTTGGTACAAAAATTTATTGATCTTTTTTATAGCCAAACGATTTTGAAATGCGAGGCCTTCCTTCGGTTACGTAGCTGGAGTGGGTAAAATAAACCAACTCAGTAGCTTATGGTTCATAAGACACATCAGACACATGTGTTTGACAGATATCGACCTTACCTTAAAAATTACGTAGATTGATCTATTTTAAAATGCGTTTCTGCATATCTCTCAGTTCATTTTCTGTCAGGTCTATGTAGTCGGCTGCGCATCATAGCCTCAATTTTTAAATCGTTCGTAAGGTAAAATTTGGAGAATTTATATTTTTTAGGCTGCAAATTAATAAAAAATTGTGGCACCTTATTTAAGTGGTCCTCAAACTGGTTGGACTGCGATCTCCTTGGGCAAAATTTCAAAGAACTCCCGAAATATACAGAAATGGGTAGGAACTGTGTAGAAAATGGGTATGTGATCTGTAATTGTTTCTGCAAAAAATATTTGAAATTTATTTGGATTATATGCATATTCCCTATTTAATATAAGCATTGTATTAGGAAAATGAAGCAAGTCTAAAAACACCATTTACGTGATTTTCTTGATACAAAATTAGAAACTATCAAAAGTAAAATAGGAAGTTAATATTTTTTTTATTACTCATGCGGGAGAAGTACTAACTTGGCGCACATATTTCTGTACGCAAAATGGCTGTTTGCCAACTGTACTCTTGCCGCATACTTTTTTGCGTGTGGAAAGTAACTTTCCACACGCAAATTGACAATAAAACACGCAAAGCCGCCTCTTAATTTTTCATTTAATAATTATTTCATAATTATTTCTATAGAAACCACCAACAAAGTAATTTAAACGATAATTAATTCAGAAAAAAAAAATGAACACTCAAAAATATTATTTTAAAAAGTAATATAAATGTCAAAAATAATGATAATAATAGAAAAAAGTATGTGAAATTCGTAATAAAAAATAGTATGTGCAACTCGTGCGGGATTGTCGATTGCCCTACTCAAGCGAATGAGCGCACTCACTACGTTCGTGCGCTCAACTTCGCTTTCGTGGGCAATCGACAATTTCCCGCACTTATTGCACAATATACTATTACAGAACCAGGGAAGTAAGACGTCTTTGAATAATAAATCTAAAATATTTACTATTACCTCGTTTTAATTTGCTGAAAAATAGACTATGGAAACAAGCAACCATTTTGGTTGCAGGATAGCATAAAAAAATTATTTATTTTTTGATTGAACTTAGGAACCCCAAGCTTTAACTTATTTAGCATGAAGGTAAATCTCACACTGGGGATAATTAACAATAAACTAGCCGTATACCCGATGGGATTTCCCATTGACATCTTTTTATTAGGTACTCACTTTCTGCTCACTTTTAAGGCCTAAATCAATATCCACGTTTCTAACTTCAAAAATGACGAACATCCCATACGAAGTTTCATTTCCTGTTTTAACCCCTTAGGGAATAAATTTCCAGAAACGTTTACACAACTGACGTTTATTTATAAATTGAAGCCTAATCGCTAATTTTCATATCTCCTGTACTAAATTTCGTCCTTCTAAACATAACAGTTTAGACTGTGCGTTGTCTGTCAGTCAGTGTTAAAGATTTATTCAATAAGATAATTTATTTTAATAGCCATAGTAACATATTTTTTTCTACAATCTTAGTGGAAAGTAGGCTTTTGTGCTCTGTGAAGAGAACACAAAATGTGTATTTGCCGAAGACTCTCGTTGCGGAGCAATAAATTTCTATTTTGCGCTTTAAAGCGAAAAGGAATAGTTTGTCGCTCGCTCAACGTATATTTAATTACAAATCGGGTAGGCGTTGTTTACATTTTCTATGGTAACAAATAAATAAACAGATTCTAAAATTTTTATGTTTATCGTAATCAAGTGAAATATTAATTTTATTAAATTTCAAAATAATTGCAAAATATTAATTAAAAATAATAAATAACTAACGGCCGGTTTTACATTCATAATTTTAAAGGTTCTTTAACTAAAGCTACTTTTAATTTAAAGTCGACTTTATTTTTAGCATTGTTTTACAATGATCAGGTCTGCTTACTTTTGTTAAAGGATTTTTAAGTGTTGCATGGATAAAACGAACTATGAATGATCGTAGCTAATCTCACATTTAAAAAAATAACTATAGAAACGAAAATATCAACATGATTGAATTTCAAAAAATACGCATTTCACTCATTTTGCTACTGCCAGTGAGATTGGAATAGAAAACTACATTATTTTTTTTTAAAAGAAATTTATCATAATTAGGTACAATGAATCATAAAAGAAATCGCGGGTAACCCAGAAATCGTTCAGCCAGTTTAACCCGAAAGGAATGTTTTATATTAATTCAAGACGTAAAAATAATCAAAAATATTATTGAAAATATTATTGAAAATAAGCAAACAAATAAAATTTTTATTTTATTTATTTAAGGTACGAATATTTTATAGAAAATTATGCTTATATTAAAATTCAATGATAATAATCAGCAATAACAAATATGTTAAAGCCAACTTTAAGCAGTAAAAGTCGAGATAATTCTTACTTTAGTTTAAAGTCGACTTTTACACTAACGGGGCTTTAAATTTGATTGTAAAACAGTACCAAAAATAAAATCAGTTTTAAAGTTGGCTTTAGTGTTAAAGTCGGCTTTAAATGTGAATTTAAAACCAGCCGTAAAATAAAACTTTGAAGCTAATATTAAAGAAACTAATAAATAATAAGAATAAAAAAATTCAAAAAATATATACATATATGATGGAAATATGTAATAGTGACAGTGATTTCTCAAGTACACCTCCAGATATTTCTAAAGCTGCAAAAATTATAATATTAAAGTAAATATTAACGTCCATTATTATTTTTTCAAGTATCTTTTAGATAAAAAAAAAAAAATTTTATAAGATTGTAGAAAAAATTTGGTGTGTAATTCGAGCATAAAATGATTTGCCGCTCTCATGAGATTAAAGCGTTCCGCCTGGCGGCGTCGCGCGTCAACATTCTCAATCGAGCGACAAACCACAATTTTGCACTCTTAATACACAAATAACTATTATATACCACTAACTTCAAAAATAACGAATTTGAATACAAATTTTCCTAAGCCCACCTCAGGGGACGAATTTTCAAAAATACTTTCTTAGTGCTCATCTACGTTACATAGGGAACTTCTATGCAAAATTTCATTCTTCTAAACCCAACGGTTTAGGCTGGCGTTGTCTGTCAGTTAGTCAGTCAATCAGTATTAGAAATTTACTGAGTAGATGTCTACATGTATGGAAATTAGATAACATTAAAATTACAGTCAAAAACTGATTTTCATTTAATAAAATGACTTACCATCATCAAAAGTTACCATAGAACATTCCTTTGAATTTTTTTGTTGGATTTCTGTAAGGAAACTTGGAGAATAATTATAAAATTTAATTAATAAATATATTTATAAAAATAAAATATATATGTATATTCATAAATACAATTTTATTGATTGAGAACAGTATTTTTTTTTTCATACAAGCAGTAGCATACTTCTTAAATATACAAATTGTTTCACTGAGATTCTCATTTTCACAATTCATTTTATACGATCAAAAATATTCTGCCATATACATATTGTAATATTATATTCATAACTTGTTAGTTTTCGATCACTATTTTAAAATAAATACAGTTTTTTTTGTTTTATACTAGGGTTTTTATTCCTTTTTGTCTTTTAAATAACACTTGTATCAAACGTATGATTATAAAAAATCTTTAGCACACTAAAAAATATTTTACTCGAAAATTATGTTATAATTAATTCCTTTGCCCCAAAAGAATTAGTTTTCATTTGCGGTAAAATTTAGTTCAAAACAGTATGACGTAATTTTTTCTTTTAAATACATAATTATATTTTCTTTTCTTGACACAAAGTCTACTTATTTGGCCAATATAAAGGCTTTTAGTAATGTATTTTATTATTTTCTACTGCGTAATATTCGCGAACAGAACAAAAATATTTTTTAAAAATATAGTTTATAAAAAATATTCAGTTAATATTATCTATATATTTCCAATAAATGAGGAGGGATTAGATTATGGAAAATATTATTTTCAATACGATTTTGAAACAGTCCATTGCATAACACTGGTATCGTTACCACCAGTTGATACTAGACGAGTATCATCGTACAGAAAGGCTACATTTGTTACGTGACTGCTGTGTCCATCATAGGTGTGGCAAAGTGACTGTAAAAGAAAGTAAAAATTAATATTGAAATATTTCAAATTAAAAATAAAATTAAAAATTCGATTTTTTAAATAATCACTAACATTGGACTATGGAAATAATTCAAATTGTGTAATTAAGGTAAAATAATGCGATATAGAAGAAACTGTATGTGTGCCTATTATAAATGTAGCATATGAGTAAGTCATGGTAAATTTTTTCTTAAATTGTAACGATTCTTTGGATATGCAGAGCCGTGGAGAGAAATGGTGCGTCCAGAAGAAACTAGATTCTGCAAAAATTTTCTCTTAAAATATAATCGAAGAGCAAAAAAAACTTTGGTATTATGGACGCAAGCTCAAAAGACCTCCAGAAACTGAGGTGAGGGGAACACAAATTGTATTATTTCCATTGTTACCAACCAAACCAAGTAATTATGTTTTTATATGAGTGAGTCAGTAAACTTCTATTTATTAATATGATAGACAAAGATAAATGCAGATGTAGATAAAAAAGTTCTTTTTAGCTTGCGCCTATAATATTTTTATCGAAGCCTTCTCCCCTCAAAAAAAAGTTACAAGCAAAAAAAAGTAAATAAAAAAGTTTAAGAAAACCTTCCACTGTCATTTTTTTACTGGGCCTCCTATTTCAAAATAAAATAAAAATATATAATATCATATGCGCTCTTACAAGGAAAGGTTTTGAACTGTCAATTCGCAATTTTGATGAAACTTGGTATATGTGTAGTACAAGCAAAAATAACAGACCCGTTTTTTTTTATCTCTCACCGTCGCCATTTAAGAGGTGAAATCACCCCTCAAAATTAGGGTAAAATTTTAATTTTGCTTGATAACTTGCAAACGACGACAGATAGAGCTGTCTATTGATGTGTATAAATCCAGGGTCGGACCTTCTGGAGGGGCTGTTCAGGTAAAATTGAGGGTAAATTTTGAAATAGGGTGGATATGCTTTAGTATATTAAAATTTGAATAAGATATATGAAAACTAAATGAAGAATACTAGTTTACCTGTTTTTTCTCAAAGTTGTAATTTAAAGTCTAAAATCTCAAAATTGGACAGCTAATTTGAGATGCCAATCGTAATTTTACTAACAATCATTAAAATAAAATGATTTCTATAAGGTTTTCAGCAAATGATTTATCTTGTATAATAACTGGCTAAAATATATCAAATTATACTTGTTGATGTCTGACTAAAACTTCAAATTTTATACAAGTAATATTAAAATTTGATTTTGTTAAGTCAAGCAAGAATATTATTGCATATAGTTATAGAAAAAAATTAAGTTTATAATATACTTCTTTTTTTTGTCAAATAATAAGGATAAGGGAATTTGTTCTAATTTGGCATGAATGTAAGAAAAATTATAAAAGTTTTAATATCTTTAATTTAAAATAGTTTATAATAATAAAATAAGGCGTATATTATTCTATGGCCTATGGTCTTCACAATAATAATATTGTTGAAAAAAATGTTATAAACAAAGAAATTTTTGACACCAACCATATCCTACAACGGCTGGTTCTCCGCAAATTTCGGTTGAGTATCTACGACATCGGTTTTAAAAAAATCTATTCGACGGGATTAACGAAGTAATCTGGTCTTTGCTCTATATATCCGCTCTTGTATTAGGCGTATTTAAATGTGCTAGGGATTGTATTTTTATAATATTATTTCTAGAATATAGATCAATCTCCTATCTGATATGAGCATTAAATCAAACAATGTTCGAACGAAATTCTTCCACATTTGGAAGTCATATACATCTAATGGTAGTAAAAGTACTGTTGTTTTTGGCGGTATGCTTAATATTTTTACTTCTTTATCTTTTCTATACTTCTAATATTTTTACTTCTTTATACTCCTTATTTTCCTATCGTTATTATTTGATAAAAAAGAAGCATTTTATAAACTTAATTGTTTTCTTTATATGTAATAATATTCTTGCATGACTTAACAAAATCAAATTTTAATATTACTTAGCTATATAAAATTTAAAGTATAAGTTAAGTATAATTTAATATATTTTAGCCAGTTATTAATTACTTACAAGACAATTCACTTGTTGAAAACCTTATAGAAATATTTTTATTTTTCTGACAGTCAGTAAAATTCCGATTGGAATCTCAAATTAGCTGTCCAGTTTTGAGATTTTAGATTTTAAATTACAACTTTGAGCAAAAATAGGTAAACTAGTATTTTTCATGTAGTTTTCATATATGCTATTAAAATTTTAATATGCTAACGCATATCCACCCTATTTCAAAATTTACCCTCAATTTTACCTGACCAGCCCCTCCAGGAGGTCCAATCCCGGATTTATACACATCAATAGTAAGCTCTTTAAAAATAAAGTGTTTTGTCAATTTGAAGTTTTTTTCTATCTGCTGTCGTTTTCAAGTTATCAAGCAAAATTAAAATTTTACCCTAATTTAAGGGGTGATTTCACCCCTTAAATGGCGATGGTGTCAGATAAAAAAAAAATACGGGTCTGTTATTTTTGCTTGTGCTACACATATACCAAGTTTCATCAAAACTGCGAATTGACAGTTAAAACCTTTCCTTGTTAGTACATAAAATCATAATAAAGTATACAGTATCTACAATATACAGGGTGGATTAATAAGAAACGACTGTATTGTAAAAGGATAGATTTGAATAATGTGGCCAAATGTATGTATGTATTGTTATTATATATTTGTATAAATGTCCTTGAATGTTAGTTCCAACTTTATGAAAGATTAAATTGGGAGAACCACGTTCTTTGGTATATATGTATTATGTATACGCAATTATATTATTAGATATTACCAAATAATTCAAATTATATATCATTAGATTTTCCAAATTATTTATAATTAAAGAATCCGATTATTAAAAGAATATAATTATGCCTGCCACTGGTAAAAATCATAGTGAAATAATCCATCAATTAATATGTTAATGTTTAGAGGATGAATGTGGGTATCAAAAAATTGCGGTTCTAAAGAATTAACTGAAACTAATAGGATTTTTTAGTTGAGCTAAAAAAAAAACTCTAAGATGCAACAAAAAAGAAGCAATTCGAAATTTTAAATTGTTTTTGTAGATTTGCTTCTTTATTACAGTAGAATCTCTGTTTACGAATATCTCTCTTAACGGGACCCCTCCTATAGCCGGATAAATTTTTAAAAAAAGTGGATTTAGCACTCTCTTAAACGGACCCTCTGTTAACCGGACGTGGACACAATATTTTTTGACGAAGACGTATTATAATTATAATACATTATTACTTCCATTAACCGGACGCGAGTACGTTTAGTGCGTATGTATACCTATATGGGTGAGGTATAATTGCTCATGTTTTAACTTGTTAACAATGATTCTAATGTGACGATGCATTTGTAAACGTTATATTTTTGTATAAGTACCTAAATTCGTTCATGAAATTAATTTAAATTAAAAATTAGAATAATTTTGAATTAAAAAATTAGTTATGAATATGTACTGCATTATCTAATGCATTATTTACTCTTCCCCTGTTAAGCAGACACCTCTGTTAGCCGGAAAAATTTTTGCGTGACACTGTTTTTCGGTTAACGGAGATTCTACTGTATTAATTATACTTTAGACACTGTATGTAAATGACAGAGTGGTTTTGATGTGGTCCAGTAGTGGTCATATTGAACTTCCCTCGAGTACTAAAAAAGTGGCTCGCAAGTCATCACGTAACTCAGACGGACCACAGTACAACTAGACAATGATTACCAAAAAATGGCCGACGAGTGATTTGTCTGAGTTGGGTTTAATAAAGTAATTAGGCCCATACTATTATGAAACATTTTCAATGGGATAATGTAGCAAACACTTCGTCCCAGCTACATTATCCGTAACTCATTATTAGGTATTGAATTGAATTGAGTCAAATGTGAATGAATATTCAGTATAATTAATCTGAATCAATTAATTAATTATAATTTAGCAATAGTGGCTGAATTCGAACTTATGGCAATAGAGTACTTGACTGCAATTAAAAAATGATTCTAAATGCTTTGTTCTTACGTATAAATTAGTTAATTTTTGCTAAATTTTTAAAAATCTTGAAAAGACCACTGTTCAATTTTAAATGAACAAATTGGCGCAAAAACCGACTTGTCGTAGTGACGTGTGCAATGACGTCACGATTTATTGCAAGAAAATGTCATTGTCAGTAATATCAGCACGATTTTAAATTTATACACAATATTCAGCAGTCATCGTGCTCAGTTTTAGTGGTATTTGCAACTTTCTACATTGTTATCTTCTTCATTTACAGCTAATGTAACAGAATATTATGTTCTAAATTTTTATTTTATCATCAGGCAAAATTTTACACTTAACAGTACAGATGATCTCTGGTTTCAGTTGGATGTAACCAATAGTATCATCACAATATTTTTATGAAGCCCTACGAATATTAAATGCACTTTAAGAAAACAGTTTTACGTAACTTTAAAATTTAGAAAAAAATAAAAGCATTTTTAACATAATATCTAAAACAAATTGACAAGGATATTTTACATATCAAGTGATGGTGTATTTCTTCCATCAATCTAATTTAAGTGTAAAAAAATTACAAACTAAAAAAAAAATTACAAAGCAAAACAATTTTGCTTAGTCAATTAGAATTGTGAAAATGTCAGTATGAAAATGCATTTTGTCATAGACACAGTCATAGACAAGATGTAACCACGGTTTGCTACAAAAATAACGTCATTTTCAAATCATTGGTTTTTAGTCTTTAAATGAAGGCTAAACATTTATAATTTTCAAAATAGAATTTTTAAATAGCTAAAGAATAATTTTATTTGTCACTGCTAAAATTGAATATATTTAAGGGTAATACATAAAATTATTTAACATTTAAAACAAATTTTGAATACAGTCAAGTACCGTAGCTTTTTGCCTCAATTAAGTAAATTAAGTAATTAAAATCCAGTATATTGTTTCATCGTTACACATAAATTATCTTGAACGTAAAGCCCACATTGTCTTAGTAAAATTTACCTTCGGTTGTGATGCAGGGTATGAATATAATTTAACTTTTCCAAAATCATCAGCTGTTGCCAACAATTTTTGATCATGACTTCGATCACAATGATTAACATCAGTACCATCGGCTCCCTCCGGCCAAATACCGATCGTTTGGAATGATAGTGTGCAATTATTGGTGGCCCATTCGACATCACGCATTGACGCGCTCTGAGGAATTTGTCTACACGTTGATGCATTCCCTAAAAAGAAAAATATTTGGATATATGTTTATTCGAAATAAATAAAAATGTACTTTTAAATGCTTACAATAAAGAAGCTCGTAGTCTCCCGAATTACTTCTAAGGTATTGACTGTCTACTGACCAATCAAGATGTGTAACGAAACTGGAATGTCCCTAAAATAAAAGAAATGTTTTAGAAAAATGTTTAATGGAAGTGATGAAAAGGGGTTAGATAAAAAAGTGCATGGAATTTGAAAAACTGTGCTAACAACTGGAAGAAAATACAACTTTTGCACTTTTAAAATACGATTAGCTTGATATTTTTGTTGGTTGATATTAAGCAAGTGAGGGATCCAAATATTCTCTAGTGAATTTCTACTTTGGTGCTACTGATAATATTACAAAATAGTGTTTAAGTGTTAAATCTGTACTCTTCTTTACCATGATAATTAGAGCAGAACTTCGTTTATGTTTAGTAAATGCCTGGCCGCGTGGAAAATGTTCTTATTTATAAATAGTTCTTATAATTTATTATTTAACTGATGTATACTTACCATACATCTACCAACTCGACTGTAGCGCCTGCCTTCATCTGACACTTGGTATATATAAATATAATTATCACGCGAGCCTATTGCTAAAAATTGTCCGTCTGGAGAGAATTTCATTACTTGCAACGGTTCAACGCCATCGGTGTGTTGCCCTAGAAGATCACGTGTTTGTGAATCAAACACTAACCATCTTCCAGAGATACAACCAACGACAACTACACCACCATCAGCAGAGAATGCCACACTTTGTGCTTGCTCCTGAAGAACGTTAAGAAATGAGTACAATTGAAACAATAAGGACTGAAGGCGGTATTCCTATGTGACGCGTAGAATTTTAAGCTTATTTAATGATTTTTTTTCGATATCAAAATAAAATACAATCTTTTCAGTTTTTTTTATGTTTCTATTTGCATCTTAGATTGTCCGAAAAATATTTTTCTTACTCAATTTTTAAAATGCTTTTTTTATGTATTTTTGGGATCAAAGCGTACTCCTCAAAAAAAAAAAAAAAAAAAAAAAAAAAAAAAAAAAAAAAAAAACTGGGTGGTGGACAGTAGATCTCCATTTGTAATGACCTAAAATGAAAAAATTAACCATATTCTTGTTTTATAGATTTGTCTCTATCGTCCGAACTAAGGTTAAACATTTATATTAATAAATAACAAACAACAATACGAAAAATAACATAACGTTAAAAACAATTATAAAAATTATGACTTTTTTCATTGAAAATCGAGAAAAACATAAGAAATTATTATTAAAAATAAATGATTCTAGTTCGAACGATAACCACTAGTGTGTAGAACAACATGTTAAAATTAGAGCCCGATCGGTTTATTAGAATTTTATCAATTACTGTCCACCAGTCGAAAAAATGCAGTTTTTGGGAAAACGTGTTTAAAGTTTTAGTAACAAATTTTTCATAAAATATAATTACGAAAAAATATTTTCATGAAAAATATATACTTACTAGACTTCAGACAAAATGACCTCTAGCAAAGTTGGAGTGTACAATATTTTGAACTGGGGGCTATAATGTTTTTTAAGTTTTAATTCTTTTGCTATTTATTTTATAAGAATATGTATCTGTTTTCCACAAAAGAATAAAATTTTTGCCCCCCCCCCCCCCCAAAAAAAAAAATGCATTCCAGCACTATTACGGACCAATGTACTCCGTTCCCTGATACTTACAGACATCAGCTACACCTGATTCATAGAATTACCCTTTAGCTTCTTCGTAAGGATCATTTTCTTGGAGCGCCAACACTATATGCTATTCGCTGTACGCTCTTCTATATGCTATAACTTCATAAGTAATTTGAATTTCGGTCTACAATTTCTACAGTACACTCTCAATATATTTTACTTTTAAAAAATATATTTAAAAAAAATTCGAAAATTTTGCATCGTCACATAGGAATACTGCCTTAACAACAACAACTTACACCAATATCTTTACTCCATACAACACTATGTGACATTGAATCCCACATTTGTAAGAGTCTATCCATTCCAGCAGTTGCGAATTGGGGCAGAGATGGGTGTGCAGCAAGGCCCCATAGTTCATCAGCATGACCCAGTACAGCAGGTTGAAATCCAAGTCCAATGGCACCGGTGAGAATACAATTGCGTGTTGTACCAATTAACAACTGGGAACCACGACCTTCAGAAACAACACGAATTCCTCCAAAATGTAGTTCAATCTAAACCAAAATTAAGATAAGTAAACTCAGAAAGAATAAATCCGATATACATAAAAATTAAACATACTTGTGCTTCTTGTCCAGTTCTGTTTAGATTAGAATCAAAATGTATCAGTCTTCCATCTTTACCACCTCCAGAAATAATGGCACCTTCTTTGGTCACACACAATGAAAATATGGACCCTTCATGAACATTTTTAACAATTTTTGTAATAGTGTTCGTACCCCGTCCCCAAACAATTATATTTCCATTTGAATCACCCGTAATAACGTCTCCCATTTGAGTAAATCCGACACAGGTAACATATTTTGGTTTATCGCGATTTTCGAATATACCCATACGTTTGTACAATGTCCCACCGTTATCTAACGTCCAGAAACTAATGTGCGATTTACCACACGTTATAATTACATTACGATCCAGTGGATGAAATTCGGCAGCGACTACAGTATCAACGGAACACTAAAAAATACGAAAGAAAAAATTTTGATGATTTCCGTTTATACTTTTATTGTATAATCCAGAAACTTTCAGAATATTATACCTTAGTTTCAGTGATTTTGACACCGTGATCTCCTTTTTGCCAATCCCAAACGGATATACTGTGATCAGGGGCTTCATCTACCGCTACTAATAATATTCCACCATCAGCTTTACTGAATGATAAGCAACAAATTGATTTTTCAAATTCTGACACAATTATAGATATTGTTGTCAGGCTGACTGAATTCCAAATTCGAATGTGTGGCTGTTGGAATTTTGAAATTAGAAATAAGTATTTGTTTTCTTGAGTAAAAAAATACAAAAAAGACTTACTCTTGCATCTCTTCGATCATGTCCTGCACACTGTCCAGTCGCCACCAAAAGTTTGTTTGGATGAATGGTTAAACTGTAACAAGTAGCACAATTAAAATTTTATCACTTTAGTTATGTTGATACGGTAAGTGAATATTTGAAACTATTGTTACCTTTTGACATCATCTGTATGACCGATGTAATGTCTTTGACTTTGTTCCTCCACATTATATAAAACAACAACGGCAGCTACGAAATATACAATTTCACCAGTCGGTAACAGATATAGATTGGAACGACAATCGCGACCACGATATCCATAAACCCAACTTAATTTTAATTTACTGGCGGGTGCAGTTGCAACTTTTGTAATGTCGTATGAGTCAATTTCATCTGTTGGCGCGTGTAAGATAATTGGGCGGCCTCGAAGAAACATTCGCACGGTGCCCTCCTCTTCATTGTACGTGGCATCCTTTGTGCTGAAAATAAAAGAAAAAAATCTATTAAATTTAGTTTAAAAAAGGTGAGGAAGTGTCAAGTTAGAACATCCAATATATTTATTATAAAGTTAAGGCAAAACAATTGTAAACGTCAAGTTTTCTTATTATCCGTATTAGGTGCTTAAAACTACAAGTGTATAATCAATGCTGGTGAAATCTTTAAGCAAATTAGAGATTTTCGTCTTTTTCCATCTACGTGGTTGAGGGAAGGAGGTTTCATAGTGCTAAAATATACTTCGTCGAATTATATGAATTTGTAATACCTACATAAAAGACTGAATTCATTTTAAGACGTTACAAAGGTAAAATTTTCAATTCATTATCACTTTATCTAGATTTGGTATTACAATATTTTTTGGAATGAACAATTTGTTTTCAGTTAATTATAAAGGCTACATAATTATTAAAAAAAGAAAAACTCCACCTTTAGCCAATAAACAATGGCAGTAGCGATGCAAAGGGTAGGTGAAGTCTGCAATCGCTTATAGTTTAGCGTCTCAAAGGACCTCGCACCGTATGGGACTTATTACACGATCAGTAATAGGCTAACTTCAAAAATGCATCACTGCCTGCATGAGGCAGAGTCAAAAGTTCAAAAACGCATCAGACGCCTCACAACGAAAAATCAAAAATTCATTTTTGCATTTGATGCGTCACAACAATGCATCAAGAAATTTGGTGATGCGTGTCATGCGCATAATGTAATACCACAGCTACTTACATTTAAAATATAGGTGGCTGTCCTAGCTATGCTAGCTATGGTAATGTGAATAAAAGATGATGCCAATGGTCCTATGACAATAACGGTTATAGGAATAATTCCGAAAAACTAAATGTTAAAAAAGATGAATTTATTTACCTCTAATTAAAATTGTTTAAACTATCTGAATTAATCTTGCATTAAAAATTATATGAAATATTTTTTATTTAAATAATTTCAATTTTTTCAATTTTCAATTTCAAGTAAATTCAAGTTGAAATTCAAAGATAATATATACAAGGACTGTATTGCTATATTATCTATAGTCTAATCATCCTATATTATCTATAGTCAAATCAGAGGTTAAATTATGCCAATATCCCCTTCAAAAACATCTAATGTGCATCAAATTTCACGAGAGCATCAGCATCGCATCATGTAGTATTAGACGCATCAGAAAGGTCATGATGCTGCATCGATGCGGTAAAGTTTACATTTTTGAAGTTACCCATATTGGACTACAGCCGTCACTCGATTTGTTGACGCTTTAACTTTTTAGCTCGCAGTCTGACTTGACTTATAGACAAAACCATCGGTATGTATCCAAGATCATACGTGCTATGTGATACTGTGGCAATGAGTGTACACGTATGGTTTCTCTCTAACAAGGAGAGGGTACGACATGGGAAATTGACTTTGGGATGGGATTTCGCAGGATTATAGTAGCCTAGAAGATTAATCAATTGTGAAAATATAAAGGCCAGTCAATTTCGAGAAAAACCCTTTCAAAATTTTAACTTCATTTACTGTATGTTTATTTATTTATATATATATATATATATATATATATATATATATATATATATATATATATATATATATATATATATATATATATATATATATATATATAATATATATATATATATATATATATATATATATTTATATATATATATATATATATATATATATATATATATATATATATATATATATATATATATATATATCATACACTTGAATGTCAAATTAACAGTTAGTTTAGCTCAATCGGGAGCGTGTCATAGTGGCAATGAGTGAACGGGTTCGATTCCGACTGGAAGTAATTTTTTTTTAATTTGTTAATTAAATATTAAAATTAATATATTTCAAAAATAAATAATTATTTCTAACAATAAATGTCATAAATTAAAATGTAATTGTATTTTTCTTTAATTCATAACCATTTACTTAATAATTTTTTAATAAGTATCCTAGCTTTTCTTACATAGGTAAATAATAAAATTACCAAAACCGTTTTTTAATTAAAAAAATTAAGAATTTTATTGATTATAAATTTACTTATAATTATATAATATTTTTATAAAAACATTCAAAACAGAAAATATTTTCGCATTTTGCACAGTTGATAAAAGACGATTTTGTACACGAACACAAAAATTATCATTCCGGTTCTTGCATATAATTATAAGTAAATTTATAATCAATAAAATTCTTAATTTTTTTAATTCAGAAACGGTTTTGGTAATTTTATCGAATTAAAAAAAATACAATTACATTTTAATTTATGATATTTATTGTTAGAAATAATTATTTATTTTTGAAATTAATTAATTTTAATATTTAAATAACAAAATAAAAAAAAAAAATTACTTGCAGTCGGAATCGAACCCGTGCACTCCTTGCAACTATGACACGCTACCGATTGAGCTAAACTAACTGTTAATTTGATATTCAAATGTATGATATATAAACATACAGTAAATGAAGTTAGAATTTTAAAAGCGTTTTTCTCCAAATTGACTGGCCAGTAAGTCTTTATATTTTCACAATTGATTAATCTTCTAGGCGACTATAATCCTGCGAAATCCCATCCCAAAGTCAATTTCCCATGTCGTGCCCTCTCCTTGTAAGTCAAGTGAAATTACTGTGAGCAGTGTTAATAAAATTAAACACCAATAAGTCGAACGACGGCGACGGCTGTATTTCGAATTACTGATATTGACAATACAAAGAGTTTATGTTATAAAAATAATGACTCATTATTTTTGTCAGTAAATACTGATCATGTATGTACAAACGTACACGTACTCGCCTTTGTTCGTAAATTCATCATAATTTCTATTTTTTAAAAATTTGTAAAAGTATTTTAATTTAGTGTATACACCTTAAAGAAAGTTTTTTTGAATTTTCGGAAATTTAGCGATAAAAATCTCGGAAAAATTATCGACACAACTTATTATTAGTCGAAATAGTTTTAGCTGAATGTTTTTTACAAGTACTAGTATCCGTAATTTTTTCAGACTTTTTGGATCAACAGTTTAAAAATTACGGGGAAGGAGAAAAACTATTTGCCACTTTGAAGTTCTGTATTTTGCAAACGACACGTAAATTGAAAAATTGTAAGAGGAACCTCAACTTTATTTTACGAGTCCTTTTTAACAATAGTATATCACACACCGTATAAGTACATAAGGAGAAAATTTTCATTCCCACTTTCTAGTACGAGAAAGTACTTCAAGAAATAAGAAATTTTTACGAATTAATTGAGATTTTAAGATTGGTAGTATGAACCTACATGCAAAATTTTATTCGGGTCGAAATAGGTCAATGGACGTGGGAACTATGGGGAAGGGGGATGTAATGGACGAACAAACAGACAAGTAAGTGGATTTGATGAAACTATAAAAACTCCAAAATTTTCTTTAGAGCCCAAAAAAATAATTTGTTATATAAAATTTGACTTGTCATTAAGAAAAACAGCAAACAGCGTCGCGCGAAACATATCTTACATACTTCCAATTTTTGTCTTGCACTGCCACCGAGCAATCGTGTGCTAGGATAAATTTTCACTGCTACATTTTTTTTATAGAAAATTATAGCAAAAATATTTTGAAAAATGATTAAAATATGATATAAGTATTGAGAAAATCTTTTGTTTTTATTTAAATTTTGAGGCCTCTCAGGCCTGAGGACTAATTTAACTATTGCGTGCCTAGTTTAGTATGTAACAAAGGTAATTTGGTAATTTGTGTATAATTTATTATTAAAATCACAAGGCTATTGTTTAAATTCTAACACACCACCGCTCAGTATTATTTCTATGTTATGTAAACATGAATGATGAAATGTTAAATATTTTCTTACAGTTTCTTTGATAATTTTCGCGGTTGTTTATGGTTGTTGATGGACATTTTGTAAACACAAAACAGTCACTATTCACGTTATCCACACCACAATTAACAGTGAACTTCAGTTCTTAGACAAGATGAAACAAACAAATATAGTAGTTTAAACTAAAAGTCAGTTGGAGATTCAAAGACATTTTTCAACAATTAAAACAACAATTTCAACAATTCTCGGCAATATTTCCTTTATTACATAATTGTTAAAACCTACGTCTTGCTGCTAACTTAATTGAGTGAGTATTCGACGAACTGAAACGTTTTATAGTACATAGTAAGTTTAATGTACTATAATAAGGTGCAAATACTATAACTATAACATTTGTTGTTTGTTGAAAAAATAAAGTACATGATGTAATCGACAAAATTATCAAATTAAGTGTAGGGTTGCAAGCAGGCATGTAAATACAATAATTTATGACTCGAATAATTGCAAGATTCATGAATTAATTATTCAAATTGTCATATAAAAGTGACATTAAACTAAATGGATACATGAAAAATTATTTACAAAACATAGTATCAATTAGTGTTTTATGTATTTTTAACCGTTGAATTACGGAAGATGAATTAACTCATCATTTCAAAATAGATAACTGATCTTATTATGTACTGTTTCTTTTTAAAATTTAATTGTTATTAGTGTTAAATTAAATAATAAGATTTTAAGAAAATTATATTTAATTTCCGGATATTATTTTTAATTAAAAACAAAAATATTGTTAACAACGTAAAAAACACTCCGCACTACACTATATTAATCTACGGAATTCGACTAATAGTCGATATCAACTTTATTTTTAAAGACAATGATGGTCACTAATGACTCAATTATAAATGCCATCAACACATTAAGTAAAATGTCTCTTCAAAACTATAATGCAAATACTTTCCCATATATGCATTTCCTATCTTTAAAACAGTTATAATATTAAGCTGGTTCCACATATTGTTCTAACATTAGTAGCGCTATTCGTCGCATACTAGCTTCAAATATTTTAATTTCAGTATAATAATAATAGTCGGAGTGTGTTTTTACGATCGGAACCAAGATTAGTCGTAAAAAGAAAACGGACAACACATTAAAAGCTTTTCTTGTTTACTTGAATAATCCCATCGACTATTGCTCAAAGGCTTAAGATTTTTCCAGGTTATAAAGAAGGTAAAATTAAAATAATAATAATAGATGAAATATTCAAAGAACAGTTTGTCATTGGTCATTTTTGTATACTTTCAGGTATAAAATCTATTTTGAAGTAAATGCTGCAAACCTTACTCTTTGTTTGTTTACTAGCAAACCGTGAAATCATGCCGTTTAAGAAGGCTTTTCGTCCTCTAGCCTTTTCAATAGAAGTAATTGCTAGCAAGATAAGCTAACCCTAAGACGCCGTACTTCTTAAATAATATTTGAGAATTTTTAGTTTAGATCTTTCTACAGTTCTCTTTAATAGGCTTTGGTAACATCCAAATAACACATTTGTAATTTTATGTTTTTTTCACAAAGTAAAAATCGATTTTAGTATAACATTGTCGCAAATGTTTCGGAGAAAATTTCCGAATATTTATTTATATATTATTTCATTAAAAAATATTTAGAGAACAAATTTTCTAGATTTTCTCCTAATATATTGTATTTGACTAATATAGAGCTCCTGTATCGCTCCTTTCACACTGTACGGTTTTCGCCGTACGGTAAAAAACCGTACGACTTTTTGCCGTGATGTAGTTGCTTTCACATTGCACGGTTTTTTGCCGTGTTAAACTGAATATCTTCATTTGATTTGCAACATCATACAAGTAACAAGTGTGATTAAAGTTAATTCTATAAATCAGAGGAAATATAAAGTAGGATTATTTATTACCACACTCCTTGAAGACCTGAAAAATGACGAAAATAAATTTTTTAACTATTTTCGGACGTTTACAAGCTCCTTTGATTAATTTCTTGGCGAACTTAACGTAAAACACAATTTGGAAATTACATACAATCTATTAAAATGCTTGTTACCACATTCAACATTAGTTTCATCCATTTCACAAATAAAATTAATAATTAACATAAAATTCAACAAAATAATGTTACTGCCGTACGTTAAAAAACCGTCAAATGTGAAAGCATCAATTTAATTGCATACACTACTGAGTTAAGAACGCCGTACGGCAACCGTCAAGTGCAGTGGCAGGAGATGGCTGCTACACGGCACGGCAACGGCATTTTGCCGTGACCGTGTAATGTGAGAGGTCCAATGCTCTTCTTCACTTCACTAAAAAAATGTGATCGTACGGTCTTTTGCCGTACGGCAAAAACCGTATAATGCGAAAGGAGCGTATCAGTCGAATACAAAATGTTGATTCAATTTATAAACATTGACATGTTTTTATGAAATTGCTTCACGATTTTGGTTCTAATGTGTGCAGCTGACTTTAAAAATAAGGTCCGGTAGCATTTAGTTAACATACACATCAATTAATTAATGAATTAAATGTTATATAACTGTACCTATTTTTGACAAATATGTACTAAATAATATATTTTTAGATTGCAAAAATTTATTATTTGGTAGTTACTGAAATTAATGAAAGATACTTGTGTTAAAAATAATTAAGTAGGTATCAATCATACAATTAGTAAAATGAACTAAATGACATAAAATTACACGTTTGTAATTAACATTCTAATTTTTAATAACTATGTAGAAGAATATTAAAGTCATTTAAAATTGTAATAAGAAGAAATTATTTGCAAAGGTGTAAAAAATTTATTTTTACGTGTGCGACATCGTAGGATAATTTATTACTTTAATAAAATATTATTGAATTTTGATTTTTTATTAAACAAATATTAAATAATAAATCATTAAGTCATCAGTACAGTAGTTCCTTTAGTATTTAAAGATATAAGATATAACAATTTTTTTTTATTGAGATTTGAGAAACTAGAATACGATGAAAGATAAATTAGTAGCCCCTGTTAACCATGTGTCGGTTACTACTATTTTTTACACTTTACGCAAAAATTGTTATTTTCTGGTAAAAAGTCGTAAAAAAAGTATACCATTCTGTTCGTATGTAGGTAATGGTTATTATTTACGAAAATGAAATTTCCGACAAGAGGCGAGCCTCCGAGGTAAATAATAGCTACTTGCTTATAGATAACATAATATTAATTAAAATAAGTAAAAAAAATTAATTGGTAATTCATATTACCTTCCCATCCTTATAATCCACAACAGCGCTTCCCGTACACTTCGATAATAAAACTTTCTTTTTTTATTTTACAATATAATTTGTATGTAGGTATACACTACGTATGGTTACAATAAATATTGTTAATTTAATATTACATGTGTTTATGTATATCACTTTCACTACCACTGTCGTATTTTATCAATTTTATTTATATGTACTTTGGTGGTTAACAATATTACACTATTAAAACATGTTAATTCTTTATATGGGATCCAGTTTGTAATAAAATCGTAATTCTCTAATTTAACTTGTAATTTTTCAATAATTGTCGTTTAGAAATATAAAGTTGGTTTTTGTAAAGAACCAACTTTTGTGGATTAAATTAAATGCGTAAAAATGTACAGCTGAACCTTTTTTTATGCGGTATTTTTTATCCGATTTTTTTATACGTTTTTTTTAAAATGGCCATTAAAGTGCATAATATGAATCAAAAGCAAGAGAAAGTAAAAAACCTAAACATTATAATTATAATAATTTACTTTGATAAAATTACTTATTGATGATTTTTGAGCATATTAATCAATACACTGCATAAGAATATAAGTATAAATTGCATCATTAAGCTTTTTTTTACAGATATATTTACCATAATTTTTAAAATATTATAAAAATGAAACAAAATGTTCTTATGTGTAAATTAAAGCTTTATCTTGTTTAAACTTCTAAGGAAATTGGGAGGTTTTGAACGTTAGCGTGAGCTTTGTATTTTCTACTAATTTTTTTTTATGCAGTCTCAATCCACCGCATAAAAAAGCTTTTCACAATCTGGAGTGAACTATACTTTTTATAACTACTTATGAAGTGTTCGAATATTTTTTGTGAGATTTTTTTATGCGGTGCCTATTCACCGCATAAAAAAAGGTTCAGCTATAATTTAAAAGTACCTATCGGTTAATAAAGGTAGGATGCTCTGGTACAGAGAAAATATCTAGTAACTAAATTAACTGACCGTAAATCTGCTATAAAAGTTCTGTGTATAAAAGCAACTCGTTTTTTAACGGTTTGATAATTGTAAAAAGTTACGGCGAAAATTGAAAAAATTTTTGTACGAATACATGATAAAATGAGTAAATATTTTAAGTTTATTTTTTCTGAACCTAGTCCCGTTTCTGATACTAGTTTTTCCGTATTTAATCTAACACCAATTCGATTACGTAACATTTTTTTTAAAAACATAAATATGCGAGCGTAAGCTGTGCTAATTGGTATAATGTGTCTTATTGCCAAAGCATTCATTTGAATGATATGTTACTAATTTATTATAATAGGCTATTGACTATGTAGTTGAATAAGGAACTAATTCGTAACAGGTGTTTTATTGTTTCATATGTTCAATTGTACCCCAAAGATGATAAATTCACAAAGTGCTATTAAATTTAGGCGTGCGTTTTTACGAACGGCGTAAACTTATCGACGCTTACGTTTTTTAACTATAACTCAAAAACTATGCATTTGTCGTAAATACACATGATATGATTTTTTGTAGAGAATTAAATTTCCTATCGAAATGGCACTTTATGAACTCAAAGAACTCTTTTCTCAACAAAATAAGTCAAAAAAACTATTTAAAGAAAAGTTCAAATTTTTCAATTTTTCTTTTTTTTTAAATTTTTGAGTAGTACTTTTTTCTGAGTGAATTTAGGTATAGGGATTGGTTCACAAAAAAGAAAGCTGATGTAATTCCCGTCAGAATGGTGACCGATCAAAATATTTTTGATAACAACCGGCTGAGATACAGTCGTTCAAAGTTACCTACTTTTTTACAATTTTATTACTTTTGACTTTTATACCATATTATTTGTAATTTTTACACGCAAAAATTATTTTTATTGAGTACAAAAATTATTTCTGCTTTATCAGAGGTAACGATAAAAGTGGTAACGATAAAATTTTGATATTCATATGATCTCAGGTATAAAAAAAAACTTTAATATTGTACTAATTTATAGTTCTAATTTTTTTTAAAAGTTACATGTACCTATTATATTTCTCTCATAATGTTTTCAAATTCAATATCAATATCTTCATCAACATCGTTTTGGACATCCTCAAATAATTTTTTGTGTAAAAATTACAAATAATATGGTATAAAAGTCAAAAGAAATAAAATTGTAAAAAAGTAAGTAAATTTGAACGACTGTATCTCAGCCGGTTTTTATCGAAAATATTTTGATCGGTCACCATTCTGACGGGAATTACATCAGCTTTCTTTTTTGTGAACCAATCCCTATACCTAAATTCACTCAGAAAAAAGTACTACTCAAAAATTAAAAAAAAAAGAAAAATTGAAAAATTTGAGCTTTTTTTTAAGTAATTGTTTTGACTTATTTTGTTGAGAAAAAAGCTTTTTGAGTTCATAAAGTGCCATTTCGATAGGAAATTTAATTCTCTACAAAAACTCATATTATGTGTATTTACGAAAAATGCATAGTTTTTGAGTTATAGTTAAAAAACGTAAGCGTCGATAAGTTTACGCCGTTCGTAAAAACGCACGCCTAAATTTAATAGGACTTTGTGAATTTATCATCTTTGGGGTACAACTGAGCATATGAAACAATAAAACACCTGTTACAAATTAGTTCCTTTTCCCCCTGTTTTTTGTACATAGTCAATAGCCTATAAATGCAGTTTTAAAAATGCTATAGGTATTTATATCATTTTGTATTCTGGTGTTGGTCGTTGAATAAATATGGACTCTCGAAAACAGCAATTAGTAACTAAAATAGCTCGTATTTGCCAAACAAAAAAAAATACCAATACCACCTTTTTTATTAACAAAATAAAATACACCAGTTTTAAAAATCACTCTCAATTTATTTTAGAATATAATTCAACAAATAAACAAATGGATACTAATTGTAAATATTAACTTATAGATACAATAATACTTCACTTTCCGTTAACAAGAGAGAAAAATTTTATAAATTATTTTTATATAAGTTCAAAACTACTTTCATCTAGATGCAAACTTCATAATATCGCAATTATACCGATACTGCAGATAAAATTTTTATAGGCATGCGTAAAAGAAGCTGATATTATCGAAACTGTTTTAAGAAGAAAGTTAATATACGCACATATATGTAGGTATAATCGCATTCACATTAACTTATGTGGATGACAAACAAAAAGTGTCCTCAAGAATAACTTTGAAAAGGAAATGAAAAGAAAGGATTACAAAATGTGTATTGAAAAGTTTTATGTAACTAACTAGCTGTTACCCGCGGCTTCACAAGCGTGAAATTCATAATTCAGTAAAGGTATTTTTAATTTCTCCCTCTTTATTTTTAATTTCTCCCTTTGGCTAGTTATCTAGGAACAGTTGAAAATTTTCAAAGACTAATTGGTCATTTCTACAAGCATACGACATAGACTAAAAATTTAAAGTGCGCCTATTAAGAAGGTGACAACGAATTTGGTATAGAAGTAACAAAAAAATATGTTGATTTAAAATGCTCAAATTTTATATATTTTTAATATATCTAATATTTTGTAGACTTCACTCTAAATAAGTATCCTCTCTATTCCTATTGGAAAATTTAAATCCCTTCACCTACATCCTCTATAAGTCTGGTTGCATTATATTTGAACATTTCCTAAAGTAACTCACTCATTGTTAAAGACACTAGAATAGTAGGTGTTGAAAATGTAAACTTTCACCTCTCCCCCCTTTTTTGCGTTTATTCCCTATTTTACTCTTTACAGGATTAATTTTCAAAAAGTGTTGAAACATGTTTTCATTAATTTATTTTTTACCTCCTTTGAATATGCCTTTCTGTTTCATTTGTGTAAAATTATCCTAACTCTGAGTAAAGCTACTTTAAATCAGTTATTCCGAAACAAATCGGACAAATTTAATCTCAAATCAGTTCTTTAAAGTGCTTCGCGTTTCGCTCGCCAACCAGTTTAAAATTCTATAAAAGGTTAATTTCATGTAATGCTTCGCTCAGCTCGCCAAACGACCCAAAAGTAACCATATTAATATATCAAATTTTCGTACTTTGAGATCTTTCCATAGATTCTCATATTGATGGTTTTAAAATTAATTAAATTTTAGATCTTTTCAGGAACCGAGAACCCTGGTGAACTTTGTGAACTGGTGAAAATTATGTTCAGTTCCTCGGTAATTAAACTTTATTACTATTACTACTTTCCAAAGTGAAATTTTAGTTAAAAAGTTTTGAAGTTAACATTTTTAAATATTATTTTTATCGTAACCTAGGTAATCTTTTGTTTTTCTTTCTTTTGTTTCCGTTTATTGTTAAATTAGTCTTTTGATATATCAACTTTTGTCTTGAATATATCAACCCCCTTAAGAATATTGTGATAATTTTGACTGAGGATGTTGTCGATATTGAGATAATGATGCGTCTAAGGAATATAATGTTTCATTGAAATTTGTCCCGTGGTTTTTATGTCAGCCGTGCCCATAGAAAACCTAACTGTTAATTTTATCATATAAATTCTATGTGACTTCCAAAATATCAGTTTTAGATATTAGAATATCTTATCGTAATAGATAGACTTTACATTTCTCTACATAATTAAAAATACAGGTGATTCATTTGAAAAAAAAATATATGAGCAATAAACAAAAAAATTTTAAAAAAATGCTTTGTGTGACCACCCTGTATCAAGTCAAAAAGCTGAAATGTCACTGTCACATAGAATATTAGTAACAAATTCCAGCAAATTCAAATTTGCTGTTAAAAACACTTCAAAGAACAAATTTGGTGTCAACTTTCGGTATAACCGGAAATGGCAGCAAGTCAAAAATATTTTAATTAAAATTTTCATAATTGAACCAAATTTTCAGAAATGTAATTTACTTAGAAGACCATGAACTTTTAATGTAATGAAAATTTTATTTGAATCATCTATAACCATTTGGGAGATTACATTAAAATGTTGCTAAGATTGATCGGGAGGTTAATATCTATATTTCCTGTAAATTTCAACTCAATAGCTTTAATAATTTTTGAGTTAAATCGGTTCGTACAATCAGACAGACAGACAGACAAACATTTTTCTAAAGTTATATTTGGTATATATGTCGAATTTGCTAACTGAAAAACATACTAATACCTAAAAAATCGAAAATCACACTTCTATTTTATTTATAGGTATTGATTACGTATAAATATTTCTTGAGTTAATAGAAAGCTACCTGTAAGGCCAGCTTCACATCAAGGCAATAAAATACTTTACTACACAAAAAAGCAATTTTTCGTAAGATCACATAAAAAACATTGTTCTAGTTCAGTGTTTCTCAAACTGTGTTCCGCAGACAGGCATTAAGTGTTTCTTGAAAAAATTACAAAATCGAAATTAGAGAACAACCAACATTGTGTGCTTTTTGTCTTCAATACAGTTTAAAACAACTCTTAAAATACATTTAGGGAAAGAGACAGTTTTTTTTATGTCAAATTTTTCCTTGGAAAAATTAGACTTATACAGCCTATACGACAAGAACGGCGAGAGGCGAGAGAAAGGGCGCTATCCGTTTTCGGACCCGTAAAACACGATTCTGTAGAAAAAAATGTCATATATATATATATATATATATATATATATATATATATATATATATATATATATATATATATATATATATATATATATATATTTTCCCGCTACCTTTTAATATGTGTAGGGCCCCCCCTATGGAAGTTAAGGTAAATGGGGCTCAATCCGATGCACGACAATACTATCAAAGCGGGGTCAAATTTTGGACAAATTTTTGATCCGACCCCAACTTTAAGGGGGTGGTGGGGGGCGATAAGACAATAAAACTTTTCCAAATCGGTTGGAAATAATGTTTCGGTCAATTATCTACAACATATCCAAAATTCAGCTTTCTAGCATGACTTGGAGGAAGTAGAGAGGAAAAAAGGATTTTGGCTAGATCTAACATGCCCCCAGCCCCCCAGAATTAACGTAGAGGATTGAAATTTGGTGTGTTGATAGAGTTCATACCTAGGTTATGCTTTTTGGAGGTTTTAATATTTTACCCCCACCTCCCTCATTTTTAAGCTACAATTTCATGCTTTTTTGACGTTTTCGAAGTTTGTACCACTCGCACAGGTCACCCAAATAAACCTAGAGGGCTGAAATTTTGTATTGGGATTGAGTTAGTATCAAGGGGGTACCTTTTGGGGGTCTCAATTTTTAACCCTTACCCTCACTATTTTTATACCAAAAAGAACATCATTTTTCTTGTTTTTTAACAGTTTCGTTCGGGTCAGAATCTCCCCAAATAAACCTAGAGGGCTGAAATTTTGTGTACAAGTTAAGTTAATAGCCAGCCACTGCTTTTTGGAGGTTTCAACTTTTAACTCTTACCCCCACGATTTTTACGCCAATATTTCCTTGATTTTTTTGCTTTTATTCTAACACGTCTAGAAGCTTTCTAAGAAAACATACAGAGCTGAAATTTTATACGTGTATTGAGTTAGTATCCAGCTAGTGCCTTTTAGGGATTAAACATTACTTTTCCCCCCACTTCTCCCATTTTTACATCGGAATTCAATGGTATTGTAAATGTGTTTTAAATGAATTACTTTTATTCTAACACACAGTAGGCGAATAGTAATTTTAAAAAATTTAAAAAATACATACATATTACATTACATATAGGTAATTTTATATGTATACATACATATAAAGTAGGAATTTTGGATTTTTATTATTTATAAAATATTTTTTTATTTTTTATTTTTTTATTTTTTATTTTTTTTTTTTTTTTTGAAAGAAAAAATATCTTTATAAGGGCCTTCCAGTTTACTATTTAAGGTCCTTTTTTAGTACTTAAAACTAAAACATAAAGGCAATTAGCGGATAAACATGGGCAGGAATGTCCTCGTACGAATTGTGTTGGTTTTTTTTCTGCTACCTGTTTTCGGCACAAAATTGAAATTTACTGAGATACAGCCCTTAAATACTTAAAACCTTTTTTTAAAGCCTCGATCAGCCGAACACTCATCACCAGTTTTGAAACCAACAAAATGATAATTCGGTTGTAGACTTTCAATCACATTTCGCTTGTAGACATTCAATACCGAAGATGAAGGGGAAAATTCGACTACCGTGATGGGGCCCCGCTGCTCACGGCGTTTTTATTTTATTCTAAATACAAGTAGGCGAATAGTAATTTTAAAAAATTTAAAAAAAAGTGAACTTACTTTTATAACAAATGAAATACATACATATTAAGTAATTTTAAAATGTTATTAAAGTCACTGTTTATTTATAAATTAGGAATTTTGGATTTTTATTATTTATAAAACAGAAATTTTGGATTTTTTTGGAAAGAAAAAATATCTTCATAAAGGGCTTCCAGTTTACTATTTAAGTTCCTTTTTAATATTTAAAAATAAAACACAAAGGCAATTGGCGGATAAGCATGGGTAGGAATGCCCTCGTACGAATTGTGTTGGCTTTTTCCCTGCTAACTGCTATCGGCACAAAATTGAAATTTACTGAGATTCAGCTCTTAAAAACTTAAAACCATTTTTTAAAGCCCCGATCAACCGAACACTCATCATCAGTTTTGAAACCACCAAAATGACAAGTCGCTTGTGGACTTTCAATTACATTTCGCTTGTAGACATTCAATACCGAAGATGAAAGGAAAAATTCGGCTTCCATGATGGGGCTCCGCTGCTCATGGCGTTTTTTTTTTATGTGAAAGAACTTTAAATGGAAATAAAACAATGTTGTATTGTATATGAATTAAGTTAAAGGGTAATTGAAAAAAATTCGAAGACGTTTATGGCATTTATTGGTTGAAAGTAATTTCTGGTATTCTGTGATTTCGGTTCAAACATTATCAAGGAATTTGGATATACACGTACGCACTTGAATGCACGAGTAATTTGTTTTGTGTAACCGCTTCCAGTGTGACGTTAGCCTAGTAATAATTGGCTAATGCTGGTATCACGTGTGGAAACAATTAATTTGTAAGAGTAGTGTGTGGAAAGATTAGCAAAATAGTTGTGACAGTGCTTATAACATAAGAAAATTGCCTGAGCGTTGTAATTATAAAATAAACCTCAACTAAGGATCTTAAGTTTCAGTTTTTTTGCGTTTGCAAATTACAGGGGAAACGTTCAAGGGATACAATTGGAAGTAAATAAAAAAAAAATTGAATCATGACTTTTCCATGTTTTCCATAAAATCATAACTATCTTAGTAACTGTTTGAATTTTCATTGTCTGTTCAGAAAACCGACCTTCAAGAAAAATGGATTCATCAAAAATATCATTATGATTTTACAGAATAAAGAAAGAATTCTTAATAACTCTAATACAAAAATTATAGACTAAAAAAATCGTAATTATGTTTATAAAAAAAAAAAAAAGATTTTATCATATTAATAGTATTAAAATATATAGCTATTTGCCTAATTAATTTAATTAATTACTAAACGGAAATATTCAATGACACGTTTTTGTGGGAACAATATTTAATTAATCCTAATCAATACTTTTTTTTTAATAAAGTAAAATACCCCTGTCGCAACATCTGCATAACATAGTGAATTTCTAAATATTGGGCACTGGCGGATCTCATCTAAGACCTGTACCCATTTAAAATAGTTTAGCTTTCTAACAGTGAAACAATTTTCACTTCACTTCAATTCACTTCAAATCACTCTAGTAGTTAATTTTTGGCGCTTTTGGGTTCTCAGGACTCTAACGGATCTCATATAATGTAGGGATCTCATATAATGTAACGGATCTCATATGTTATTACATTACATAACTACAGTTTTCGATTTTTTTCTAGGTATGCAAATATATATAAATTATATTTTCTCTCTAAAGGAGGACATCATACAAAAATTTCCTTCCCATAATGTACTCTTAAAAAATCTGGCTAATTTTGATGAGACAGAGCTATTGTTATTATAACATACACATACATATTAAATAACTAACTAGCACTTGTTTTATCTAGAAAAGAATTGCTTAAACGATAAAGCATTTATTGTAAAAAAATTCAGCAAATTTCTTAGTTTTCCTCAAAAGGTAGTTCACTTAGAACAATGTTTTAAAAGCTTATCTTGTGCAATTTTTTGCGCTCTTTCCGATGGTGTAAAAATTAAAATTTTTCTTATTTCTGGCCAAAATTTGCAAGAAAAACCACTAAAAATGGCGAAAAATGGCCAAAAAACCTACTTCTGGGCATCCGACGTTTCTGGCTAACGAACTTAGCCGAGCCAATCCGGATTTCAGCTCGCACAGTAAATTTCATAAGCATTAAGCGTTTTGTTCGAGAGTTATCGTGCACACACATAAATACATATATATATATATATATATATATATATATATATATATATATATATATATATATATATATATATATACATATATATAAATTTTAGTGAAGTAGATTTTCGTGTTCTAGAGGCTGAACAATTTTCTATCATAGTCCCGGACTTAGGTCTTACCATAAGAGCTGCTGCAATAGTTAAATTTCCAGAATGGAAATTCGCTAAAACAATTGTGGTATAGGTATAATTTATAATGCATTTATTTATAACATTTTGAAAGATTATAAGAACTGATAAAAAAGGCAATAATTATGTATAACATTATTACAAAAAACAATTGAAATTAAGCTATTCGGAATAATTAGTTAACGGATACGGATTAAATATGAACTTAAAAAATATAGGTATAACGGAATAAAAAATAGAAATAATTCATTTCTCTGGCGAATGTGCAGGACATAACATATTAATTTAAAAAAGATTGCGACATGTGGGGTACCACCAGTTAAATTTTATTTTTTGAGCAATTTTTGATTACAGTTTTTAAAAGGTCATTGTTGAACTCAATCTTTAAGTCCGATTCGATTTCACTTATTAGGCTATTTATTACTACGTCACAAGATATTCATATGTTATAATATTCAAAATGTAAATGTTCTAAACTATTATTGTTTTTCATTTACCTTTTTTCAGAAGCATGGAATTTAAAATGTTTTGAAACAAGGCTAGACAGAACTTAAGAGAAATTATCAGTGAACTGGTTGAACTAAATTTGATTAAATTATGTATTAGTTATTACGTAACAAACTAAATAACTGAGATCACTGACGTGACTCGATTTAAACTGATCGATAATCATATAATATTTGTATAAAAAGTTACCTTGCCTTAAATGTGCGTACATATTATGATGCGTACTATTATCGTATGAATTTATTATAGATTATTATCTGTTACAATCTGGGTTAGTATACGTAATTTATTATTTACTAGCCGTGTTCCCACCCGATGGGATTTACCATTCAAAGTTTTATTAAAATAAGATATTATTTGTTTTAATAGCCATAGTAACATATTTTTATATATCTTTAACTTCAAAAATGACGAATTTCCATACAAATTTTTTTTCCGTATTTAACCCACTTAAGAGGCGAATTTTCAAAAATCCCTTCTTAGTGCTCACCAACATTACATAGGGAACTCCTGTGCAAAATTTCATTATTCTAAACCCAACGGTTTAGGCTGTGCGTTGTCTGTTAGTCAGTCAGTGTTAAGTAGATATTATTAATATAATATTACCGTACATTTGAATGTAATAAAAAAATTACTTTCGAGACCTTTGGTAATTAGGGGAAACTAGAGTGAGTTGGAACATTTTTTTGTTATTTTTGACGTTAACCTCCACAAATTTTCTATTAAAATAACGAAACTAATATTTGTAGAACTTTTAGTTTTTCTTTTACTTGTTCCTTTCTAACTTGTTTGAAACTTCACTATAAACAATTCGCTTCAAAAGTAAACTATAAGCGGGTGAGTTGGGACAAGTAATCTTTTTCCTAATATTATATTATCTACTTTTCCCAATACTATTAGGCGAGCGACTTATCCTTAAAAAGATGCTTAGAAATTGAAAAGTAACCACAAGCGTTATTCTAGTAGTTTTTTTTTTTTTTTTAAACGACGCAGAATTTAAAATAAAATAAAAAATTCAAATACTGTGTAAAAAATACTGTCAAATCAAAAAAATTTTGGTTAAAGCACAGCGTCAATATTAAAAAATGTAGGTATAAATATTTTTTTTATAATATATCAATGGCATTTAATTAAGGAAAAAACAATTGTGGTTTTTTATGGTTTTATCTGCTAATACAAAATTTGTACACATAACTTATCTATTATTTTCATTAACACTACTTTTCATAATGACGCTCGCATTTGATTAAAAAAAATAGTATTGGAATTAAGTATTATTTTTTATGAATCTAAAAAAATCTTCCACTAGAACGCTTATGGTCACTTTTTGTTAAAAATTAAGCTGAGTGTTCACCGCGCCGCGCCGCGTTTCCGACCTAATGGACGCTCAGTTTTAGTGTTAAGTCGCTGCGCTGTTACGTGGTGTAGGCACGTGGTATTGCTTGTTTGAAAGTAAAAAGACTGCATAGCTCTATATCTAAGTAACAAGAAATTAAATTTGTTGGAACCTATATAAAATCAGTAAAACCAGGTAATTTTGCTGTAGTTAAAACCAAAATAATTTTAAATTTTTAAAGTAAATTGAGGTTAATTTACTCGGATAAAAAGTTGCGGGAATTATAACGGAATCAAAACATCTTTCGTATTTCATTTTTAGTAACACGGGTACCCGAACCATTTTCCCTATTGGTTATAAACTTGATGCACACCCAAAATTATGTGGGCCATAATTTTTGAATAATAAACACTTAGATATGAGTTAAGTGTAAACAAAATACGTAGTTTAGTTAATTGTTATGTGTTCCCCTTAAGAATAACTTAATTATTACGGGCACTGATTCAAATGCCCCTGCTGACCGGATCGGACTTTAAATTAATACCTGAGAGTATGAAATTTTTTCTTCTTGGATTAGAGTTCTATTTCGTATTGTTAGAAATAAATTTTTTAAGGTAAATAATAAATCTGAAAACTTTATTCTCACATGCAGAAATTTTTTTTCAAATTACTTAATTTCCATATATACATATATATATATATATATATATATATATATATATATATATATATATATATATATATATATATATATATCACCTACATGTAGTATGTTACTGTTGTTTGAACAAGATCTTTTGGCCTAAATTTTAATAACAATATTGAAATTATCTGGAATTAGGTTTATAGGTACGTAAAAAGTTAAAAATTCGTGAAGGCGGATAAGCGGATATTTTGTTCTAACTGATACTCATTTTAAAAATTACACTTTTCGTTATTCGGCAGCTAAAGCAGCTGAAATATTATCATCACAAAAAAGAAACCTATTTCCACAAGAAAAACCTTAATAATTAGGTTGTTCCGAATTTGTCAAAGAATTTTATAATATCTTTTAACAAAAATTGTACAGTGATTCAAAAAAATAAGTAAATAAGTAAATACTTATGTATATAAAAAAATGTGTTTGAAATATTTAGTTTTCTATATATTAGTAGTGCGCTATCGTCGAAATATAACATTTATTGTAAGATGAAAAGTACTCTTCACATATTTTATTAATTCAGTATGTATACGTTACGAAATACCATTACTGTTCCAAGTCACTCTTGTTCCAAAGCACCTTTGCCTCCCCTATTTATGGTTACCCGTATGCTCTAAACTTGAAACTATTTACATGATCTTACTTATTTTCCAGCGCTTCCATCATAAAAAAATATTTTAAGGCACTGTCGATTTATGAATGACCAAAGAAAAGACTTCTATTCACACCAAGAAATTTTAAAAAAGAAAAATAGAGACGACAGATATCCAATATTTAATAAAAAATTCATACGTAAATATTTCAAAACGTAATAAAAAAAAACTTTTAAAATTCACATGACATTGGTACATAAAAAATGTAAATAAACAAAATTACGTTCCAAATATTAAAAAAAAAATTTTTTTTGGGAAAATTAAAAAAAAATAATTGTGATTAAAATTTTACAGCACTAAAATAATTTTTTTCTTCAAATTCACTTGCAATTAACACAAAATTATTTCATTACATAATAAATAAATAATAATAATTAATAAATAACACAGTTTTAAATATTTCGAAAATTATAATAATAATTAATAAATAAATAAAAATAACAATAGTAATTTAATTCAAATGACATAAACCGACTGAAACGTTAAAACCTACGATGAATCAACTTTTCTCTGCTATAATATATGAACAAGTGTTTTTAATAAAAAAATATATAATAATACTAAATGTTAAATGTAGATATACATATAAATGTGTATATTTTTGTATACATTAACACGTTAATGGTCATGAGGCATTATGACGAAAAGCCCAACTGATACACTGTTTTGATAACTAATACACCAGTACATAAACGACTGTAGTTCACGCTTTGCCTAGACACAACAGGTAAGATAGATCCACTAGCCACCACGTGTATGCTGCACAAGCAGAATACATAATGTATTATAGAGCATATCGCACCGCTCCGGTACCAACGTTGCCTAGACAGAGAGCGAGCTATGTTTGTATACTTTATTGATGCATGCTTTTGGAATTGTTGACGTGGTATAGCCGCAGTTAGTCAAGTTTCACTCGATGTCGTCAATGTGTTAACACCTTGATGTCATAAGACATTAAGTGAAACCTTACTTACTCACACAGCACGTCGTATGACATCAACAATACCACACAAAATATATTAAAAATCACAAAGTGATTGAAAAAATTATCCGAATCAGCCGGGAATCAAACCCAGGATCTCCCGGTAACTAGCCAGGTGTCTTAGCCATTGGACTAACGCTCCTGTGCTCGACAGCCACCCGATACAGACAATCATTCAACCACCTATGTGTATTGGTACTCTCTCTAATGCGAGAAACAGTTACAATTATTTTTCAATTTCAAATATTATCGAGTGCTTGTGAAACATTACTACGTATGACAAACTTTTGTTTTGCATTTAAACACACGCAGTATTCATAGGTTCACTTATCGTTCAACTAAATTGAAACTTTAAGCACTCGATTTCTTTGGTAGTATGACCAAAATCCAAATGTAAATTAAAAATCACAAAGTGATTGAAAAAATTATCCGGATCGGCCGGGAATCGAACCCAGGATCTCCCGGTAACTAGGCAGATGGCTAAGATGCTGTTTAAATGCAAACAAAAGTTTGTCATACGTAGTAATGTTTCACAAGCACTCGATAATATTTGAAATTGAAAAATTCACACAAAGTATATTAGCTTTCAAAATAGTGCATTAGTTGGGCGTTTTGTCATTATAGGTTATTACCATAGAACACTAGAAGCCAACTAATATCAAAAAAGTGTAATTCGCTTGGAGTCATTTGTAGGCCAGTCACAGCTTAAGGCATGTAGTCAGTCAGTGTCCGTCGCCGAACGCACAGGTATTGTGATACATTGTTAGGCAATAGTTAGACATTGTTATTTAAATTGGACAGCTTGGTCTGTCCCATAATACGTGTGTGTAGTAGTATGTGTGAATACGCACACAGGCGCAACCATTAAACCAATACCACTGCAAACAGTGTGTATCTACATGCCAGAGTGGGGAGATTTTACCTCACAAACTCATTACAAGTGGAACAGAGACATAGACAATCTAGTTTGACCCCTTGGTTATGACTGTCAAGGTGTTAAAATTTTATTCTATATTCGTGTGGTACACTATTATATCTATTATACGTATTATAGTAAATACATACGTATGTATAGTAGTTGTATAACTATGCGGATGGAGTTACAGTGGAACGATGATTCATTCTGGAAATTTGTGAGCACGAAAATGACCATTGAAGGTCAGTGTTTATTATTATTAAAGGGTTCGAATATTCGAAATAATACTCTTTGTACTATAAATTCATTGTTCAGTTTCATCTACTTTTAAACGTTAAAGGACGTATGTAATTATGCTTACAATATGAATAAGTGTAGAACATGGAATGAACAGATTTGATCTGTTTAATAAATAATTTTAATTTCTGAATGAAAAATCTAATAATAATAATAGTTTTTTTTTCGTAATTACTTTGATTGAAAAATCAGTCATGAACTAAGATGTTTCTAAATAGCATAAATTCCTATGTCGCTTAAAATCACTTAAGCATTAATTTTGAAAATGTGATCCTAAAAATCGTAATTACTTAAAAATATGAAATAAAACAATTAAAATTTCAGTGTTACTGATAGTTTATAAAGATAAGCTGTCTTTTGAGAAACTCTTAAACATATAGTATATTTTTTTAGTTTAGAAATGACGTCATCATCATCTCTTTTCAAATTTATGGCGCTAGCTGTCCTTTAAAAAAATTATACGATACTGATCCTTAAAATAGTACATAAATTAAGTTTATTTTAATTTTTTGGTTATCTTGCTTATTTCAGTTGACAAATTATATAAGATTTCACTTACGGATTTGTGTATATTGAATGAAAGTTAGAAAGAGATAACATACCATTAAATTGGGTATTATTAAATAATTTTTACCAACAATTTTTTATTTGACCCACCCATTTCAATTCATACTTTTATGATACCTTACTGTGTGGTACCTTCCTACCTAGGTACCATAAAAGTATGAATTGAAATGGGTGGATCAAATAAAAAATTGTTGGTAAAAATTATTTAATAATACCCAATTTAATGGTATGTTATCTCTTTCTAACTTTCATTCAATATACACAAATCCGTAAGTGAAATCTTATGTAATTTGTCAACTGAAATAAGCAAGATAACCAAAAAATTAAAATAAACTTAATTTATGTACTATTTTAAGGATCAGTATCGTATAATTTTTTTAAAGGACAGCTAGCGTCATAAATTAAAAAGAGATGATGATGACGTCATTTCTAAACTAAAAAAATATACTATACATTTCTATTTAAAAAAAATATGAGTGCATTATAGTTCGGAAATTATAGAGCGGGAGATAATAACAGAAAACCTTCTCCGATTTTCGCACTTATGCCTCGGGGAGTATTGAAAGATGAAAATTTTAAGAAATTTAAGGATAATTTGAGTTCCGCTCGCGTGGCTGTTATATCGAAAATTAAGTTTCTTGCGTAAACTTGCATAGACAAAGTTAAAAAGTTATCATAATGAAACGCTTATTAAAAGAATTGGCGTAAGTCGCCGGCATGGCTAAGTGTGGTTACCTCATTTTTTCCATCGCGTAACCACACTTACAATTAGCCATGCCGGCGATTTATGCCAATTCTTTTAATAAGCGTTTCATTATGATAACTTTTTAACTTTCAGTTGGCATAAGTGCGAAAATCGTATCAAATTCCCTTTTTCTATGCAAGCTTACGCAAGAAACTTAATTTTCGATATAAAAGCCACGCGAGCGGAACTCAAATTTATCCTTAAATTTCTTAAAATTTTCATATCTTTCAATACACCCCGAGGCATAAGTGCGAAAATCGGAGAAGGTTTTCTGTTATTATCTCCCGGTCTATTATAAAAGCTATATAAACTTGAACTCCTTTTTATCTTAGTAAGGGTTAAAAAATTCCCAAGTTGCTGCGTTACTACATGACACTATTTAAGATAATATACAAAATACCCAACGCTCCCACCAAAATTCATCTGAATGTTTAGTGTAAAAATAACAAATAAACCTTTTTTTTGTTCAAACGATGCACTTATTTCTACAACACGATTCTACTTTCTGTCTAATCACTTTTGTCGATTATTGTAAACGTATCTTATCTATCAATAAAAAGATATAATCATGTAGTATGACGTAAAAATCAATAAATATATCGCAGTTGATAACTCAAATGAGTACTTCAGTGTACTGGCTCATTGATGTACACATTATTAATTCGAGGTCATCTTAGATAGATAATTCATGAATGATTACCCAACCATTCGAAATTACATTCAGTTAAATATTACCTCACAGTTCTTTTTTAATTGCTTTACTTTTTTAAGTTACCACCTTTCATTTCCGATAATGTAAAGTTGTCTTGTTTGTCGATATATTATAATTAATATGACCTCAATATTATTTTCAAATCTTAAGACGTTAATATTCATGATCCTAAAGATACGTGTGATTTAACAAAATTTAAAAAAAATTTTAGTTGGTAAATATTTCAGAAAATCATTTTCTCGGTCTACTTTTAGAAGAGTCAAGTTCGTATGTAGACATATCCAAAGAAATTTAAATATTTCACATTTTTTATCAAAAATAATTATGTATTTATGTATGTAGTTGGAATTATATCACAGAAACAGAATATAGAGTGGGATTGCTTAATGTCGGCCGGTGCCCTAAGGTCGGCCACTAGTTGCTTTTTTTTAAAAGAACAAGCTTTTAAAACATCGAAAATGCTTGATAATCATATAGAAACAAAAGACTCATCTATTCTGGATTTACGATTTTTAAAATCAATAATTTTTATCAAGTAGTTAATGTTTTATTACACTTAATCGATTGTTAAATGACAACTTGTATTGAAAATGGATCGGCCATTCTATAATTTGTAAGTTTAGTCAGTGCGGGAAATAAGCAATTACTTTATAAGTTTTTAACAATAACGATTGAATTTACGAAATTTGATAATATTATACACCTCTCAAGAAGCTAGAAATTGTTTAAAACGTTTATCGTTTGAAATCTAAAAAAAAAAACGTACGGCCGACATTAGGGATAAAATTTGTACAGAATTATGTTATTATTAACACACTGGCTGTAAGTAGTAGTTATAAAAAGTGCTTCTAAAGTTACGCAATTCTAAAATCTAAATGTTTTTTTTTATTGTTTGTATTTAAACGATACTTTTCGTAGTCGAAAACTTTGATCGTAAATACCTCATAAGCGATGCATCATAGCGAAAAAAGAACGAAACTTTTGAAGGCTTAAACGAAGCGGGTTATGGTTAATCCAATCTTACTGCGGCTGCTGAAACCTACTTTTCCCGACTTTTCGTTATCGAAAATTATTGATATTGAATTAGTTGTCATAAATTGATTATAACTGGTTAATTTAAACTCTATTAGTCCGGTTGAGTTGGTCAGCCGTAAAACATTTTAAAAAAAATTACTTTTCGTTACTTTTTGCAAACGTAAACTTTTGATCGTAAATATCTCGTAAACGGTGCTTTGTAGCGAAAAAATAACGAAATTTTTGAAGGCTTAAGCGAAGCAAGTTGTGGGGATTCTGAAGAGTACATTTACCATTAGAAGTTACATTTTCTAAATGTAGTTTGTAATCATGATTACCAATTACTGTTATTTGTTAAAAAATATTTAAAAATGTTCTTTTATAATTCTGTTTTGATTTAAATTTAAATTAATAATATATTATAATGTTAGAATAGTTTTCCTTAAACGTTTTCCTTAGTGTCATAATAAACTACAATCGGATAATTCATTTATATTATGAAAAATCCAGGTGGACGACCTTAGGAACATTTTTGACTAGCTTTAGGGCATAGATGGCTAACTTAAGGCAAATACATTTTTATAAATAAAAGTTAAAATTATTTAATTGTTTATTAATTTAGAAATTTAATCTCCATTTAGTTAGAAAGGCGATACTTAAAAGTACTTAATGAGGTAATCAAAATGCGCGTAAATTCTAAATTCTGAATTCTGCACGTCACTAATTGTTTAAGTGGTCGACTTTTAGCACTCTCACCCTATGTATATGAATGTTGACCCTCTCTATTACAGAGAATAACTTAGCGAGTTACGGCAACCCACTAAACTTAAATAAAACCATATTTTGTCAAATTTTATCACAATACTTATTTTTTGTAATGTAATGTAGTACTTTCAAGGTAGTATTTTTGACACAATAAGTTGATTGGACTAGTATTCAAAAAGCAAAATGTTATACCATAAAAAAGCAGTGATATAATTTATTTATTAATAATAAAAATTAATAAACGATTGTAAACAATGTTTATTTCTCTTATGGATTTTTTTAAATTTTAAATTATAGTGAATAATATGAAAATTTGTTTTACTCCTGCACAATATTGTGCATATAAAATCTATATTTAAAAACGAATATTTGTTTAAAGAAATAAGAAAAAAGTAGAAAAAATTAAAAGAGTTGCATGCATTTTCATTTGATAAATTTCAAAAGTGATTCTAATAATAAAAAAATAAAGTTAAAACATGCAAAAATAAAAAAAAAAAAATCATACCCGTGTTTCATATTGGATGGACTCTGACTAGGCTTGGAATAAAGATTTAGCAGCGATTTGGTGGAAAATCTATAAAAAAAATATGAAAAAGGAAAATAAATAAAATAATGATTTTAAAAGAAAAATGAATAATTTAGGAGCATGTAATTGGAAAAGTATGAATTTATCTGTAAATCTATTTAAGGGAGAAAGGGGTTCTATACATGGTCAGTAATATTTTCAGTATTTCGAAATACTGTCCAAATTAATGACTATCTGTATTCATAATACTGAAATGTAATTACGTATGGAACTGATATTATAAAAATATTGATTCGATATTTTTGTCCTTAAGTTCTGACAGTATTACCGATACTGTACAGCCGGTTAAAGATATAAAGCTTTCATTAGATTTGATTGATTGATTGATTGTAGATAAAATGAAGAGGTAGTTAAAAAAAATATTAGAGGTTGATACTATTTCATAATCGCCCTTAAATAGATGCGTTCCTAGAGAACGATACCAAAATTTTTTATTCATAAGAATTAAAAGAATTTTAAAATACATTTGAATTCTGATTGTTCAAGGATTTAGCTACAATTAAGCTACAAAATTCCTTAGAATCTTATTTGTTATTTCACAATGATATCTTCGTATTTCTGTATTTTTATTAACGATTTGGTAGGGGCCTTAAGGTACTATTAGTGAGTCAAGTTGAAAAAAACGACTCTTTTTAAATAATTATTTTTTAAGTGAAACATTTATTTTTAGAGCTTAATTTTTTTACATAGATAACTTAAAATCTATATTTTATAAAAAAAAAATTTTTCTTTAATTATAATTTTTTTTTCTAAGAGGTTGAAGCGACGTAAAAAGAGCCCAAATCTGCGTAAATGATAGAGTCTCTCCAGTGCACTTGAAAAAGCAGGGCTGGGAAAAATGGTTCATAGAAATTATTTAAAATAAAAATGGAAAATGATTTTGCTGAACATATTTGAAATAGAAAATAATAGCTATTTAAAATGGATTATAAATGCAAAATGCTTTTTTACTTTAAACTTATTTTATAAATTTTTTAACATTATTTATATTATTAAAAAGAAAAAAGTTAAGAAAATGTCAAACGTACTGAAATTAAGTAAGGGAAGTCTTTTGAAAAAATTTTATAAAGTTTGCATGATATGAAATGATGACATCTAAATTATGAATATCATCTACCTACTTGAAATGCCAAAACATTTCTTATCGACGTGTTCTAAAGATAATAGCACAAAACTTGTGTTAGAAAAATTTGGCTTGAGAAGATTGCAGCCCTAGTAAAAAATTTAACTCAAGTGACATTGCAACTAAAGTTATAAAAAAATTGAGACAATTGAATCAACTTAAATTTAACTTATAATTTGTTAGACTGCGTTCAATTCGAGGTCTGTGATTAATATGATAATAACTAATAAATATCATAATATAATATCATATAATAACTAATAAATGTCATAAATATACACATGAATTTAAGTATACATCAATACATGCATTTTCATTTTAAATGTAAAATGAATTCAAAATTTCATTTTAAATACAAAATGGAAAATGGTATGGCCGAACTTATTTAAAATAGAAAATGCAAAATGCCATTTTGTATTTTAAATATATATTTAAAATGAAATTATTTTAAATAGTTTCCAGCCCTGTGAAAAAGAAAAATCAAATAACATTTTAATATAGACATTGTTGTGCATCCCCTCACCAAAATCGGAAGTAAAAAGATTTTTCGAAAAATTGTGTGTATTTGAAAAAAAAAATTAAAAGCAGCCTCATTTTCTCATGCTCTTGAGTCTCAAAACGCGAAAAAAAGAAAAAAATCAACAGGTCGGTGGGAAGATGCACTATAGGCATAATAATAAGCAAAGTGAGCCAAATTTTATTAAAATCGGATAAAAAATTTTTGAGCTAGAATTTACGCAATTTTAAAAAATGTCCCTTCGAGCAAAACACATTTAAAGTTTTTTTTTTTTTTTTTAAAATAAATTACTTATGTATATTTTATAAAATATTTATAGATAAACATACTAATAGCTAATCAGCGAATCCGAGACCATATAGTAATCCATAAGCAATCTTAAATTCGTCGTTTTGTGATTCCTTATCCTGCTTTTTCTTTGTTTGGCCTTTGTAAATTATATGTATGTCATAGGACGCCAAAGACCAGAGTAGTCGAGCGTCCTAAAATAAAAAATATTTATTTATTTGTTTGGCCTTATGGTTTTACGCAGCTTTGTCAAAACATGACTACCTATACAAAAATCGGTATAACTCTTTTTCTACTTTGAATTTGGACTTGAAATTTTAAATATAATTATATTCTCGGAACATTTATAGACCCTTTTATGAAAAGGAAAAAAAATCGGCAAAATTTTTTTTTTTAAACTCACTAATAGTACATTAAATTAAAAATATAAAAACAATAGATCCATAGTCTTGTTGCTAATTTATTGTTAACTATCTTGGGTTTTAATTCTAAATAAATTGTGGTATGAAATATATATTTAAGTATGAAGAAAATTATTCATACTGATTTTAATAACTTTTATAAAGAGCCGTAGCTTCTCCGGTTTAAGGGACTATTTTTCTTCTAAGTTATTTCAAGCTTAATGTTTATCATGTTTATAGTTTAATTTAAACGTGTAGCTATACAAGAAAAAAATATTCAGTAAATGTTTATTTATTAAAAAAAATTGATTTTTTCTTTTTTTTAATAATACACAGTATGTGTTAGTTAATAAAAAACTAATGAATGGTCTTCAATATAAAAAAAAAAATTAATACTCTTGAATCTTGAACACTAATATAAAAAATTACAATTTTGAAATAAAATCTCCACTTAAAAACATTTCTATAAAATGGACTAAATACAAGAAAATTACAGTATAGGGTTGACCGGGGTAATTGTCAATGGATTTTCATGAACTGAGATAAAAAAAGCGTTGTTTTAAGTATTTTTTATTATTTTATATATCACAGTATGGTTGATTTATTTTTAATTCTACATTATTCAGAATGCACCACACAAATGAGCAAATTCGTATGGAAAACAAAAAATTTATAAGCCATTCACATTTCCCCGGTGCGGTTTTGCAAATCTTATGAATTTTGGGGTAAAAGTGAATGCCATCAGAAAAATTATTTAGAATGGATTACAAGAGGAGTGTGGTACATCAGAGTAAAGCCCAACTCAAATTCTTCACATTTTCATCGTACTTTAGCAGTCACAATTTCTCTTTGTTCAATGCAAGTTACGCATACCTCAAATTTGTAAAAAAAATCATGGTTAAATAAAAATAACAAAAATTGTAGGAACAAATTTATTACAAGTTAAAAATGATATTTTGTTATTTTATCATATAAAAATGAAAAAATTACACGAATTTCACACAAAAACAAGGAAAATGAGACTTTTTCAAGGAAATACAGCTCACATCAAAAAGAAAACAACAATCTATCAGGCCTAATACTGTAAGCGAAAAAAAAAATGGTTTGTGTTAATCCTATTGCCCTTGGACACTCACAGAGGCATTGAAAACAAGTAATTTTTCTGTTTTTGTAAGTTGTTATTGGGTAAGGGAGCACAGCAATGATTTCGTAGATTGATACACAAAACATATCGCTCTTTACACAATTTTTTTGTTTTTTTTTTGTTTTGTATTGTTTGTACAATGGAAACTTGTACAATAATGTCACCACCATCTTCATCAACATTTTCAACTCCGAAAAGGACACTGCTGAAATTTTTGACCGAATGGGGGCATTTGTGAATGACGTTCACAATTATCCCACAATTTTAAAATCATGGGGTAATTGTGAATTGGTAATAAATTGTCCAATTTCTTTAGCAGTCAATAAGGAACCCTCTCAGGGTTTAGACCACTTCTTTAGAAGTACTTTTAACCATTTCTTACCTTTTAAAAAAATAAAATGTATTTAAAAAACTTTTTTTGAGGATTGGTCGAAGTAAGATACACAAATTTTTGCAAGGGTTTTTTCAAAATAAAGAAAGAGATACTAATACTTGGAGAATTGTTATCAAATTTTAATAGCATATTAAGAAAGGCAGAAAAACACACTAAGAGTTGATTTTTAACAATATTAATGTTATTTTAGAAATTATAGGCGCCGTTCACAATTGCCTCAATTCACAATTACCCCGGTCAACCCTATTTTAAAACCCATTCATCACAATAATGCGAAACAGAACGGAAAGTAATTTATGTTGAAAATTCTCTCTATTGATTATACACAACCGTAAAGACGATTGCAGATATATTTCATAATGCATCATTATTCATTATGTTTTACCTCGAACTTCATCTACAAACGTTCATATAATTTTTATGTATTACAACAATGCATAAAATTATTTAACTGAAATATAACGGAACAAAACTTGCCAAAAACAAATCCTACATTTTAAAAGAGAAATAAATATCATATATAGATTTAGCATTCTTTTCTCTTTGTAAATGAGACATTTGTCTGGAAAACAAAAAAAGTACCTGATTAATGAGAACATTTTTTTATGAAAAAAATATACAATGCGCAATTATTTTTTATTTTCAAATTCATAACTTCCTTCTTAAAAATTATATCTACTTCAACATGAAATAAAGGAATTATTGTTTACATTTGAATAGGTACGGTATTTTATATTTGATAATTATTCAAGAAAACCTTTTCCGTTAAAATGAAAATTATGTATGGTTTGATTAATATGGAATAATAAATTAATAGTTTTTTCATTTTATTTTATTTTTTTTTAATATTGACCTTTTTTGTTAAAGATAAGAATGACAATAACGATTTGAGGTGCCACTTTCCATTAAGAGTGGTAACATTCTTCTTATTTTGTGCTGAATGTCAAATCCTAATTAGATAATGGGGTACCAAGCTCAAGTTCCATCATCCCAAACCGAGTGTTATATTTATTATGTTATTTAAGTTGAGTGGACTAGGTGCAAGTTAACATTTTACTGAATTCAGTTGAAATAAACCAATTTAGAGATTGACTGCTTGAAAGACGTAGCCCGCATAACTTGAAATCTCTAAAAACTTATGATCAGAAATGTGTGAATTATTCGGTAATTTCTAGACCAGTTTCTGTAATTTTTAATAAATCCCTGGATACCACTAGTATATAATTTTGAAAATTTAAGGAGAAAATAATAAGCAAAACACGAAAAATGACCTAAGATAGTTTTTTAATAAAGTTCACGACAAGTATTTTAAAAGTTATGCTGGATAAAAGTTTATACGATGAGTCTTTCTAAGATATTCAGAATTTCAAACTTTGAAAACTTAAAAAGTATTAAATTTTACATACATCTTTTTCAACGTATGTTACTTAATGTATATGATCAAATATTGCCAAATAAAGTACAAAGATAAAACGTCTAGAAACCCTGACGAGTGCTTTTTCGTATTTTACAGATCATTAAGTTTATTCATTACACTAATCCTCGCTGTATTTTTACTAATACAGAACTGAAACCAAGGCACGATCTCGTGGTTTGCGGTGGTAACAAGCTGTGCTCGTCCGAATCCTTAATTTCACTTTTCATTGCAATCGTATTCGTATACAGAAAAGATGATAATAGCTATTCTCTTATTCTTGGTGAGGTATGGTGATGAAGTATGAAGAATCTTTTCTACTGATGTTTAATCTTTTACTTTTTGCCTAAAGGTATCCAGACACAAAATACAAAAACAGATATATAATTAATTAATCTTTAACTGATAGAAAAAGTATCCACAACGTGTGAGATTTGTCAAAAAATTGGATCGAATTTAATAGTTCCTTAAAATTCATTTTAGAAAGTTCGGAGTCGTTAAAATTCTAGAAAACCTATCCTATAAAGTTGTGCTTAATGTAATTTTATTGTACTCGCCATGAACTTGTATTTCGAATAAGATTTATTTAGAAACGTGCTTAGGCCATTTTTGATGACCGGCTTCCCTTAACATTAACTCCCAAATTCTTTTCATTTGTCGGTTTATGTTCTTTTTTTAGTTCTGGCTTTACCTTAAGCTTGGTTTGGAAAAACTCGTTTATTATGAGAGAGTTTTAAGAATGTTTATTACAATTTCTGCGTCTTCTATGGTACATCTATGCTGGGCACGGTCTTTTTATACGTAAAACGATATTGAAATTAATAATCTAACCTGGATTGAACAGGGCTACTGCTAACTGATGAATTATAACCATTTCCCTGTACATGATTGAAATCTCCAACGGATGTCCATCTTTTTGCAAGATGTAGATTGGAAGATGCTGAACTACTTGTGGTTTGTACACGCTGCTGATGTTGAACACTACTCTGTTTTGGAAGTGGTGTCGCTCGTGGAGACGGTGATGGGACTGGTGACACACTACTAGAACTTGGACTGTCTGAATGTAGTGAACCAGTTGATTGATAATGTACGCCACGACGTTGAGGTAACGATGACGGCACGTAACTAGATGCTCGTTTCAACGGATCACGAACACCGTCGTGTTGTGTTTGAGCATTATTTCGGTAAATTATCGGTTGTCGTATACGATTTGCATCAGACGGTGAACCTAGAATATTAAATGAATGTCGAATCAAAAAATAGGAAACAAGATTTTTTATGATAAAAAATTGTTGACAGCAAAAATGCAGAACTCTAGTTTTAATGATTGTATAGTTTTAAATTTAATCAAAAATGGAAACATGTAATATGTAGTAAACTTTGGAGACTATTTCTCATTTTTACCATCGTGAGGATATAAATTCACTACGAAATATAACTAATACCCTTGAACTACTTGTTTCTGTGAGTCGTAATATTTTAAATTTATGAGATTATGGAAGAGTTCTAAGGCGTCATCCATTACATTACGTAAAATTCGCGCATTTTCGAACTCTTCCTTTCCCAAGCTGCATAGCATTTTACCGAATCCCCCGCTTAATATTACGTCACAAAATCTTTATCAAAACGTAGGTTCATACTTATACATACAGTGAGATTATAGTGCAATATCAGACTTACAAGGAAAGGTATCCAACTGTAACTTTGGTGAATTGTAGATCTTATTAAAACCAATCACGAGCCATATTTCGTTCGTACCCATAAGGGGTTTAAAGGGGTGAAACTCAACCCTGCAAATTTGAGTTTTATTTCATAGCAATATTTCATCAATATCTTGGAAATAGAAAGAGCCATGGTAAGGAAACTATATATATTTGTAGATGGCACTTTAAGATCTTTATTATGATACCAAAATTAAAGTTATAAAGTCATTGGGGTTTCATCCCCCACCCCAACCCCTTATTTTATCAGGTATTTTTTGGTAAAAGAGGAGGCTGTTGTGTATAAATAAAAGAATATTTAATTAATATATTTCACATCACACCTGTTTGTTTCTTTTTGCATAAATACACCCTTTGCTAATTTTAACTTAGGAAAAATTTTAACTTTTTGATGTAACAGTGAGTAAAAATACGGTCAAAGAATCTCATATTTTAGTAATGAATTTTTAAAATAAAAAGACAAGTCTTTTACTTTACTAATACCACTTTATTTAAAGTCTTGATTGTCTGTGACATGTTTCGGCCCGTATGACTATTGACTGTTCGTCAATGGCCATACGGGCCGAAACATCTCAGACAATCAAGACTTTAAATAAAGTGGTATTAGTAAAGTAAAAAAATTGTCTTTTTATTTTAAAATGGAATACCATAAAGTAACGCTCAAATCTATCAAATAAATGAATTTTTACAAACTTACGATATACTTTAAAGTACATAAATTAGAAAGAGAAATACACTACAACCCCCTCCCTCTCCCATGCTTTACTAATATCTATACAAATCTTATAGATATACATATTCAATTATTTACTTATTTATTTCTTTTTATTTATCTATACAATTGTCAATATTTTAAGGGTTGGAGTCTACACAACAATGATATTGTTCATAAAAATGTTCCTAATAAAAATATTGTCCACACCAAGCACATCTTATTAAAGCAGGTTTACCACATACACTACACTTTGGTGCTTCTCTTTCTTCTTTGAAAAAGCAATATTTACAAGATTTTCAAATATTTCTGGTCGTTGATCATTACATCCACTTTCATACCATCCATACTTGAACAAATTTTGAAAACGAGGCGACGAAAACTGATCGTGGGCTAGAGACTGAAGTTTTAGAATATTTTTACGGCGATGTAAATCGATATCATATTTATTTATAATAACATTATCCGAAAATAATCTGAAGAATTGTTTCCAGAATCGAAATCCATAGACATACAGAGGTTAAAATATTGATAATTGTATAGATAAATAAAAATAAATAAATAAATAAGTAAATGAGATTTTTATAGATATCGGTAAAGCATGTGGGTGGGGCTGTAGTGTATATTTTTTCTTAATTATGTATTTTAAAGTATATGGTAAATTTGTAAAAATTCATTACTAAAATACGAGATTCTTTGACCATATTTTTGCTCATTATTAAATAAAAAAGTTAAAAATTTTCCCAAGTTAATATTAGCAAAGGATGTATTTACGTAAAAAGTAACAAACTGGTGTGACGTAAAGAATATTAATTAAAAATTCTTTTATTTACACGTAAGAGCTTCCTCTTTTACCAAAAAATACCTGATAAAATTAGGGATTGGGGGTGGGGAATGAAACCCCAATGATTTTATAATTTTAATTTTGGTATCATAATAAAGATCTTAAAGTGCCATTTATAAATATATGTAGTTTCCCTACCAAATCTCTTACCATTTCCAAGATAATATTTAAGAAAATTGAGAAAAACTCAAATTTTCAGGGGTGATTTTAATCTCCTTAAACCGCTTATGGGCACGAACGAAATATGGCCCGTGATTAGTTTTAATAAGATCTACAATCGACTAAAATTTCTAAAATTTTGGAGAGATACATGTAGATACCTTTCCTTGTTAATTATTTTACAACCACGCAGAATAATCACTCGAGAATGCCATGGGGTTGCGGGTTAATTAAGCCTGGCATCTTAGTACAAACTCATAGTAAACGTTGAAATCTGCATTTTGATATAGATTTCACCCATGAAATTTATGGAGTAAAGTTAAAGTTAAAAATCGTAGTCATAAATGACGTTACATTCTGTGATGCGGGTGTAATTGGCTTAGATAAATTTTCATCAACTCCTTTTAGGTCTGTAGTAGTACTACTCACGCACAAAAAGGCATTCATGTATCTTACACACAGGCTTTGTATACGGCGGGCTCTCAGACTACCATCTGTATAGGCACCTGTGATTTTCCTTTTTCTAAATTTTGATGACAAATCAATTATCTTATGTTCTAGTTTATTCTTCTTTATATCTTTATGTAAAAGTTTCTAGATAAGTATGTAGTGAACAGTAAAAACTTATTACAATTTGGACGTTAATACTAAAAACGTAGCCCCAAATTATATTATCACAGTGGGTGAAAAATATTAAATTGATACACACCTCGATGTCCTGATGTACCGGAACCAGCGGTAGATGAAGACGTCGCGGTGCCATTGCGTTGATGTAATGGTGTTGAATGTGATTTAATATTTTCTAGTATACTGAGACGACGTAATGCATCGGCAAGGGTCGCCCGTAAACATACAATTTCATCCCCTTGTTCAAGTACTTTACGTTCTAATTCATGAACACGACCAGCTAAGCTGGCTCCCTCCGTTTCAAGCATCTCATCTGCAATCAAAAATAAACAACATTATTAAATTGATAAGTGGTTACATAGGTATACTACTTATCTGAACACAGTAGTACACATAAGAACGAAACGTGAAAATGGGAGAAAAAATTTAATAGATACTATTAATAGAAATAAAATTGTAACTAACAAAGGGGGGGGGGGCGGCTTCACGTTCGGGTCGGCGATTTGAACCAACTTTATTCCACAAGTTGATCTCTGTGAGTAAAAGAAAACCCTAGAGTAATTCGATTCAATACGGCCTCGTTTGCTAGAAAAATAATTTTTTTTTTAAATTATTTAAAATTTTAATTTTTGTTCATTAATTTATTTCACATACATTTTATTAGTAAAATATATGCGAACAGGGCTGGATTTACCCCTGTGGAGATCCCGAGGCACTTTTCACGTGGTGGCCTTTGACTAGGCCCCCTTAGAGAATTTTCAAAATTTTCCCGAAAAATAGAACTGGCGAGTAAAAAAATGCTGTCCTTTCTATTTCATTCTTCTGTTTCGTGGAGGCTTCTTTTTTGTGGGAATTTCTGGCACGTGCTGCAAGTGCCCTTACGCAAATCCGGCCGTGTATGCAAAAGTTATCAATATTCAGGACTATTCTTTTTTTGGGGGGGGGTCGCCAATTGTATTTTTGTATATACTATTTTCTTTACGTGTTGGCCTTGGGCTTTGTATTGGAGGCCATCTAACGCTTTCGAAGGTGTTAGTCGACCACCGAATAAGAATAGTTATTATCATTTTTTTTAAACTGGTGTAAATAGGTGCAGTTTTAGTAATTAAATGATTACTATGACGAAACTTAATACCATTTTATTAAATACTATAGCCTTTACCCGGAACTTCGCCCGCGTGGTATTCAAAATTATGGTATCAAGTTAATATGTATAAAATACACTTGCATTGTGTCACAATTGAGGGACTTAATTTTTTTCTTCGGGATATTTCCGCAAAAATAAAATGTTTCCCTCGGGCACAAATTAGCCTATAACTATAACATTCTCTGTTCATGGTAACATGAAGTTACGACCATGTTACGATTCTATTTATATGAAAAACTGATACTTGTTGCTATTTTGTTTTCTAAGGAATAATAAATTTAATAATTAAAAATCAGTTAAGAGCGAGTCGGGCTCGAGCGAATGAGTACACTCACTACGATCGTGCGCTCAACTTCGCTTTCGTGGGCAATCGACAATTTCCCACCCTTATTGTACAATATACTATTGTATGTACAAATAATAAAATTAATACCGTTTCCCTTTATTATTTAAAATATTTTTTTTTTCAGCAACTATTGGATTTTAAGAAAAAGCCGCAGTTTTCCAGTAATCTAAGACTGACAATCAGTATCTACTAACCCTGTAAAAATCAAAATGTTTGCTTTAGAAACCTCGGAGATCAGTGGAGGGGGAGCGGTCACTTTTTGCGGATTTTGAGCTATATCATTAAAACTACTTGGCCAAAAATTATAAAAATAATATTTTTAGAATTCCTGGAGATAGCTCTTTTAGATGATACCCTACAGGATATATTAATTTTTCTAATTTATATATCTGCGCGTCATCAAAATCTAACATTGTGCCAAATTTTACATTCTTGCGTTACAGTTTTCGAGAAAAACGTCGGTGATAGACGGACGGACGGACATGAGAGTAAATCTATAAGGGTTTCGTTTTTCCTTTTTAAGATACGGAACCCTAAGAAGTAAGTTTTCATAAAAGATAAGTATATTTTTTAACAGTTGAATATCAGCCAAAAATGCAAGTAAAGATTTCGTTTAATTCCGATTAGATTTGCAAGAATTATGATTTTTCTTTAGTAAATACACGTATATTCTACTTATGTCCATTTGGAATAGTTTAGCTTTCCAACAGTGGAAGAATTTTCAAAATTGTTCTAACAATTTTTGAGTTTTTTCACAAAAAATAAATAATAAGCCAAAAAACACACCCACGCTGTCTCCTGGCGTAAATATCGTAATTCTTCGTCAAAGCTTAAAAAGAATTTGATTCTGTATGGATATGTTTCAAAATTGATATCAATCACAAGTTATATATTTTTAGTAATGTGGCTACCATTAAAATGGGTTTGTTAATATTTCCTTAATGAATCAGTTATTTATGATGCTTCATAAAGTCTTTAACAGTGTCTTGAACCTTAGTTTTTTTTTTTTTTTTAGAGAATTTTGAAAACTCAAAATTCAGCTATTACAGTAGGTGTTACGGCGCGACCTAAGCCCGGCACCATAACAGAAATATATTTTGAGGTCCCTATATATATATATATATATATATATATATATATATATATATATATATATATATCTATATATATATATATATATATATATATATATCTATATATATATATATCTATATATATATCTATATATATATATAGAATATATATATATATATATATATATATCTATATATATATCTATATATATATATAGATATATATATATATATATATATATATATATATATCTATATATATCTATATATATATATATACAGATATATATATATATATATATATATATACGTATACATACATACATATATATATATATATATATATATATATATATATATATATATATATATATCCGCGCGATAACTCTCGAACGAAACTTTAATGCTTATGAAATTTTGTGTGCGTATTGAAGACTAGATTGGCTCGGCTAAGTTCGTGAGCCAGACACATCGGATGCGCAGTAGTAGGTTTTTCGGGCATTTTTTGTCAACAAAATGAGTTTTTTTCCAGAATTAAGCAATTTTTCAATTTTTTTTTTACACCAAGCCAAAGTAAAAGGCAATATGCGTAAAAAATGTTTTTACACCATTGCTCTAAATTAATTACTTTTTGAGAAAAGTTAGAAAATATGTTGGAAGAAATCATTTTTTATTACACTCGCACTCACAGTCTTTTTTGTTCTGTCTCATTTTTTGCGATGTTACATTAAAAAAAAAAAACGGCTTTATAAGTGACGTGTTATGATTTTTTTAATCCAATTTAACGATTCAGTTATATTCTATTTCTCTCAGTTGAGTAAATCTTGATAATCTATCTATTCCATTATTTTACAGGAAAATTACCAAGAAAATTTTTTTTATGTGATACGGTCAGAATTTAGATTATGTTTACACCTTACTCAAATTAATAAGAATTTGCTACAATCGTATAAAAATTACGTTAAATCATATTCAAACAATAATATTTTTACATAATTTTTTTATCCAAATGACAATACTGTTATAATTATTATGTATAAACATAGCATTTTATTCGTAAATAAATTTGCACATTCACTTTTTTCTTTTTGACAACAAAACAAATAAAATTTAAATTTTGACAAATTCTATCATACATTTTTGAAAATATTAAATATTTTAAGGCGAAAATATATTAAAAAGCTGAAATTTGTTTAATAAAAACCATACATCTGCTCATTTTACCTCAAAAATGTCGGTCGGAATAGAATATTTTTCAATAATTAATTTTATATTTTTTTTGAAAATTTAAAAATAAAATAACGTTTGATAGAAATCGTAATAAATACTCGCCTTGAAAAAATCAAACAAGTATTTAGAACAAAATACTATTTCTTAAAGAAAATATTAAAATTATGTACAAATGCCGTCCTGATAAACTGATATGTTCTGTCCAACTTGAGCGCTGGAGCCGATTTTGAGGAGCTGGATTCCGTTCAGACAAAAGCTCATAGCGAATACACACATAAAATGTCCTCTTGAATTTCGTAACTCAATCATTACAAATAAAATCTAAATTAAAAAGATCTATATGACCTGTTTTTTCTCAATTTTCTAGCATCAAGTCTAGGGGTAATTAACTAGGGGATGATTGTGTTGCTATTTTGATGTAAAATATAGTAATTTTAACCGTCTTCAAAATGACGTTTCGATTTTAACAAAAATTTTTAAAAGTGTTAAGTTCTGGCAAGATTGTCAAAAAGGGATTGAAATGTTTTTAGATGTTGATATATACAAAAAATATTAATGTGTTAAGTACTTGCTAGACTTTATGCTAGGTTTTATGGGTGGTTTTAGCGAATTTCCAGAATGGAATTTAGCTATTACAGCCACTCTCATTTTGCGACTTGATCCCGAGACTATGGCAGAAATTTGTTTTTGAGGTCCCTACAAACAGAAAATAATATTCACTAAAATTTATGTATTATATTTGTATTTAGTCCCACACCGTTGCAGAAGTTCGTTAGCCAGCCATGTCGAATGCCTGGAATATGTTTTTTTTTTTTTGGTAATTTTTAGTGACAAAAATTAATTTTTTGCCAAAATTGTCTCAAGTTAAAAAATTTTTGCGACATTTATTTACACCATTAGAAAGAAGAGGAAAAATCGCTTAGAAGGGTGAAAAATCGCAGAAAAACGGATTTTTATAAATGTAAATTCGCTATATTATGCAGGTGCTGCGACCGGGGTATTAAATTGTTTCAGTTGCTTTTAAACGGAACAAAAACACTTGATATCTTATCATAATCTCTGGGGACTATATAAATTTTAGCGTTTAGCCCGTATTCTGGGAATCTCTAGGGAAACTAAGGATAGGGAGAATAAATCTCGTGACTTTTTTATTTTTATTGCAAAATATATGCTCTACTCACACTAGAGAGACATTTTATTTATGTCATCTTCAAAGTAGGATACTCAGCTTTGTGTATTATTTTGAGTTCATATAAACAATATAGCAAACAATATCATCCATTATATCTAACAATAGAATTAATTTTTAAGGGGTGCTGATTAATGAAGACAAAAAAAGTTATTATATTCGTAGCATATGGAAGTTACTTTAATTGCAGAAATCAAAATTTATGATGTTATTTTTAGCATACTTATATATTTCGATGTCAGTACAATTTTTTTAAACTGTTTTTAAAAAGATGTGCTTTTGTGTGTGGTATCGGGCCAGTTCCTTTTTTATGTTCGTGATACCAGGAATTTGTCTGAACCTCAAGGATCGCATGTGATATGCAGTGTCCTGAATAGACACATAGGTTACCCACCTGGCTAGCTTCCATATACCTACAGGTAAATTTTTGTGAAAAATTCCTTTCTAGGTATATACACATATTTTTCCTCACATTTATGCAAACTGCAGAAACATTCTATTAAAAAAACAGCAGAAAAAGTATAATATAATATAATGTACCATATTACTGTTTATGTTGCTATAGCTAAAAATTACTTTGATAAAACCAATTATATGTTAGACCCGACGAGAGAGTGGGGTAGCCGAGGTTGCAGACCCAAGGCTCGGGCTTGAGAAGGGAGCCCGTAGCTGTTGGTAGAGGACCCGGAAAAAAAGTTAAAAGTTTTTTTTGCTCGCCACTTATTTTTTGTGAGGAAGTTTTTAAAAAGTACCGTTTGTTACCGTAAATTTTTTGTGAACGGTTGATATGATTATAAACACGCCATTGCATTTCATTTTCAACTGAGAATTTCATTTTTATTGTTTCATAGTTAAGCGTTGTACCAATTATTGAAGAAGCATTGGGATCTTGCAAATGGTAGAAAATACAGTTACGGTTGAATTAAATGAATTGCACAGTATCATTAGACGAATACAATTCCGTCTTTAAATTTACGAAATTCGATGGAGTTTAGGAGATATAATTAAAATACTCTAAGTTCCAAATTTGTCCCCCTCCCCTAATAATTTCTTATTGTTAAGAATTATAATATCTCTTGCGGTTTAGAACTTCTTTATGTTGGAAATTTTATTAAAAAAATCCTGTACAGACATAAAATAATTTGTCATAAAAATTCATTCAATTGATGACGGAAAAATTTCGCGTGCGCCTCTGGTGATAAAATTAATACGTAAGCGTCTAACTGGTAATAAAAATTGTTTCGATCAAAACAATTTAAAAATCAATTTGATGTGTAAGTACATCAGAGGCGTAGCGACGGGGGTGCAAGGGGGTCTATCATGCACCGGGCGCCACTCGTAGAGGGGCGCCAAATGTGCACCAAAGAGGGGTGTCAAATGTGCCCCGAAGGGTGGCAGGTCTTTGGGGGCGCCAAAAAATGGGGTATGTGAGGTTTTTTTTGCTGGTCACTTGTTTTTTGGGAGGAAAAAGGCAATATTTTTTCTACAGGCACGCCATTTTTTGACTCTGCCTCGGGCGCTACTTAGGCTAGATCCGGCTCTGAGGGGCGCTAATAAAGTGTCGTGCCCCGGGCGCCGGTTATGTTCACTACGCCACTGAAGTACATGTTTTACTTGTTACAGATTCTAATTCCACCATCAGAGGCACTAGTGAGAGCATTTGCGTCGTCAGTTGAGGGTTAAAATAGTTAATAATAATAATAATAATAATAAAAAATTATTACGTACTATAACTGTTATAAGCATTTATCAATTTCATGTTGTGTTGATTTTGTATAGCTGTTTTGTATAAGTTGCTCTTATCCATTTTAAATTAATTTCTTTAATTTCATTTTCCTTTGAAAAATATTAATTTTTAAAGATATTATAACATTCCATTTACAAGTAAACATATTTAAATATTAAATATTTCCACTTTTGCAGATTTAATTAATTTCAAATTTTAAGCCGCTCAACACTACGGAAATATTTTGATTTAATACTTATCACACACTGAATGAATATACTGGAAAATATTAAACACACTGTAATCAAATTTGACATAACGCTTCACACATAAATCCTTATTACACTTAATTGAATTAATTTTTAAAGTAAATAACTTAATCCTAATAAAAGTAATATTATTTGAAACAATATTTAATTGTTAAATATTGAGGTTACTTTCATCAAATATCGCAAATTTCAAATTGTTTTAATTGTTACTTTTTTTTATTTGTTTGTTAAAAAATTGTTGTTACCGATGTGTTATGAAAGCTATGTGTGATAATGATAAATGCTATTTTACAAAAATGTAGAATTGGAATGATTAAATTACTATATTGGGACCGTACGATAAGCAGGTCATGATCTTTATTCTATACAGTATTATTTAGAATTATTTTAAAATTTAAATATTCGTTCTTTTTTCTTTTTTTTTTTTTAACACATGCACATAGGCGACAAAATCAGACACTTGATGACACTGATTTATTTATAGAATTAATTAAAAATTTCTACAAACTTCTAGCTGATGAATATGCATGTGCAACGTATATAACTGAAAATGCAAGAATATCAATAAATAAACTAATTAAAATTAAAGTTGAAAATAATTTGTCAATATTGTTCATCAGCTGTACGGAAGAACAAAATTGGCTACTTGAAGACACTCGTGAAATTTTAGTGTCATGAAAGGTGGACGCGAATGTGGACATTGGACCAATGTTGTCTCAATCTTTTTTACTCAGTCTCGTCCCTCGGTTTAGTGGCGGTTTAGTGATAGTTCACTTTAACTCACGTTACTCTTACAAAGGTTTTGGCAAAATAGTTTCGCAAATATGTGGTTGGTGTGGATCGTGGGTAAATTATGATAAGAAGATAAGGTGCATGTAGCAATGTTACTCCGCAGTTTAACTAAGATTTACATTTTGACTTCAGTTTCAGAAATATAGGTAGTACCCTAGGTTGGTATAGAATTTCAACATATTTAAGCGAAAAACTTCACTTAAGATTTCATCAACCAGAAGACTCCAGTCTTAGTCTTAGGCAACTTAAAAAAAACTGTGACAACTTGCACGGTTGTTTTGGTTTTATAAAGTTAAAATTTAAATATAAAACCGCATATTAATTAATATTTACAAAATAAATTTTTGTAAATATAGCAAAATCGCTGATAACACCATAATTTAGATTTATAGCTAATACGAATTTGATACATAAAATAAGTAAAGAAGTAAATCGATCTTTACTAATGTTTCAGTTGCTGAAAAAGATCCTTCCGTAGATACAATGATAAAAGTGCAATTTGTACATTTTCAGAATAGTATCAAAGTTTGGATACAGTTCAAATAAATATTGTAATACACATTTGTAAGATTATGACTGGAACGCAAAACTCGGCGACAAATTTCGATTCCAGCTGCGCCGGGTCTTCAAAAGCGCGAGGTTTAGTCCGGCGCATCTTTTACCTCGCTCTCGGGTCGGCTCTGCGTGGAACATGTCTAATTTTAATAAAAAAAAGAAGAACGGCTTTGAAAACCGATAATTCGAGTTAAATTTCATTATTTTATCATTCTATCATTACGGCTCTTAAAAATTTGAATGTATCTCCAGTAAGGGGAGAGTAAAATCTGTAACGTTGAGATTTTGTTTAACCCTTTAAGAATTCTTCATCGAATATGCTGCCAAAGGAATATTACGTGTACTTGTAAGACTTGTAACTTCTACGCTATCTCAATTACCTTTGTTCATCCTTTCCCTCATGAAGAAAACTCGAAGTTATTAAAATATTCAAGGTAACTAAATAATTATTTTATATTAATGAAATGTTCATATTATGTAAATTAGAAATTGTTCTTCTACTGATATATGATTTATTTATTGACTAATAAATAAATAAAATAAATTCATGATAAGTATACCTAACGTTGTATGTCTATAGTTTGTATGCATATATAAAATCACGTGTTGTATGCATTTATTATGTCAGCATCTCAGTACATTTCCCTATGAAATAAACCAAAATAATTAAATATATTATATATGTTTTAATTATCAATCAGCTCAGACAAGAGAAAGTTAATTGTATAAGCTTTAAGGTGTTTAGATAATTATAAATACCAAATACGTTGATATTCTGTGGTTTCTTCTTTTATACAATTCTTATTATATGACATAGAAAGATGACTTGACTTCTGTCATTTTTTTCATCGTATGATTATGATTATTGGATGGTAAGGTTTGTTTCATATACTTTAATGAAACATTTTTTTTTTTTTTTTGTAATTTTTTTCTGTTGTAGTGATCCCTAAAAATGACTACATACATCATTTAGTTACTACTGATATGTAAATCCGTATACTTATATTAAACTACAAATTTATTTTATTAATAGATTTGAGAGTTACTTTATGGTATTCCATATTTGTAAATAATAAACAAATATTCTACTTCGCAAAAATAGTACTTTTATTATTATTATTATTTTTTTTTAACTAAAAAAGGTATTTTTGCGAAGTAAAATATTTGTTTATTATTTACAAATTTATTTCTTCAGTTCGGCATAAAGTTTCATTATTGTTGACATGATTATACTTTCTTTATTATACATTTCTATGAATATACACATAAAAATAATTCTATATTCTAGGGAGACATTATCCTCCTTGAGGCATAAGTATTTGGAACTTCCGATATTAAATTCCGAGGACATTAGGAAAGCAGATTTTGAATACAATCCGGAGATTTTACAAGGAATTGAACGGCACTGCTGTGTCACACGAATGTCATGTACCTTGAGATATATAACAATTACACGTAACAACGTTTAAAGGATTCTACTGAATCCCTAGTATATATATATATATATATATATATATATATATATATATATATATATATATATATATATTATTAGGGTGGTCCCTAAAAACTAATATTTAAAAATTACTAGGGGCACCCGTTAATTTTGTTCCACAAGTTCCACAATATGAAAAAGACTTCCATAAAAATTTTAGATTTTTAAAAAAGGTTTTAGAGGTCGCCGTTGATTTAATCGAAAAATTGTTCAAATAAGAGTTGTAGATATCGACGGGGGCAACCGATTGCTATAGACAGGCGCTTTATAGCTCTTATGGTTTTCGAGCTATGATACAAACTTATAGATTGTTAAATGAGACTACATATTAATTTTTCGATAAAACTGATCTAATGCATTAATTAACAACATAAATGAGCAAAAAAATTTGTTTACCCAAGTTTTTTTTTTTAATTTTTCTTTAAGTTAGGCGGTAAAAATGTGCATATGTACTTGAGACTACTTCAACCGATAGTGTTCTGGTTTGTTATATTTCCATTACATCCAAGAAAATAACCTTTTCTAGTACCATTTCTATCATACAAATTTGGTTGTAATAAAAATGGCAACTCTCAAAAAACTCACATGGTAAATATATACATATATATACATATATATATATATATATATATATATATATATATATATATATATATATATATATATATATATACCATTTTTAAATTTTTATTTTGATTGTATCACATTCTCTATTTTCTATATTTTCAAATAGCATATTTATACGTTAAATACTGCAACATTGAATCAATAACGCATAATAAGAATCAATTATTTCAGATAATTAATAATGTCTAAGATAATTAAGATTATCTGATATTTTATGAAAATCAATTTTTTTCAAAGCTATCATTTCTGAGATACGTGAGATTGGTGTGACATGGTGTTATACTCGAATTTATATGATCAGACAAGCTTTTAATATAGCTATCTCTCACAATATCTATTATCTAATATATCGAAAAAGGATAGCAGAAATTATAATAACATTTATATGTGATAAAATTTTATTTTCGATATGAATCATTTTCATTTAATATAAATTTAACTATAGCTAGCTCACTTTAGCTAAAATACATCGTACGATTTTCCGTGCGTCACGAAGTTTATGTTTTATATCTTGAGTACTGGGTTCTGATGTAAATTAGGATATTTTCAAAAAATTTTAATTAATTTTCTGGGCATTGAAAACACTTTGTTTTGGTTATTAAAAATTGTATTTTTTTAAAAATGTTCTTGTTATAGATATTCCGTGCATTTCGAAGAAAATCCCCCATTTAATAAATATGCTAATAATGTTGATAAAGGTAATTAAGTATACAATTATATGTAATACTTTTTAATAGACCATCATTCTAATTTTTTTGAATTTAGTACACTAATTTTTACGTAAAATTTCTCAGTTGTTTTATATGGTAACGTAAAAGTCCCTATACCGGAATACTGTTTTTAGGTGTGTCATTAAGCTGGCTTATAAAAATTAATAAATATATCAAACATCCATTTTTTTTCTTAATAAACATGAAACCAAGTTTTTTTAATCCAATGAATATGTTTTTAAAAAAATACAACCCAAAAATTTTTAGATATTAATGTTTTTCTTTTACAAACTGTAAATACCCATATCGGAATTTAGTAACATCAGAAGTTTGGAATGTAAAAGTAAACACACGTGCAATATGACACATAGAGTGACATCTAGTGACACATACAATGTCAAAGTAAGATATAATGGTTTAAATATTCGATGTAAATAAACCATCAAAATACTGTATTTTCTACAAATAAGGTTTCGCCATCTAGGGATCTTGTAAAAAACGACAGTGGAATTTATTTTAGGTGAGTTCTAAAACTAATATGTCAAAATGGCGACAATTTTTTCTTCATAATAAAATTTTGCAATTTTAAATCAATATTTTTTTATTTATCAATTGATGATACGTTTCGAAATAAAACAAAAATATTAAAAATTTTACGATTTTAAAGCAGTAAGTAAATATTTTAGATCCAAAAAGATATGAAAACTATTTATAATATAAATATTTAGTTATTTCACGTACATTATATACGTTACATACAAGAGGTTGTATTTGCACTGAATAGTAATACACGTATATAAATAATATTTAAACCAAATAAAAAGGTAATTTAGCTCTTATAATCTCTTAACTGGACTAATAAAAATTATTTGTATAGTTTTACTGTGCTAACTTGGAAAATTAACTGGAAAATGTTAAAATTTATAAGGCATGTGTTTCTATTAATAAGCATTGATCAAAAGCAAAAGAGACACATTCAGCAAAAACTGTTTAATGAAATATATATGTATTTCTTTAATTAAGTAAGGAAACATTAAATGCGAGGTGAAGTTAAATTGAAAAACAATCATTCTGTTAATAATAATTTTTATTATCAGAGGTTTCTTTCAGGAATAATTTCATTAATATATAAATATCAAAACTGTTCCGACATATGATCGCGTTCCGGTATAGGGACTTTTACGTTACTGTTATATAAAAAGTAAATTATCAGAGAAGTCAAGACTCTTTCATAAATAAATTAATTAATATTATAACAATAAAACAATCAACAGCACAAAAGCAAACTTTATAGCGAAGTTTCTCTGTAAATAAATAGGTACTACTTACTCCATGCATTGTATGCATCGTCGTCCAGTGTGTCGGCTGGCGATTCCATAATACCGGGCATATGTCGCACCGGTGATAATCCCACCGAAACTCTCGGACTATCCAGTAACGATTCATTTCGTTCATGTATGATGTCGTCATCATCGGCTGTATCACTCATACCCTCACCCCAGTTATGGGTCGCGCGTGTGCACCCTCACCCTTTATTTTGTTACTTTACAAAATTCAACTCCCCAAAAACTACTATAATTTGCACGTATTGTTAATAAGTTCCATTATTGGTTTTCAATAATATGTACAGTTTTATTATTATTATTATTTTTGTTATAGAAACTGATGTCTAAATTTAACAAGTTAGTTTTAATGTTAGTTTTATTTTTAGTTTTTAAATTTTATTAAAACATTTTATTACACTTTGGTTAAAATTTCAACACATTATAATTATTATTATTAGAATTTTTATATTAAGAATATTATGAGAAACACTTTGCGTTTCATAGAAACTGCTAAAAGAAAAGAGTATTATCCAACAAGAAAATATATCAGACATCAAAAAGTTATTTAGGCTATCTCTAATTGATTATGTAATTAAATATTATGATTATTATGTGACACCGTTGTATCGTTGGGGCAAATTGAATTTAGATTCGGGAAATTAATTTTTTTAGGAATAATTTCAAATTTTGTGTAGGGTAGGGCGCGGCTAGTTGTGCAACTTTTCAGTTAATCGGTCATAGCTCCTCAACCGTAAGTCCAAATTTATTGTTATGCATACTTATGTGTAAATAATTTCTTCCTTTTCTAAAGTCCCCATAGTAACATTTTTCTAATAATTCACATTTAAGAGATACAGCTGTTTAAGTGAAGAAAGTCGGACATGCTCAACGTACCCCATAGGTGAGGTAAGTTGAGCAACGGTAGGGGGTAAAGGGGGACACGTCAGATACGACATGAGAGACATAGACATTTGTCTTAAGACATGGCATCTGCACACCTAGGAGACATTTGTCTTAAGACACGAGAGATACGACATGAACGATACTACGATGAAGTGGAATTTTTCAAGTCAGTGTTAATCATGAGCTCATCAAGTGAGGAATATACTATCGAAATGTACTGATATTTAAGAAATAAAAAAAGGAAAAGGAGGGAGTATTGGATACATCCATGCAATTTTTATAATGTTCAACACAGTTCTGCCATAGTTAGCAGAGAATTATCGCAAGATGAATCAAAATTTAAAGAATTCTATCGAATGAGCCCTGATTGTTTCAAATTTTTGTTAGAATTAGTGTCACCTGCTCTTGAAAAACAGGACACTAAATACAAACAGAAGCACTGACACCCATTACCTATGAGTTTTTCATTTAACAATTTCTTCTCCAACAACCCAAAAGGATTGTTAAATGGGAATTTTCTATGTATTGTTACTTGACAATTTTGAATTTAGTAGCTGTTTCTGCATCCGAAAAGCTGCTTATAACTTTAAAGTAAGTGAATTAAGAATAAGAAAGAAAATAAAATTAAGACTGTAAATATTTCAATATATATATATATATATATATATATATATATATATATATATATATATATATATATATATATATATATATATATATATATATATTACTGAAAAAAAAATGTAAATTTTTATTTTAACTGAACTACATTTTTGTATAATACAACGGCAAACTATTTTCAATATTTATTCCTATTCCTCCATGAAAGTCATGAGTAGTTTGTTGAGATGATAAGTCAATCGAGTTAGTTTGAATCCATGAAGAGTCACTAATAGTCGGAGAATATGGAGTTGATGATCTAGATGTGCCTTGTTCAACCTCATCCTTGTTCAAATAATAAAATAGTTTATATCAAAAACATTGTGTTTTATTCTCTGGCAAATGGGGTATTCATCCGTAATTTAAAAAAAAAAAATGTGAGCTATAGAGGTCGGTCAATGTGGGAATCAACATAATCAACAAATTCCTGAACCTGCGGCATTTCAATAAAGACACCACAGAACCTTTCCTTCAATTAATTATTAAAGAGAATTTTTGATAATGCACACTATTTGAATTACCATTCCTTTCAAATGTATACGTATAATATAATTTTTAAATTTATCTTACATGTCGTTCGACACGAGCGACAGCAGACTAGCATACTATGTCGCTTAAGACAAATGTCAGTGTCTGCTATGTCGTATCTCCTAGGTGTGCAGCCGCACTTAGATGTTTATGAGACATAAAAAAAATGATTATTTGACAGTCAGTCTTTTATTTATAATGCTTTAGTGATATAATAATGAAACAAAAAGTAATTTCCTTTGGATATTAAATACAGAAAATAAAATTAACAAAAAATCAACTTCAACTTAGTATTTAAACTACAATCTTAAACTTAATATTTGGAATATACTCAATCTTTCTACTTAACATCAGACTTTAACGTTTAAGTAATAAATCAAAAAGAATTTAAATTAAAAGAAAAACATTAAGTAGATATTAAGAACTTCATCATAATTGTCACTGTTACAATTAATGCAAACGAAAGTTCTATTGTTCAACTTACCCCACTCACACAATTTGATACAAAAGTGAGGTTATGAAAAAAACTGTTTGAATTAGAACCAAATTCTTTCTAGATATCAAAATATACTAATTTCATAAAAGTTTAACACTTATTTGATTTAACATAGATAATAATTACCTCGTATAGAAGAAATATTCATAGACAAAAATCTTTTAACTTTTTATACGCAAAATAAATAAAGTGTGCGCATACGTCACTCGATCGACAGGTTGCAACTAGCAGTCGCGTAATGAGTTCCCCTCTCTTGCCCGCTTCTATTCCCCATTTAATGTATTAGCGTACGATGTATAGTTTCTGAGATATTTCGATTGCCCAACTTACACCTATGCTCAACTAGCCCCGCTCTACCCTACTGATTATTTAAAATGTGCTACCTTGTTCTAATAAAAAAAATTATTTACTGTGTAGGTACAGAGAAAATCGATGTAAAACAGTGGTCGGAATTCATTACTCTATCTAAATTAATTATAGTATAGTTGTATTTAGTTATTTTTCATATTACATAAAAATAAGTAGGTAGTCTTACTGATGTTAATAAAAAAAAAAAAAAATTGTCATCTACTTGCAGTTATAAACAAAAGCACCACCTATTTTGAAGATGATTCTCTGTTTAGTTTCTGAGATAAATTTTAAAAAAATTGACTATACAAAAATGTTACTTTATCATTACTTTGTTCACAACTCATCAATAACAGTACACCGTTTGTGTGTCTGTATTAGTAAGTCTGGTGCTATCAAGGCTATTGAGTAACATCCAAGGATGGAAAAATTTCATGCCAGCAACTAAAATTAATGACTATTGTAGGACTCAAAAGATAAAGTGAATAACAAAATTTCAACCAATTTTCTAAATTTTATTTGCCTGAATTTTGTTTTTGTATATTTTAGTACTTATGATCTTTTGTCTTAAAATAATATTTTCTGTGATAGTCGTAAAAAAATGTTATCCAGGCTAGCGTAATAAGTACTTATAATACATGACGAGCTTAAAAGAAATCTATTTCGTAAGTTAAAAAATAAATTAAATTTTTTAATAACATCTAACTGTAATAAAAGCATCTATAAAAAAATTCCTGATATAAAAAATATACAATTTAAACAAGAAAACATCATCAAGAGAGCTCCATTTTCTTTGAAAATGGAAATTCTTCTCATAGGTATATGAACGTATTTTTTTTTTCATTGAAGAAAAAATTATTCATTTGCATCTGGGTCATATAAGTACCTATATACGCAGTGTACTATGTATACGATGGTATAAGTTTTGTATGTATTTTCTGATTATAGCATATGAAGAGAAGTATACATAATTTGTACTGAAAGTTGCGGTGTCAATATTCATTCATTAATTTTATCAATTTCGTTATGGAAAGTTGAAAAATTACTTTCATGAAAAGAATACGCATGTACTTATTAGATTATGAAAGTCAGAGGGAGCATTAACTCCAGTATACTATTATCTTCAGTCTATATCTAAATGTATTTGTCAACAGTCTTGTTAATCGAGTGACCAATTATTGTTAATAAAATACATTAAGCATGAAAAAATTCGTCAAGTGCGTGGTTGACACGCATTAAGTTAGGGCCCTCAGTTATATGAGCCGTTTATTATGAAAGTGGGGCAAGTCCATTTTTGAAAAAAATGGAGATAATGGTAGTTATAGATAAGACTTAGTATGATCTTTTCATCTATCAACAATTTATAGTCAAAAAAATTCAGAAGCCTAATATTTGAAAGATTGAAGTTTTAGCTCTTAACAGTATTGTAAATATGTTTATTTTGATAGTGGTGCAAGTCCATCTTACAAGTAAAATTTCCGAAACTGGACCTATTGATTTTGATAAAACTTAGATATGTTGTAGAATACTAAAAAATAAGTAACACTTGCTTTTTTTATCTGCGGAAAAGCGGTTTGAAGGGGTGAAATCGTCCTTCAAAAATTGGGGTGAAAATTTAATTTTTCAAATATCTCGAAAACGGTAAGAAATAGAAACAAGCATTTCTTAAATAAATTGGCGAGATTGCTCTTTTTTATAAAGCTATCTATTGATATGTAATTTGTTTACATTACATCAACAGGGGTAGTATAGGGCTAAAATTTGAGGGGTTAATTTTTAGAAAAGAGGTAAAAAATAAAATATAATAAAGTTTTATTTACAAATTTCAAGTGTACGTAAAAAAATCTAATCGACCTGTTTTTACTCAATTTCCTAATATTAAATCCAGGGGTAGTTAACGGGGTGACTGTGTCGACATAATCGTACTATTTGAGTAATTAAAAACTTCTTCAAGGGAAATAGTTTTAAGATGGTTTTTCACAATAAATGTAGACTAAAATCGAATTTGCTCTGAAAAGAGATTTTATTTAACAAATCAATATAAATTAACAAATTGATAGAGAATTACAATAAAATTTTAGTTACCTGAAAAGAGAAATCGATTTGCAAAGTCACTTTCTTTTTCTATTTTAAATAAAATTAAAATTCTCAGAAATATTAAATAAATCAAACATAGAAACTTTAATCATAAAATATGTTACAAGCGTATAGAGTATAACAACTACTTTATAGTTGCTATACCCAACGCGCCTAATTCAAACGTCCAATATCCATAAACATCAACAGTGTAATTTAGAAATGCTTGTTTCTATGCATTTCCAAATTATATAGTTTAAAACAATTAGAATAAATTTTTAAAATTAATTTTAAGCAACTCTGCAAAGGGGTTGAGTCGCCTTTTTAAAGTACATACTTATTTTCAAACACTCATTTCTACTGCTAAGGCACTGGCAGGGGGTAATAATGTCATAGTACGTGCTTCTAAAGTTGAACTGTCGTATGAAAAGTTTTTATTTTTAAATGATAAAACTCAAATATTATCCTTTTAAATTAACGATTACAATAATTCATTAATTTTGAAAGTGGGGCAAGTCCATTTAGTTATAATAAAACCTTTTTTTTTAGCCAGCATTATAAACACTATTGGATCATAAACTTGCATTATCTAAGACCACAAAATACAAAAAGTATGTCTATTAACACTTACCAATATTTTTAAATTTATTGAACGCAAACCCTTAAATATCTCGCAATAGCAAAATATGGACTTGCCCCACTTTCAAAATCAACGGCTCACATATTTGAAAAATTCAATTTTCACCCTAATTTTTAAAGAGCGATTTCACTCGTTCCAACCGTTTTTCCGCAGGTATAAAAAATATGTGTCGCTTATTTTTTACTGTTCTACAACATATTCGTTTCAATAGCGAGTAAATCAATCGACTACGAAGTTTAGTTAACTAATAATAAATTAAAGTAGTGCCAACACTGATTCTAATTAAATGACATTTTTATAATAGGTATAAATTTTTGCGAGTCGCCAACGTGTGTTTCGATAAGTGTGTATTTCATGTGGGTATTCGAACTATGTCACACTTTAAGTTCTGGTGTACATATACCTATGAGCAGTTTAGTTAAAGTTCCCTTCAATGTCACTCGATAGCGAACACCCATTATCTCTTATTTTTTTTATTTCTTATTTCATTCATTGTGTGTCCCGTACGATACTGAAACATTGACCGCATTCCATTAGCAAAAATTTTACACTGTGCGTGACACTGTGTTACATTGGGTGCGTTTGGCAGAAAAAAGTTCTTGTTAGGACTAAAGCACAAACTATACTATACCATTTTCAGCCAGAACGCGCTTATATTAGGCGCTAATTTGTTCCGCCATGTTTGTTTATATTTATTTTTAAAGAAGTTATTCTGTGAATAGTTGTTCTGTGCAATTTTTTTATTTAATATTATTAACAATTACAAACAATGAATCAACAAATAATGAAGACCTATGTATACAAAAATCGTAGATTTAATATATTAGAGGTTATGTTTCTCAGTGAAAACTATTTTTGTGTCCTAGCGGAAAGTAGCATACACAGCACGACCGCGATTTTACTTATAAAAGTTTGTAAGTTCTATTTTCTGCCAAACGCACCCATTGTGTCTACTTTTTTCACTAATGGAACATCAACTTTTATTTTGTTTCTGCAGAGGGCAGCATAGACAAAGTTACTAGATTTTAAAAAGATTCAATCTGCTTTTTGAGATTCCCAATTACACGTATAATTTAATTAAAAGCAGATAAAAGGTTAGTTTCGCAATAAAATTAAAAAAAATTAGTTTTTTTGTGAAAAAAGAAAGTACAAAAATCACGAAAACTTGTTTGGCATTTCTTTTCCCCTAAATGCACTGTGTTACACAGTGCCGTTTGTGTTTGCTAATGGAACACGGTCAATTATGTGTGCGTAGCGTACCTCATATACTCTAGAGTCTAGACCATAGAGTAATAGAGACAACATATCTATCCCTACACTACTGGAACCAGTGTAACATGTAAGAGATAGACAATATGTTGTATACGTGCACTGGGTTTACATTGTATTAGTGCGATTTTGTGTATTTGTGTGAGTAACGCCGATAGTAGGGGCGGTCACGTTGTTCAGCTATTGCATACATAGCTATGACACCACACGCATGTACTAGGGGATATAACAATCAAGTCCATTATCATGTGGTTGATCTACAATCATCGACTGCTACTGACAAACTGACAACTAAGAAGCCTAATGAGCACAGAAGTACACACTCGTGATTACAGAAAAGAGATAGTTGCTATACCTCTGTACTCTGGGGTCTAGACTATATTTATATTTACATTTGTAACTCTATGAGCGAGCACGAGCAATCTAGTATTACCCGTATAGAACTCAAATTTTGACAGTTCAATATCGATTTATGCCTCTGTCAGTTTTGACTAGGGATGAGCATCGATAAGAAAACATCGATGTTTACCATCGACTGTAAGCCATCGATATATCAAAAACATCGATCTCGAAACATCGATGTTTTGCGGTCGCAAACATGGATGTTTTGTAGTATTTAAACATCAATCTTCAAAGTACAAATACAGAAAAAAACTACTATAAACTATTTTCAACTGTAAATTGGGAATAAGAATAAAAATGAGTGTTTTTATCGTTGTTACAGCTCGCAATGTTATATTTTCGTTCTTTCTATTAAAGTTCATATTACCAACAGTATATTATATAAAAACATCGACGATTTACTATCAATGTACGAAAAACATCGACGACTTGCCATCGATGTCAAAAACATCAAACATCCATAACAAAACATTGATGTTTTGAAAACATCGATCATCGATGCTCATCCCTAGTTTTGACATTTATTTATATAAACATTCGTAGTAGTATTTTCAGTTTTAAATTCACGATAATTTGAACAATGTTATTCGTTGTTCCGTTCAATAAATGAGTTGACGAAATATCTTTTTATTGTTTCATTTATACAGTCCGTCTCATAATATAGCCTCACTAAGAATTTTTATATTTCACTTACAATATTTTAGAGAAACAGGTTAGCCAATAATACGTTAGTCGTATATTTCGAAAATATTTTATTGTGTAAATAAAAATATGCAGTATTTGTTTTAATAAAATAAACGCACAAACAAATCACAAAAGTTATATTAAAAACATATAAATATAATTTTTTGTCCCATAATAATATAGCCTCACTTTTCAAAAATTAAGTATAATTTTAATAATTATTGACTGGTTAAGGCTCCTTTATTTTCCACTATTTGTGAAATTTTTGTTGGAATATTCTCATATAAATTCCTTGCATATTCCAGTGGTATTTGGCATCAGTTACGTCTAATATTTTCTTTCAATTTTTTTTGAAATTATATTGTTTCCCGCCGTCGTATACTTTACGGGACGAATAGTTCGATACATTTTCGATGATGTTGATATCAGCTGATCTGGCTGATCGTGTAAAACAGATCAGTTTCTTTGTTTAAACAATTCCTGTACACACGTAGAATTGTGAATTCAGACATTATCCTGCTGTCTAAAATATCCACTCTCCGCCCTGTAAAACCTCATTTATTTCTACTTCTTGTTCAAAAGAGTGCCTGCGTATTTTTTCGAATCCTGTCGTCCCTTTAAAATAACAGGATCGATAACTTTATTGAAGTAAATCGCTCTCAAAACATCATTGATCTATCATCCATTTCTCTCAACTTAAATAAAATTGTTATTTATGTAAATCGTGATAGTAATATGTGTGAATATCCATCTGGGTCGTCAGGATTAAACCATTCTTATACCATTCCGTTGTGCCAGACACAGTTGTCTAAGTACATATTCTGTAAAAAAGCAAAAACATTTAAATCTTAAAATACATTAATATCAGAGTAAATTTATCTTACCTTAAAAATATTATACAGCAATAATTTATATTTATATATACAACTGCAGTGTCACTTCATTTTGACATTTAATTATACATCAAAATGGTTAGATACATAAGATATATAATGGCCACGTTCCATTAAGGAAACACAAACAACACTGTGTAACACAATGTATTTGTTTCTTCACAAAAAACTAATTTTTTAAATTTTATGCAAAACTAACCTTTTAATTGCATTTAAAAGCAATTAAAACGTTAGTTTTAAAAAAAAAAAAATAGTTTAATGTGAAAAAATAAGTTCACAATGTTGTTTGTGTTTTATAAATGGAAAACGGTTAAAACTTGTCATATATAGTACTATTTCTTATTTCATATTTGTCATGTTGGTATAAGCTAAAGCGTTGTTTACGTATGTACCGTGCAAGCAAGTAGCAAATATATACAACGGATTTATATAAAAAGAAATAAAAGATACATATATATAATATCATAAAGAGCGTGGAAATTTTTTTTTACTGGGGTGTTGATTATTATCAGCTTATTTTTCAGTATTTTTAGATTGAAATATTAAAATTAGCCGTTAATATGACAATCTGAACTATAAAATGTCGATCTGAGATAATAAATTCCATTAATAGTTTTCTTTTTTGGCTATTATTTTTCGGCTTTTCGACCCCACATCATTTCGCCGTCATTGGTATTTCACACATTAATAATAATAATGCTAATAATATTCCTTTGGTCACACAAGTAAATTAATAGGGTCCCTTCGGGCCCTAAAAAATGTGATTGGTAAGTTCTAGTGACGTAAAAAATAAGACTGCACACAGTATAACAAAATATAAAATATGACGAAAGCGCTGAAAATTTTTTTAATTTATTGTAAAATGTACACTGCCAGCAGAGGATTTATGGACTATTCTAACATTATTAACATACTTAAAACTAGAGCCGGCGTGAGGGGGCCGAAAGGTCGTAGATGTCCGGGGTCGGGTTTGAAACGGAAACTTGTAGGCTAAGTAAAAAAAAAATGGTTGTGAAGCTGGTGGCACGGAGAAAATTAAAAAAATTGCTGGAAAACTGGGGGTCCGGATAAAAATAAAAAAATAGCTGTGAAACTTCTCTTACTCGTTAGTTATATTTTTGGGTGGAAATGGAACAATGACACGGGTAAAAAAGTCAACTGATCCTCGGAGCCTGCTATTTCTCTCCCCGGTCCTGCTTAAAACTACAATTGAGTAATAGTGGGACTTAATGTTTGTTTCTTACACATCTTTCTTATGCCAGGCGTTACGTATATCAATATTCAGAGGATGACAAAAGTAGTGGGAGCTAAGACTGGAAGGCCTGCGCCTACAGCCGTCTTCTTAGAGGATCTCTGCCGACATCCATTTGCATTTGTGAAGGGAAACTGTCGATCCGTCAGGTTTAAAGTGTCAGTACTTAAGTACGTTTGGTCACGTAACTAATTTTAATACTATTATCAAAAAATATTTAATTTTTTTAATGAAAATATAAAAAATCTCTCGCAAACAAGCATCCTCATTTACACTCTTACCTATACATTGAAATAAAGTAAAATCCTGACGTTGATCGTGGGCACTTAGAGCCGAAAGCTTGCAATATATGAGACACATTTCTTTATAAACTGCTGGTTAATTCTAGCGTATTATTATCTTTCTGGAGAGAATTCTCAAAAATGAAAAAAATTTTATCGTCGTAGTTTCAGATACTTTGACACTAATGATTAAGTAAATAGAAGATACTCAAATGGTGTGTTAAATCGTACCTTTTTACGACCACTTTGGAAGATTAATGTTTAAAAAATTTTCTAGTTGAACCTTTTGTTATACTTGCAGGTACTATATCATGGAACATTTTAACATAGACGTTCTGTACAAACGTAAAGACGTCATAAAAACAGACAACAAAAGTCAAATATGGAGAGGAATTTCACATTAGTTACTGATGACATGAGAAAATTTTTTTTATTTAGAATTAAAAATGTTAACAAAACCACATTTCTACTACAAAATCATCTACATTCACATTTTCCTTTCATTTTCGTTTTTCAGACGTTATTTAAATTTTAAATTGCGTTATACAAGAGCTTGTAGAGCACAGGTTTGAGTAATCAAATTGTAATTAGGAAAATGTATTCATTCATTTGAATTTAAAATGTTAGGTATAATTTGTGAAAAAGGTATAATTTGATTACATATTATATTTAAAAGAAAATTCAAATAGTAACATGTATCATTGGAACTTACAACCCAGCACAACAATTATAGATTAAAAAATTAAAGGAGAATTAACCCTAAAATTCTCACGCGAAATTGAACAGCAAAACAAATATCGTTTTCAATTTACCAGCACGTCTACTACTGACGAGCAAAAAAAACAAACAAACAAATAAAAAAGCGTCGCATACCTAATTTTGGCGCACCCTAAGACCTACCGCTCGGGGCACATACCCCAGCTCCCTCCCTAGATCCGGCCCAGTCGTCGCCCCTCAAAATTTGGCGCTCGGCTTGCCCGCCCTTTTATCCGGTGCTGGTATTGTTACAGGTTAATAATTATTTTTATAGACATAATAACTATCGTTAAAAGTCTGTGCTGAAAATAAATATGTGTAAATACGTGTACTAAAAGAACTGTAAGTGTGCTTAAGACCACACGACGGAAGTGAAAACTTCTACGGCGATCTACAGTAACACAAATATTTTATAGATAAAACTATTGAACTAGTCGCGGCTATGGATGAACGCGCGAAGTCAATAAAAAAGAAGCGAAAAAATAATAATAGTAAATTACTTTCAAAAAGAGTTCAAAAGTAAATAAATCAGGTTAGAACCCGAATCCATAGGAAGTCAAACAGTCTGACTTTTTTTTTCAGTTTAATAATTCAGTTAAAGAATCTATAAATATTTTTTGCCAATTTAAGAATAAATTTTCACACGTTATAAATTTTATTACACTCTTCCACAGAGCTACCCTTGTTATAGAATTATCACTTCAAGAATTCTAAATTTGGAAAAGAAATTTCAAAACAAAATATTGCTTTCTTATCAGAACCAACTAATATAATTCATGACTTTATGAGTGTAAGTATACGTCAGTATAGAAACAAATATTCTAAAGCTATCTAGGTATATGAAATAATTTCAAATATAAGATGTTAATATTCCTGAAAATTCGTTGACGTCATACTTATTACGTATAAAAAATGTAAAAAGATTTCTTTTTTCCAGATAGAAATAATATTTTCATATCTCTTTTATGTAACGAGAATAATGTTATTTAATTTAGCGTGTCTATTTCTGCTAAACTGTTTTTTTTTTCTACATGATATCCTACTTTGAAATATCCTATTTCTAAATACTTTCTTATTACTCGTTATATACAGAGAGTGTAAAATGTAAAAAATACATAATTAGCATGTTTTACAAATAAGTTTTTTTCATTTAATAAAAAAGTAAATTATTTTATAGTGTTACTCACGGATTATTACTTATTATGACTAATATAAACAGTAATACACTGCCATTATTTTTCTGGAGCGGTTGAGATGTATTATTAAAATGCTGGCCGAAATATAAATCTGTACTTAATTCACTGCTACACCACTACTAACATCTACCTTAAACTTTTGCTGAATTGTGGAATGAATTACCTATATATAACAATTAAAAATCTTCCATTTAAGGGTTTCAAAAAAAGGAAAAAAAATATAAAAAAATATACTACTTCTTCTTCTTGTTTACCATTTATTATGGTGGAGGCGCTGGAAAGTCATAAATTCAAAAAAGTCAAAAAAAGTTTAGGGTAGTGAAATAAAAAGCTTTATGTCAGCCGCTAGCTTTTTATTTCACTACCCTAAACTTTTTTTGACTTTTTTGAATTTATGACTTTCCAGCGCCTCCACCATAATAAATGGTAAACAGGAACAAGAAGTAGTATTATTTTTATATATGGCCGTTGGCCTTTACTCACCGAAAACTACTCGAACCTTGTGGCGAAGTTGAATACTGGCTTGTAGAGAAGCCATTAGTACTCTATTCAAACGTCAATAATCAGTTCACTAAATTGTATGAATTATAACGAATTTTCTTAATTTTCGAGTGTTGATGTAACGTAAGTTTTAAGTTGATTTCTCATTATTTTCTTATTGATTATGAATACAATTTTTTAATTGGGTAGCTAAAAACTCTGTCTAATTACCTTTAAAATAATAAAGTTATCGATGAATCAGAAAATTCTTTCTTGAAATTAATTGTAGTTTGCCGAAGTGGCGTCTAACAGGGTAAAGTGACCATAGGCTTATAATGGGGCAAAGTGGTCAGTGTCTCCGATCGCTGCTCAAGTTGAATTATTAGAATATTTTAACATAATTATATTAATTTCAGAACTTTTATTTAGTTCTTTACATTTTATAAACAAATGAATTGTCTGGTTAGTTTTTAGGGTTCCGAGAAAAAATGTGGAAAAGGAACCCTTATGATGAGACTTTAATGTCCGTCCGTTGATATATATATATATATATATATATATATATATATATATATATATATATATATATATATATATATATATATATAATAATTAATGATACAAACATAGTTTGATTATGAGTACCCCTGGCCACTTTACCCGACATAGTGGGGTAAGGTGGTCACTTTGCCCATGTTGCGAAAAACGAAAATTGCAAAAATACCTTTTAAGATATTGATGGTTATTGGTTCTACACTAAAGCAACTGTATGTTTAATACTTATTAATCTGTATTTCTTTTCAAATAAATAAACTAAATAACATTTTGTCTTAGAATGGCCACTTTACCCCAGCTATCCCTACATCTATCTATCTCTCTCTCTCTCTCTCTCTCTCTCTATATATATATATATATATATATATATATATATATATATATATATATATATATATATATATGTATATATTATGAGTATTTAAGATATTTAAATTTTAAAGGTAATGAACAAACAAAAAAGGTAGGTAAATTAATAAATTAATATTAATAACATTCTATTGATTAATGTAAGAAGTTATAATTTAATGTAGGTATACATGTATAGATACCAAATATAGAACAAAATTTGAAGAAGCAGGTAGGTTGGTAAATAGGTAACAGTATTTTATGGAAATTAATGAACAATAATAAATCATATTGTTACTTGCCATATTTGTAGTCTATTTATTTTATATATAGGTACCTATAATAATTTATGATTAGCGAAAAATTTTACAGAACTAGACATATATAATGGAGAGAATGTTTTGAAATTCCACTGACATGTGTTAAATATTTTTTATCGTTATGAATACTATTTTTGAAAAATAAAAATACTATTCTGGAAGAATTTTTTTTTAAAATTTTAAATTTTGATTTTTTTTAAATTTTAAATAAATATTAAAAATTATAGCATTCTAAATTAATCAACCACTTTTTAAGTGGACACATTTATAAGTACAGCACATTTCTTATGGACAAAATTACGCTTGGCTGCGACGTTAAAAAAGATATAACGATTTTAATTAAAGTTAAATTTTGAAGAAGAAGAGTGCATATAACTCTTTTGGAAGTTTGATTAACATAAAACTACATAATATTTATGCAACTCTAACATATAAGAAAATTTTTGGTTCATTTAGCGAATCAAACATTGAAAACAAAATATGATGTAGTTTGTGCGTGAAAATCAACAACTGAAATGTGTTTCGTGCATGTTCAGATATGTCTAATCTCGGGTCGACACTTGAATTTATGCCGGATTTACATCTACACGTGTTTAGTAATTACAGAGTAAGTTATACTTAATCATGTTACTTTCAGTTACTTTTGTCATTTAGAGAGTTTTATTTAGTACTTGTTCAAGTAAAAAATTTAGTAACCTGTTTGGTCAAGTAAATAGAAGCTTGTTCCATTTTCTTGTGCAAGTAGCTCATCTTCATTTTATTTGTTCTTCGTACCAATTAATACGTTAGATTAGTAAAGTATCTAGAAGTTTTCAACATACAGATGTAAGCAGTTAAGCACGTAAATATAATTACCTTAAATGTTATCTATTGCAAATATTTTTTTTGAATTTTTGTACACATAGCATATACGTAAATTGCAAATATCAAGAGCAACTTGCTTTAACAACTAAATACATGTAAATTTGACATTATCAAGATATAAACATTAAAAAAAAATTAATATCAAAGGAATGGACTGATGGGCGAAAAATGGCTGATCTCTACCACCTCCTTTTTGATACACTGCATATTATGGAATTTTTGATACTTTAAACCAGGAGTGGCCAATCCAAATGATTTTGCGGGCCACTTTGGAAGTGTATCATAACTCCGCGCGCCGAATATAAAATTATGTGTTCCCATAGAAGATATTTTTTTAATACATTGGTTTTCAATACCTTGGTTAATTGAAAATAAACATATTTTGTATACGTGTGATGAATCTCGCGGGCCAAAAAAAATTCAAAGCGGGCCGCGGGTTGGCCACTCCTGCTTTAAGCCCTTGTAAGATTACGCTTTGATCAAGTTTTGTTAGTATAATGTTTTAGCGTTTAAAGATTCAAAATGATCCATAATTTTTAAAAATAGATGTGTTTATCTGTTTCTTTAAAATATTATAGATAGAATAGATATAGAATTAGATTTTTCTTTGTTCTTCTATAGTTAAACTCTTTGTTCTTCTATAGTTATTATAGAATCTTTTTAATCAATGAACTAAACAGAGATTATCAGTATTTTAACGAACTGAATAAATTTTATATAAGACTCTATCAATGGTTACGAGATTTTTAATAATTTCATCAGTTAGCAGGAATTTCATTAGGAATGAAACAATTAAAAAAAATGATGTGGCCAAAACCTAATGCAAACCTAAAAGAAACTAAAACTGGAAATAAAAAAAATTTGTATTGTGGTATCAAAACTCATGTCAGGTATCTCTAGTAATAAGAATTATCAAAAGTTATGAAAATTTTTATTAATATTTAAATCCGTTCAGTTTTCATAAAAGAAAACAATTTACTCAAATTGTTTTCATTGTTCAGAAAGTGATTAACACATATAAAAACTTTTTTATAAAAACTTTTATACATAAATTAAATAAAGACACCCATAAATTTTATAATTAAATAATTATGAACAATACCGGTAAACCAACAAAAGAAAAAAAACTACATAAACACGACAGCTCCAAACTTTGGCTTAATTTGAAAATTATAAAAAAAAAAAAAATGATGTACAATGCTACACAATTTTATAAATTACAATAATTTTTAAATTTTATTGTCAATTGTATTTAATTTAACTAGAAAAAAACCATCAAAAACACGAAAAACAAACAAAAATTTTCAATTTTACTTATTTTGTTTTATTACTCTACACAAAACACATAAAAATCACATATAAATATAATTATAATATTATTCCAAGTCCACGTGAAACTCGAACGTTTCAACACAGAAAATTACCCGGATTAAATAGAACTGTATACTGAACGGCTGGAATGTTTTTGAACGATAAAATTCGTACATACATCTACGTATTCGACGTAAAACGTTTTGTGAACGTGTCTGCATGGATAGAATGTGGTGGTGGTGGTTGTTAGTAGTGCATCGACGCCATCCAGACGGTTGCTGTCTAGCTCAGAAAAGCGACGCCGAGTTTTACCTCTATCCTGTTTTATGACAGAACATATCAATGTACATAGAAATGTACATGTATGTGTATGTAAAAACTCTATACATAGTTCGTTTCCTCCCCGTTATCACTGTCATTTCTTCTTTGATTTGGAAAATGTGTTCTATTTATGTATTCCTTTTCCCGTCGTACCCTCGGGATAATGAAAAATGTTTTGTATTAAACAGTTACGTTATGAATGTATAATCAGTAACTTAGTTATAAAATACCCAAAAATTATGTACAGATTGTAGGAGGCATAATATAAGTTCATTTTTATTTAATAATCTTTGTTGCATTTAAATACCTGTTTCAAAAATTTATTATTTAAAAAAATTATTATTATCGATTTCCAACATTGTTTTTATTTGATATATCAGTACGGAAATCGACAAGGTTTGTGTTAATATTTTTGTCACGGGACTGCAAGAACTGAATTTCCATTAAGTCGTTAAAGAAACTACAACTTTTTAAAAGTGTTTGTTTAAAATAATAACCCATTGTGAAATAAGAGTTAATGCAATGAACTTATTAAATGTGACAATTCTTAAGGGCTTATACTACCCAGGCGTGCTAAAGAGTCAGACTTTTTTAGGATTGAATTTCCTGGGTTCTACCTTTCCTGAGTAATACTTTGAAAACGACTTGAATAATATGACTTGTTATGATTTTTTTTACACTCAAATTTTATTTGTGGTTATAGCGGTTCCGTCTCATATGAGATCAACTTGAAAACTTTGAACGAAACGAATGATCCGTCTTTCCATGAATGTTAATTCTATATTTTATTTCGAATTAGTAATAGTTCCCTCGGATCTAGATCTAAATATAAGGAAAGATAAGTCTAAAGAAGCACACAATGGGTACTTATCAGTTGGGTATAATATTTAAAATTTGAAATGTTAGGACGAGAAATCGCTAGTCATAATTAAAACCCAAGTATCCACAAAAAAACAATTAGTTTGGATCACAAGAGATTCAGTTTTATTTATATCCTTCAAGCTTTTTAGTTCTTTTTAAGGCATTCTTTGGTAAAGATCCAGTGAGGCGCTCCCTACACAGTAAAAAAAAATTGTGTTAAAATTAACACATTTAACATGTCCAGAACGGTCCACTCAATTTTTTGTGTTATTTTAACACAAAGCATAAGTGTCAAATCTTTACACAAGATTTGTGTCAATGATTTAACGCACAAGAGGACATGCATTTTGTGTAAATTTTCCAGATTTATCAGAGTTAGTTGTTAAACTTTTTTATTCAATATTTTAGTTCCACTGCAGCTTAAGATATTTGAAAATTGTCAAAAATTATAACAATTTTGTCCATATATCATTATAAATGAGACACAAAGATCGCAAAGTAAGTCAGTCCTTTGTAAAAATTCTTAGTTGTTTCCATATGTATCTACCAATATATATATATATATATATATATATATATATATATATATATATATATATATATATATAATAAAAAAGATGAGAGTAGTTCTTATTATTAAACAAAACCGAAAAGTTGTATACTATAAAATACAATTTCATAAGCTTACATGATTTTTTGTAACTGAATCGGTAACAAAATAACCTTAAAATGTAAGAAAATTTTTTAAAATTTTAAACGTTTAATAAAACTATATTCGTTAATAACTGAACAAATTTATAATTTTTTGGTTTTCTTTAATAATAAGAACTACTCTCATCTGTTTTATTATATATATTTTGGTAGATATATATTCTAATGAAACTTACGTACTTATAACATTCTTTTACTCTACACAAATATTATGTTATATCTTTGTTGTTCAAAACAGGTTAACATTTTTATTCTGTTAAATCGAAATTTGTGTTAATATTTTCATTTAACACAAACACGAAATGTTACATTAACGCAGGATTGTGTTACCTATTTAACACAAAAATATTTTAACCACTAGTTTTTTTTTTACACAGAACACAAATTTTTTTACTGTGTACACAAAATAAAAGAAAAAGAATATCCTGTCTACTATCAACAAAGCGGACAAAAATCTCACAAAAATTTTTTAAGTTACGTTGGACGCCAGTTCGAAAAAGGTGGCTGCTAGAAAAAAGTGTGTAAGGTTTCAAAATGTGTTTGTGTTCACTATATGAAGTATTAAAAATATCGACTTGCTTCATTTTGCTATTTCAAGATCATATAGCGCTGTCTTAAGCCTAAATTTCGCTCTTCAGTATCCTTTCTGAATAAAATAAGGGGCGGAGTGGCCACTTGTAAGCATCTTGGAGCGCACGGAAGCTTTCGAAACAATGAAAAAATTATATTAAGCATGGCCTACTACTGACATTAGGAATTAGCATTTAATTAGTATGGTAACTATGGGGAGTCTTAATAGTGTATAATAAGATTTTGTAGTGCTCTTTTGCATTATCATAAAATTTGATTATTCTTCTGACACTTTTATCTCTAAATTCATAAAATAAACTTAATGAAATTTGGTAGGTACATAATAAAGTAACAAATTTATTTGATTAAGTCCATGTTATTCACAACCACAAGGAAGCTTTATTCCTTGCTCTAAAGAAGAAGGACAACAACAGCAGCAACTTTTCTATATATTATTATCCATCACATTCTAATTAGTTTAATTAGTTGTGTGTGATATTACAAAAACCTTGAAAATAAAAACAGACATATTTGTTTTAACGAAATTTATAGGCACCGATGTTTATCTAATACTTTAGCACTATGGCAAACTGTTGTTCATCGTTGATGTAATTTGTTAGAACTTACTGATAAAAAGCATTCTGAATTTATATTCTTTTTTTGTATCAATATAGACAGGGGCAAAACTATCATAAAACAAAATTACTAACAATAAGTTAATAACAAAGTCACCGTTTCACGTTTGAGTTAAACGCGAAACAATTTAAATTATCTTATATGTCCTTTAACTTCGCCATTTTAATTTTTTTACTTAAAAATGTGCTGTAATGCGAAATACGTTGTTGTTGTGTACTGTATTAAGAAAAGACAACTAGTTACGAAAGTTGAGCTTTTATAAACAAAAATAGTTTTTGAGCATAAACTTAGTTAGTCCTGTAAATTTTTTCTTTTCAAACGAAAAAAGATTGTGCTGTTTTGTGGAAAATATGTACTAGTATGTGCCACAAATAAAAAAAAAAAAAATACGCTGCCAATGAGGGATGGTACAAAGGTTCCTCGTACTCTTTTACGACTTTTATCCAATCTTTAAAGTGATTTTGTGTTTTAAACTGCATGTTATTTTAAATTTCCTGTCTCGTTGAAAATAATTTTAAGACAAGAATAGAGTGAACTGTTTGTTAACTTGTTCCAATCAGCTATATAATTATGAAAATTACGAAAAAACTGATTGAATAGGTCTTTTTAATGCCAAAGTAATTCGTATAAAAAACTGAGAAAATCAATAGGCATTTTGATGTTTCAATCGGTTAAATAATTGCAAAATTATTATTTTTTTATACTAAAAATGTTTTTATACTATACTTTTATTTAATTATTATTTTTTTATACTAAAAGTAAAATCAGGAATCCATTTCATACACTAAGCGTTAACATATTTTACGTTTGTGCACCTACAGTAACTATCAGCACTCTTACTATACTGAAATTTATAAGGGGCTTAACCCCCAAATTGGGACTAGTAATAAGTAAAATACTGTCATCTAATTGGATTTCACTGTAGTGTCGTGGATACTAGTACCTCGATTACGATGGAATTAGTAAAGGACCATCTAGGAAACTGCACAATTTCTAAAAATTTCATTAAAAACGATCAATTAATTCCAAAGTTATATCGCTTGGTGGGAACTTCGAACGAGCAGATGGAAAAATAGACGGAGACAAACAGACACGAAACTAAAGGACCTCTCCGATAAGATAGGTGAATCTGCCTAAGGTTCAACCTGGGTCGGGGGTACCATGTTAGCGTCCGCCCTTGCACATGTATTCCATAGCTGCAATATTAGGTCAAGGTTGCTTTGCGTTTTCGAGTTGTACCAAAATGTTCAATTTTGGACTTTTCCCGATTTTCCACTTTCCTTCCCCCCAAGTGCATAAGTATTATATATATATATATATATATATATATATATATATATATATATATATATATATATATGCATGTAGGGTTCCAAGAGCTCTATAAGACAGTGCATGCAGCTCTCCAAAACACAGTGTTTAGAAGAAGATATTTGCAAAAACTTCTAAATGACCTATAAAAACACACAAAACGCGATCTTGGACCAAAATGAGACATAGATTTTTGAAATCTAAGCTTCTGAATTAGTAAATATATATCTAAAAATATTTCGGAAAATTGGGACAAGTAAGGCTAATTTAAGGATTTAAATACAAGGGGCTCTAGTGACACTAGGTGTTGCAGCCGCCTTAGTGGGCTTGTTTAGTCATAAATATGGCGGCGCCTCCCTCTCACCCTTAAAAAAAACAAGCGTATGCAATTAAGGCTCATTACCAGTGTTTTCATCAGTATGGAAAGGTCTCACAAAATATCATAAATCAAAAAACATGACTTCCGTCACAAAAAGGTAAACTGAAAAGTTAAATACAAGTTATCCTTGAATGCTTATCGCAGTTATTGAACAGTTTTATTAAGGGCACATGTTTCTTAAGGTTCCATACCTCCAACTTATCTTTACACTAATATGATGAGAACCCTATCAAAAACCCCTAAATGAGTGTATTAATGTGTTTTTAGTTGAACTGTTACTAAAGTAGTCGTTTACAACAAGTTACTCAACATTTTTGTGCTAACTGTGATATCCTGGTCAAAAATGACCCCTTGTTAGCTGATAGATGGCAGTAGCTACATGTGAGCCGATTTAAATAAATGTCTATTGTATCATTAGAATCCTTACGTTACTTTGAGTAATATAGGCTAGTTGACGTGGTAGAAAAACCAGTGGGGTAGACAGACAAGTACTCTGCACAAGCACTAAAAAGCATGGAAAAGCATCTGAAACAATTTAGATGGGGGTGATATTGTTAAAATTCTTATTTTACTCTGACATACATAGGCTAGGTGATAGAATATAGCTTCGAATTAGTAACAAGATACCAAAAATATCTGGCAATATTGAAGAAAACTAGTTTTGTGTTTTCGAGTTGTACGGGCAAATGCTCTGTAAATGCAAGGAGCTCTAGACACGCGGCTTTATAGTCGCTTTAATGGCTTTATCCAGCCATAGGAACTCACTAAGCTTTCCTGTCATTTTAAGTAAAAGCACGTGTGCTGTGCGTGATAAAATCTCATAACGAGTGTTTGTTGCTGGAAAGGTCTTGCAAAACATCAAAAATTAAAAAAAAAAAAACACTCAATAGGTCCTCGCCCTACCTCCTGGACAATGGCATGGCTCGTTAAGTGTGGATTAAGATAAGTTGGGGGTAAGGAACCTTAAGAAGCATGTGTCTTTAACAAAACTGTTCAATAACTGCGGTAAGAATTCAAGAATAACTTGTATTTAACTTTGTTTAAGAAACTGTAAAACATAAACTGCGCATGAAAATTTTTATTTTGGAAAGCATTTCATATTTCAAATGTGATTACAATGCTTTCGCAACTTTAGTAGTCTCGAAAATAAAAATAAATTATAAAAATATCGATTTTTATGGTAAAAAAGCATTTTTTCCGAAATAAGTTAATACCGACATTTTCTTTATTTTGAAACAATATCGTTCCTAAACTAAAAAAGAACTATGTAGTGTTACAAATTTCTGTGACATGTGCTATAATGCCTCTTAAATAAAACAGTAAATTTTAAAATATCCATTTTTATAGCCATAAACTTTTAAAATACCCCTTTCACTATCATTTAAAAAAAAGAAAGAAAGGATGCGTTTATCATTTATTGTAACTCATTCGGTAATATAATTTTTGAGTAACATAAAGCTCTTTGTTTTTTCGAAACTTCTTTTCTTCAGTTTATTACAAAAATCTAAATTGTATTTTTTTGAAAGGGACGATGGATATTTAATTTTCAATGGGTAGACGGAATGTATGACATTGGATTATCTCATTCACAACAGGTTCAATTTTTAAGTATTTGAGCCCACTTTCGCCCTCTTCCCTTGCTCTGATATCTACACCACTTTAAATTTTTCGGTAATTTCACTTATTGATAATTTATTCAGTATTTTTTTTTTTTTTTTGTATTGATTAAAAAACCGGAAACGTCATTGAACCCGTTGAATATCACAGGTTTATAGATGGTCTCTGAGGATTAATTTAATGTTAGTTAATATAATCATTATAAAGTTCGAATGATTCTCGAAAGACGCCACTGAATACACCTTACATTCTAACTTTATAAACTTTATTATAACGAGCTAGAATGAGATAACGTTTTTTATTACTATTATACAAGTGACTTATGCTCCAAGTTGTGTTTGCCTTTTCTGCTTTTAATCTATTTTTTTTTTTTTTTATCTTGGTTTAATATACAAATTTATAATTTTTTTCATAATGAAAAATTGTTCAAATAATTAAATTTTTTTGTTTATGTTCTATCTATTTTCCTTTGGTGAAAATTAAAAATTTCACACTATTGTTTATTTTGGGTAATACTGATGACTAATGTTTGTTTTGAGTTTCCGGAAAATTATAATTTCCCAACGGAGACAAAATTATTAGTAGTACGTTAACTGAAGTTTTAAAAGAGAAGAAAAATGAGAAGTGAGGAATTGGTTGACAGAAAGATGAATTGTTGGCATAATTTTCAAACTTGATTTGAATCATCATTCAGATTAATTTCCAAAAGGTTATGTAAATATCGATAGTAATTTTGTTTTAGTAGGTACAAGTAATACAAGGATACTCAAAGTATCCTAGACAAACAATCGACCTTTACGTACCTTTTCTCAATTTTAATTAAATCCAGTTATATAATATTGAAAATACCGTGTGAGCCAAGATTTTTTGAAATAAGTTGCAATATACTATAACGGCCAATTTCTTTTCTGCCGTTCTATAGTTCAAAATTCTCCCGAAATTTTAAAATTTGTATAAACTTTGTCATGTCTATACTTCTGTTACACCATTATACTTTATATTCTTTTGAATCTATTGACACGAAATTTTGCATACGCATGCTACAAGTAGGAATGTCAATTATTAACACCTTGACGGTCATTGACGTTATGAGATGTCAAGTGAAACCAGGGCCGGACCTACAGTTATTACAAGGGGGGGGGGGCAAACTTTGCTGTTGGCGCCCTCCCCGAGGAAAACGCCAAAGGAAACATTTTCACCGTTTTAGCGCCCCTAAATACTTGCAGGGGGCACGTGCCTCTGCTGCCCCCTTAGATCTGGCCCTGAGTGAAACCATACTAACTCACACACCACGTCAACAATTCCATATAAAGTTTATTAGCTGTCAAAACAGTGTGCCAGTTGGGCCTTTTTCCATTATAGGTTATATGTTAAAAAACAAAACTAAAATATACTTTTATGGTATTTTTTGGAATTGAAATGTGAGGACAAAAAAATAATTGGAAACCGCTTGTGGAGGTTCCTGTTGTGTGAAATTAATTTACGGATTTTGAAGCTTAACTACATAATATAATAATCGGTATGTATGCAGGCCTGAAGAGAGGGCGGGGTAGCCGGGATTGAGGCGCCGGGGCCCAGGCTTGGAAAAGGGGCCCGTAGCTGTTGATAGGGTACTCGAGGGAAATTAGAAATACTTTCTTTGCTCGTCACTTTTTTGGAGAAAAATTTTTAAAAATTGTGATTTATTTCCGGGGTCCGCCATTTCTCTCCACGGCGCTGTATGTATGTACACGGTTAAAAATATTGGTTTAATAAGTAATCTAACAGAGGTTACATATATGGCAACACCAAAATTTTATTAAAATCTAATCGGTTCCATTTATTAAAAAATTCATTGTAATACAACTGATATTAAAAGTTAATTGAACTTGGTTTAGAGTCACAAAACCAAATTTTATTCCAATTGTATTACAAACTAATGCTATGAATATTACGATTCTAAATTCAAAAGGTATTAAAAATAGGTAACGGTGGATTATATTTTAAACCAAATATGTATTAAAAGATAGGTTTCTTTGGTTTGAAATTTTAATACTGTCTGTATTAAAGTCTAATATTTTAATTACTAAATATTGTAATGAAGGTTATATTGAAACTCAATTGCGTTTTTGTATTACCAACATTTTATTGATTTTTTTCACAATAAACAAAATAAACGTGAATTTCTAAAACAAATTGATCTTCCGGGCTTAGCTCATGATCTGCTTCTTCTTGAACATGTTCAGTAGATACTTCTGATTTTTCCTTTGTCTTGAACTATAATTTTTCATAACAGTATAATAAAACCTATAAATAAAGAGGAAAATAAGTAGAATTATTGTCAGTTAAATGTTAGTTGTAAAGACTTACCACATAATTGAAGTGCTTAAATTCTACGCTGACTGCTACATTACATCGCCGAAGTTGTCCGGGTAAATAATTGTAATTTTGATATAAATAAAAATCAGAACCCTTCGCTCTTGTCTGGTAGATCTTGAGTTCGAAACCAAACGGGGAAAATGCGTTATCTAAATTACCATACCGCTCATCTATCAATAATCATTCCATTATCAAAATCAGCTATGTTTTACAGCTTTATACCAAACGATTTCATAGTAGTTACGCACCTAGAAAATAGATGAAAAAAATCAGAATATGTACTTTATTTTTCCATATATCGTTCTATATACTTAAAATCGATATTACGTACCTTGTATAAAAACCTGAACTAAAAAAAAAAATTTATTTGAATTTTTATATTGATAAACAATATCGACTATTATTTCAGGGATCCATGTCAGTTGTAATTCAATAAAAAAAAATTCAAAATTTCAATAAAAAGAAAAATTTTGGGAAGAACGGTAATTTATTTAATAAGGGAAATGACTTTATACAAACGATTGAAATTACATTTTTAAATATTCAAGTATTGTTATATTTAAATGCTTTAAGCCCGACTCTCAAGTTACGAAAACAAACAAAATAGTTGAAGCTACGAGTTGTGTGTGTGGCTTATTGGTGACGCATTTATACATATATATTTTGATATTCCGTGGGAAATATTCCTTGATGTTAACTTACAATTAGTCAACTAACCAACCGAACAGCTCGCTGGAGACCAACAGAGAAAACAATATTATAAATAAATAGGTTGGAGCGAGAACATAATAACAAACTGGGTATTCACTTGTCACTGACAACACCAACAGAGAACACACTGATATTTAGATCTAATTGATTGAATCCAAATTAAGATTAAAATCTAAGTATCCTTTAATTTGGAATTAAAAAATTTATATACTTTGAATTGCTTTCTAGTATTTTTTTGGTTCCGTTTTGTGATTTCAATAATTTTATATTATATTTTAATAAAAAATGGTTTAAATTATGGGAAATAATATAAATAGATTAAACTTGAATACCAAAAAATACTGGAAATATTTTAATATAAAGGCAGGATTTAATTTTAGTATTTTAATATTTAGTTTTTCCAGTAAGTTAAGGTTGGATTAAAAAAATTAGTCCAAGATTTTTAACCGTGTACGTATGTCAGCGTCTAAATAAATGAATGATATCTTCGGTTCTAATGGGGTTACAGGCGTGAAACCAGGTTTCAGTGCTTGAAATAATTTTACAAAGCATTAAAAGGAGCAAAATTTAAACACAATAATATATATACAGTGGTTTGTATTTTTCGACAAAATTGAAAAATTTTGGTGTTTTTTGATTTTCCTCGAACGTTGTTTATGAAAGTCGATGGAAGACATGAAGGGTGTTACAAAAAGGCTTCATTATTTCAAGGGCAAAATGTTTCTTATAGGTCACGTGAAAGGAAGACTTTGAATTTTTCATATTACATATGACCGTTATTTTCTTTATCAGCCTGAAAAATTTTTTTTCAAAATAACATTACAGTGAATGGGAATTATTTAAAATATGAACTTTTCCATTTGGAGGAACTGCGGGCGAAAAAAAAAAATTGTATAAAATATAATTTTTAGTAATTTTAATTTACAACAACTATGTTTCTGGCAACTTTCTTCAAGAATTATTCAACTTACCTCTAAAAACGCAAAATGAATTTTAACACTATTTTGCAATATTTCAACAGAATGGAATTTTTCCATTGGAATTTTTTTGGCTATTATTTATAAATACTTATATTTCAGTCCCTTATCCTACAACTGTGCTGCCAGCTTTTTTACATGTATTTATTTATACATTTTCAAAGCTAGTGGTAAATAAAATCACTTGGAAAAGAGATTTACCATTTTTGATGATTAACTGTACAACAGAAATTAATAGCAGAAATCTACTCCAACAGTAAGAAAATTCCACATAATAAAATCTAGTGAATATTTGATGTAAAGTAATCCAAGGAATATTTGATTTGACTAATTAAAATGAACTAGTTAGCAATTCAAGGAAAACTATTATTATACCTATAGAATAAAAGATTGATAAATCTAGAGTAGAGTTCTTCAAACTTTTTCCTCTACGTACCCCTTCTTATCCAAAATCCAAAATTGCTAAAATTGTTAAATTCAAATATGCTATGGTTTTGTACCCTCTGCCATTACCAATAAGGTTTTCATGTACCTCTAACAAGTCTGCCCCAGGGGTATGTATACTCCAGGTTGGGAACCACTGCAGTCTACCTTACTGCACACCTAACTAAAAAAAAAATTATAGATACATTTGAATAATATAATATTACAATGTAAATTCATAAAAACGACAAAATAAGTATTTTACAAAAAAACATAACACATTCCGTGTAATTTTTGTAACATGCAAATGTGTTTTTTTTTCTTATTAATTTTTTATAAAAGTTATTGTACTGACCACTGCTATGATCACACTACATATATGTAAAGTGTCGTATGTACATATTTTGTTTGATGTCAGTAACCTCGGCGTCAGTTAAAAATTGATTTATTCCACTTATGTAAAATTGGATTTTGCTTTAATCAATTCGCGTATTGAAAATAAAAACGGAAATAAAATGTCAAGCGTATTTTAATCCTTTGTGCATTTATAAGATTTCATGGTGGAATTGCCGGGAAGTACGCTATATGGGTAATTTAAATAAAACATTTATAGATTATAAAATAAATACCAGATAGCATAAAAAATATGATTGTAAAAATAATTTTATAGTATCCAATACACTTGTACACTTAGAAATAGTGCCAGTGACGTATCAAAAAAGAATACTTTTTCAGAAATATTGTTTTTAGAATCTAGAATGTAACAAACAGAATGTTGTTTCACAACTTTGTAAAAATATTGTTTTAAGTATTAGAAAGACTTTACAACAGACGAACTATCTGAGCGGAATGTTACTAGAAATAAACACCTCTATACTAATAGAAAAAAAATTACTTAAGCTTAATGGGTTTCTTAAAATGTTGAGGTTTTTTTCATCTTTATCTGTAGAACGATATTTAATTTTTATTTTTTGGTATGAATAAGATGCCGATGTACAATATATTGTACATCAAATTTAGGGGTATGTTAACACGATTTTTTGATTGAGAAAAATTAAAAACTTCTTAATATTATTCAAAATTACTAATTTACACTTATTTAAAGATGTAAGATTAAAAATTTTATTTAAAATAAACGCTTGTTTAAAATAATGTCCAGTATGCTGGACAAAAGTATTGGCGACGCAAAGATTCTCACTCGCGCCTCTGGTGGTAAAATTAGAGAGAGCATAAAGTAAAAATATACGTATGAGATTAATGGGTGATGTGAAATCTAGTAATCCGCGCATAATTCGTATAGTAGGAGAAAGATGTGTCAGTAGTAACAGTGGGTCAATTGTAACATTGAAATTTGCGAGACATCTATCAATCCTATTGAGGAGTATTGCATATCATAAGATGGCTCCTGAAGTTGTCTTTACTGACAAAACTTTCAGTTAGTACCATGTGGTGGTATTCTCTCAGCAACGCCAAATGTGTTTATATAAGCTAATTGTAAATTTTGAGTTGGTTGACAATTTTTTGATTTTTACAGTAAATACCTCATCACTTGGAAGTAAATTGATTTTATTGGAAACACATGCAAACAAATAATATTATCAAATAGGTAATTTCGCTTTTTAAATCATAGTTAAAATTTTACGAATTTTTGTATAATATTAAACGGCACTGCAACAATTGTAACAAATTCAGTAGTGTCAATTGTAACATGTTACAGCTGATATTTCAGTAGTTTTATCTATCCACAATTTTTCTTTTTAGTATTTTAAATTTAAGGAACTGAGCACATAGAACTGAGAGTGAGTATAGGATTTTAAATAAAGTTTAAAAACTCTACAGTTTTTCAGAATTCTCATTTTTAAGGATTAATTTCAAATTTTATTTATGGCTAATAAAATCTTTTCTAGTTCACATTATTATTTTTCTAAATAATGTTTTGTATTGTGTTAAAAATTTATGTTAAACAAAATTAAACTTTATATTTCAGGTATGAATCAAATAATAAAGGTAAACGGTTTCGATTAATAATTTAAAACAGAAAAGAAATCCTTCCATTAATGGTTACACTTTGGTTACACTCCATCAATGGTTACATATCGATTTTTGGTTACGTTTATCGTTAGATCGAAAGCTACCACGATTAGTTTTGCCTGTTAATCTAATTCACGCTGTTTTACAAATAAAAAAAATTCTATATAAAGCAAAACATAAACTAGGATAGGATAATGTATATCTGAATGTCGATTCGATAATGTATATCTGAATGTCGTTAGAAGAGTAATAGAAGGAAAAAAAATCAGGTCTGTTGCTAGAGACTGTGGTATTTATCACTTTACTCACTCAATACGTAAAGAAAAATTTTGTAAACCAAATTAATTATAATAACCAACATGTAAATTCCACTAAATAATAAGTGTTACAATTGAACCTAAACCCTGTAACAATTGGTCCTCTGACGGTGACTATTGTAACATTACACTTTGGTCCACATAAATGCAGTTATTTCAGTTATATTATATTTTTGTGCAGCTTATTCAAAACCTGAAAGATGTCCGTATCTTGTGACAAAAATTTAATTCCCTGTGACTAATAAATACAAAGTTACTAGCCTGTATATTTTTTTTGTTACTACTGACACACCTCTCCCCTACATATTTTACCGACAATTAAACGTATACAAGAAGTTTTACTTGATACAGCTTCTAACTTAAAAAAACCAGGAGCGCTCGCGTAATCTTTGCGTCGTCAATACTCGTAAAAAAATTTTAAAAAATCAGTAGCGAAGAAGTTAAACAAAAATAAATGTGCAAAAAATTACAATTTTGCATCAAGTTATAATATGTATGTACACAAGCTATCAGGATTTCTTGATAAGCCTAAATAATGTATTAGAACAAGAAATTAAATACATTTATGCAGAGAAGACAGAGAAAATACACCTGTCGCAGTATCCTGCTTAACTTTTTCTTGAAAACCAACATCTACAGGATAATGATTCAAAAACGCATCTTATGTGATTTTTTCCGCTCTCTGCCATAGTGTAAAAAGAATTTCAAGAAATTTTTGAAATTTGGTAAATTTCGCCAAAAAAATTAATTACTTTACGGTTTCGAACATCTGACGTGTCTAGGCTGAAGAATTCATCCAAGGGTTTCGAGATTTATCGCTTTTAAATATTACGACGAAAAAGATTGAACTGCTTTTTTCTTTCCTCCAACTTAATGTTGTGTACGGGACTGAAATCGACAAATTAGTGCATAAATATGACGATTTATACACGGTGAGTAAATTTACAAGAAAAAGTAATTGGAAATTTTTTTATAAGAAAATTTATAATCACAAAATTCCATAGTATTTCATTAAAAAAAAAAAGATTTTTCTAGATATTTAAAAAAAAAATTATTTTGAACAAACGGCAAATCTTTATGAGATCGGCCATTTTCAGGCATATTACCAACATAAATTAAATATATTGTGACGCATTGTTTTCACATAATTCGGCAAAACATTGACAGAAATTATACGTATACCTATTTTAATTTAAAGACATAAACAGCAACATAATTATTATGTGGGTGTAAATCTACATATATGTATATTTAAAATACAATAGCCATTAATACTAATAATATATTGCAATGAACTTGATAAATATGTAGGTAATATAATTACGTATATACAGCGCGTCTATTTGAAGATTAGAAACAGCATAATGCACGAAATTTTTCCAACTGCAGACGATATTAATTAAATTAAAAAAAAGAAGAACACGACGGACGACCTGCACAATACAATAGGTAACAACATCAAAAATTAAAAGTAAAACCAATTATTGGTCATCATCAGAAGTGAAAATCAGACAAAGAACGCATCGATGTCCTGGACAAACAAAACAAAAAATCGTGAGTACTGTGAAACAACTTATATAAGAACTAATACAACAAAAAGTTGAAAACCCATTCAGGTACGGTCCAAGTCAGAAGTATAAAAGAAATTGGCAACTACTGTTGTCTCACAGTACTCATGATTTTTTGCTTTATTTATCCAGGACATCGATACGTTACCTCAGTATACCAGCATTACCTCAGTATAAGCTCATTGTATAAGTTGAAACTTACATTTCGATATAGATTTCATCCATGCAATTTTTCGAATTAAGTAAAAATTAAATCGTAACCAGCAATGACGTTACGTCGTTACATTTTGTGATGCGAGTAAAATTGGCTTAAGTAAATGGTGACTCCTTTTAGGTCTGTAATAGTACTATTCGCGCACAAAAAGTCATTCATGTATTTTATACATAGGATTTATAATATAGCTCCTATATATTATATAAGAGCTATATTACATTATCCAAGGTGTAATTTTGAAATGAACACACTGTATGTATGTAGGTATTTGTAGCATTCCAAATTTGATTACTGGTAAAATTAATGTAGGTATTTATGTGTTCAAAATATGTGGCTGCTACTTTCAAACTAAAATTAATGACAAATGGATTATTAGTTTTATTATTAGTGAGCGATTTAATCCAGTTAATGATAGACTATTTTTATATGAAACCTTGTTTCTAACGTACTTGTCTAATAAAAAAGACATTAAAATTATGAAATGTAAAACGTGTACGATAATTACCAAAAAATTTTATTAGGTATTTATGCGTGTTTTATTAAATATGAACGAGTCTAGGCAGTAAAAAATATGAAATTTTATATGGTTTAAACATTTTAATTTGGTTGTTCTTAACTAAATATTATCAATATTATCATCGAAAATCTATTTTTTTTTTAAAATTAAACAAGTGCGTGTTAAACACGCATTAAGTCAGGATTTCGTAGTTCAGTAGTTAGGGTTTCTCACAATTCTTGGGATAAAATATTTCTTGATTTTATTTACAAGCGGAGTACAAAAATGGGAATCACGGATTTGGGAGAAATTCGTATATGTCGTAGAATATATTTCTCTGAGTATTGTAGTAATAATAATTTAGGCCAATGCGACTTTATTTAGAAATTAAACGCACGAAAAGTTTCGAATAACATATCGTGTTTGATATGTATCAGCGGCTGGTGGTGTGGTTGGCGTCTGCTCTCATGTATGTAACTTTTTTTAATTTACAGACGGAAAGGTTCTATGTTCGAATCGATGTATTTCCAACATAATTCTCTTTTCAATTTTTTTTTAACTTTTTCAATATTGTACGATGCTATAACTATTTTCTGAAAAGGAGATATCGCGCGTTCTCTGTCCCAACCTGTATATCAAAAACTACATATTTTAGGACACACAAAATCATATTAAATACTGTATTTATATATACTTATATATATATATATATATATATATATATATATATATATATATATATATATATATATATATATATGTATATACATGTAGGTCAAAGGGTGTAGTTAGCATAAATCTTAAGTTCATAGTGATAAAAACACAGACTTAAATACGCTTTTTTTGTGTGTCCAAAAATTGGGAGTTTTCAGATACGAGGTTGAGACAGAGAAACGCGCGATATAATATTTTTTGTACATGTTGTACATTATATGTAGCAGTAACTTTATCGTAAATTTTAAATTACTGATTTTTTTTTGTTTTTTTTTTTTTTGTTTTTTTTGTTTTTTTTTTTTTTTTTTTTTTTTTTTTTTTTTTTTACTTAAAATTAAAGCGATTTTTATTATAAATTATTTATCATTTGTACCATTTTTAGACATTTTTCATTTTATCCTTATTTAAAGTAATGGCAATTGTAAATTTTCTTTATAATAATGACATAAAAAAGAATACCATATTTCCTTTTAAAAAAAGAATTATAACATCGTCAATGTAATTGACCATTGTACAACACTGAAAAAGTTTAAAAAAAAATTGAAAAGAGAATTATTTATGTTGGAAAGACATAGATTCGAACATAGAACCTTTCCGTCTGTATATTAAAAAAAGTTACATACATGAAAGCAGACGCTAACCACATCACCAGCAGCCCTTGTTACGATATGTTATTCAAAACTTTTCGTGCGTTTAATTTCAAAATGAAGCCGTATTGCCTAAATTATTATTACTACAATACTCAGCGAAATATATTCTACAACATATAATAATTTCTCCCAAATCCGTGATTCCCATGTTTGATACTCCCCTTGTTAGTATTAAAATTAATATTTAATTTGTTAATATAATTATTTAAACCTTTTACATTCTATATATGAGTTTAAAAATTTAAATAATAGTTTTAAAAAATGATATTGTCTCTTAAGTTGCGTAAAATGCGACGCTTATCATACAATGGTCAAGTGCGGGTAGACCACCTTATGCGATCACAGAAATCATGAATTCATAAGGATTCCGTTGTTAGAACTACGAAATTCTAATAAAAATTACCCTTTCATTTGTCTACAAATGCCCGGATCCGACCAGTACGGTTGCTCGGGGCATGATCCAAATTCGTTATAACACTATAAAGTTATTATACTGTTATATTTGACATAAGAGAAAAATGTGATAAAACCAAAACATGCATTCATTTTTTTTTTTTGTACAAAGCTAATATCTAGTTCGATTAAAGGACTTCGAAGTAGACTTAGTACGTATTTCACAAACCAGACTTAATAATGAAAGGTGATTCAACTTCAGTTTAGAAAACTTTTCTGACGATATCACACACGACGGGGAAATTGGGGAAAATTTTTGGTACCGAATCATCAACTTTTCTTCAATTTTTGGTACCGAAAAACATCCTTAAAAACTGTTTTTGCTCGATTATAATGTTGTGTTATTACTTATTAGTATCTATCTCATCTATATAAAACTTTGCCCCAACAACTGTGAAAATTAGATAGTAATAAATTGAACTGAAGCATACAAACGAACAGACAGACAGACACAAAAACATCGTGAAACTAAGGGTTCTTTGCTTGCTATGAAATCTTAGAAACGCGATTCTTCAAACTTAAGTTTCACATTGAAATTATTTTTCAATTTATTTATAAGGATGACAGTAAAAATTTTAGACTTTTAGTTTTTTGGACCCTATTGCAATTTTACCAAAAATTGCAAAAAAGTATAAGTATATCTAAATAAATAACAATAAATATTCCAATTGTTGATTTTGTCATCCCTTATAATAAATTAAATTTAAAATATATTAGTTTTAGCAATAAGAACTGGGATCTGTCCAAAAGGAAGAGCTTCAGGAAAACGGCTGACAAAAAAGTGCATTAACATTAGTTTTATACATATATAGTAACCAGTGTTACATTAAGAAAAAATGATAAATATTAGAACTGTTTGTATTAGGGTTGACACAAGTTCGTAGCAAAGGAATTCTGTTGAAGAAGAGAAAATTTGACATCTGTAAAACAGTTAAAATGTGGTTAAAATATGAACAAAATGCGTGAATGAGTTAGTGAATATTACAATTTAGAGTATACAAACGTCAAATCTAAATAGCAAACGTCATAAAATAACTGGAGAACTGTAAATGAACGGAAAAATTAAATCAATTGCATGTATTTTCAGATCTACAAAATTCAGCTCATAAATGACATTTGAGCAAATGCACTTTAAGAATAGTCTGATTTTTCAACACCAGATGTCATACCGTCATTCGACAGATCCCAATACTGTCAGATTGTTATGATTAATCGAAAAAATTAATTTCGGGGCTGATAAAAAATAATTGAAGGTATTTTTACAGTCACCATGAATAACTTCACGTACGACAGACTGAAAATGGTATTTGCATAGGTTTTGCGGTGTCATTAATGTTAGGTATATTGATGATAACAGAAGATTTTAGATTTTATAAGTTTTGACCGATTTTACAATAAATTTCAATAGTTAAGAAATAGCGAGAAATATTACAATTTTTTTTATTTGCTCCTTATTATGTATATTAGCTTTATTAGTAATAAGCAAACTGTAATGAATAATCGAGAAAACCAATTTTTCAGGGTTGATTAAAAACAATCGAAGAGTTTTTTTTTATGACTGTAATGAATAACATCAGGTAAACAGATTGACAACGGTGTTTGTTTTTTTGTTTTTTTTTTCGTTCAGTCTCTTCAGATCATTGAAATACCTTATAAGGACAAGTAATTTACATCACATATGCCTAACAAACAAAATTTTTTAGCAAAATCATCCAAAACATTCATATATATCTTGCGTGCTTATCTAGGTTATTCGGTGTGACATTCTTTTCTGAAAATGAAATTCTTGTAAGAGAATATGGATGACCTCAATACTGATGAATTGATAATGAGATAATTACCTATTAGAAATTTACCATATACAATCAAATTAGAGAAAAACATGAAAGTTGATAAAAAAATTTACATTCTTGGAAATTATTTTAATTAGCAATATTTATCAATTAATTTTCACACACATCTTTATGTGAACAATAAAATATGCATAAGAGTGATGATTGTGTTTATAACGGAGATATAGATTTACAGTCCATGACAATATTATAGGATCATCACGCTTCATTTTTGTTTTTGACGTTTGTCAAAACTGAATGTTATGTTTTAACGTGTTTTTTGATAATGTCTGAGACCATCTCGCTTTTTGTAGAATTCACAAAGGTTACAAATGTTTCCTAATTGTTTGTAATTTTGTAATAATATTAAATATTATTAGTAAAGTCTAAGTAAAAAAATGCTGGCTTTGATTAAATTGTTTAAAAATCATTGGCAATGAATATACATACATACATACGTTCTTGACTTAATGAATTATAGTATATTGCCGCGGACTGTCAGTACGCTAAAAAGAAATAAGTAAATTATTATATATGTTAATTAAAAAGAATGTATCAAATGAAATGACACTTATTTCACTTTTAAATAAATTTTTTTTAACTTTTCCAGTCAATATCGAAGAATTATTATTTCAATATAAAAATGATAAGAAAATAATTAAGTACCTGAGAAAATAGTTAAAGAATTAATATTCACAGTTTGCTCTAATTTTATTTTATTTTATTATTTTTACTTAATTCGATTTCACACATTTTTTAATTGGTTAATTATATTTAATGAAAAATGGTATTTCTATGAAATTTATATTTCCAGAGTTGGTTTAAGATACTTAATTGGTTCTTCTGTAATAAGAATTTCTAAATTCGATAAGTAGGTAGACACTTCAAAGGAGAGACTTTCCTCTTCAATAAATTATTGTGGTTTTAAGAACGATACTTAGGACGAATGTCTAGTTAAAAACAAAAAAAAATTATTTTTGAAGATTTCTTGAAATTAATATTGTAAAATTTTTATTATTGAACAATTTGCCTCTTTGAAAATATGTACCGAAAGACAAAATGTTACTGGAAAAGAAAAATTAGTAAATGATCGAAAAACTGTTATCCCTTTAGACACATATTCTTATAAGGCGGTGAGCGATGTGCAAAATATTTCAGAATATGTTTACACAGATTTTCTTCAAATTTTGTAGGCTGTGATGCTAGAAGCCGGCTCGGGTTCTAGAATAATTTTTGTAAAAAATTAATTTAGCGACTATTAAAAGAAAAAGCCTGTATTTATAATGTGATTTTTTTGTTTTCTGGCAATTATAAGAAAAATCTTTTAACAAAAAAAAAATTCATTTTCGAACAAATATACAGTAGAAATTTGATAATTCGTCATGCCCGGGACCGGAGGGGTGATGAATTACAGAAATAGACGAATTATAGAATATGTCTATAATTATATGTATATAATATATAGAATAGAGGAATTAATAAAATATTTCTACTTATTTAAAGGAAGATATCCCTTCATTTTGAGTACTTTTTGTTTAATGGAATTTCAGAAGTTAATTAGAAAAACAGCGACACTACGTACTTTCGCTTTTTAGGAGTGACGAAATATCGAGTTTCCACTGCATAATTTCTACAAATTTTGAAGAAGACCGATATTTTCGGTTCCCATGTACCTATCTTGGTCACCGATCGTGAATTTGAAAAAAAAAAATTTCTTGGAAAAAAATGCGAGGTATGTATATGCTTTATACGCCCTTATAAAACCTTCACAACTTTGTTAATTCCAAACATACTGCCATAAAATTTTCCAAAAATACTTTTAAAAATAATAAAACTAAATAGTAAGAAATAAAATAGAAAAACTAAAGGATCCACAAATTTTTTAATCATTCAATCACTAGATATATAGCAAAAAGTGATCTCAATCACCATTCAAAAATGTTCCTAGGAATTCCAGAAAAAAGTATTCTTAGAGTAAAAAACATAGTTTACAAAATAAAATAAAAAAGTTTTACCTAAACTTCTCTGTAAACGAACACACATAAATAAGTCTTCATCATTACTGTCCATCAGTAGACTTGTACCATTCATCATTGTTCACTTTCAATCAAATGCACTCACGATTTAAATAAAAGTTTCATTCAGCTGTTTACAAAAGTCAACTAACATTACTCCAGAACGTTACACAAAACACAAAAAAAAAAAAAAAAACATAAAAATCGCAATTGGCAGTTTGAAACCATTGGACACTAACTACAAGTGTTGTTCTATTTGTCGTAAATCGTGACCCAAACAAATTATGACTCCAACGTCCGACGTTAAGTACGTGTGTTTCTTGTATTCTGATTCTGATTTTTATATGTTTTGTTTTGTTTATTTATTATGCTCTTGTGCATTTATGTCTTGCAGCCTATTAAAAAGGGCTAATAATAACACGCTCATATATACACATATAATGTATAGAGATCTAAGTTGTTGTAAATGAATCATAAGCTGCATTTAAAAAAAAAAAAAAAAGATATTGGCAAAATGTAATATACAGCTGTCTATTAGTTATTTTGACATCACATATCATTTGTTTTGGGAAAACTGTTTTAAACTGTGAATGAAGACAAACAGAACTGACGTTCTCGAACTAAACTGAACGAAGACTAACAATTTTCTTTAAGATGCATCGAGCACACAGTTCACATGGTTCATATACCTAATTATATTAACTTTCTAAAAGAAATAATTAAATTAAACTCACTATATGTAAGGATAGAAAAATATAACAGGGTGAAACTGTTTTTTTCTGTTCCACTTGTGAGTTCTATCCATTAGTTACTACTTACTACTTGGATGTGAATGAATCACTACAGAGTAAAGATGTCAAATTTTTTTAAAGGAAATTTTTATATGGGATTAGGAACAAATGACAGTGGCATTACAGATAATGTACCTATTTTTCTGGACTCGAAGTAAAAATTGGGTCCTGTCGAGAACGGGATTAAAACATAAATCGGACGGAAGAGAAATTGAGCGAGATTTTACATATTTTTCCGAGAATGAAAGTGGGTGTGAGTGGCAAATTGATTTCGAGAGTTAGCGGGAATGGATAAGCAAAATTATTCCTGTGTATAGATACAGTAGTATTTTAACTAAAAGAAAGTTTTTTTAAGGGGAATTCTGAGGTAAGGGGATTACAAATATTTTAAATGTTAACCAAGGCAACACTGACAAATAAATAAAAGAGAGATAATTATATATCTTTTATATTCAATAAAAAGAGATAAATTGTGAGAGATATTTATATATCTTTGATATTCAATAAAAAGAGATAAATTGTAACTAAGAGGAATTTATGCTCTTTCTTTTAGTTAAAATTCTACTGTATCTCTGTTGCAGGCTAACTCAAGAAATATATTTTAAGTCGTTTTACTTTAGCAGTCTTACTGTTACTGAACTGAATATAAAATAGAGAAAAAAATGCAAAATTTTTTGTCACTTCATGGAGAATTTCTTATCGATAAGGAATTAAGAACAATTCATCTATTTTAACAGGGTTCTCCTATACATGAAACTTTGGTATAAAGACAAATAGCAATAATTGCTAAATTGTAAGAAATTGGTTATTATTAGAGATATTGGTGACTGAACACATAGCGCCGAAACAGATTTTTCCATACTGGAGCATAGTATGTGAAAAAATTTGCAGTGCTTACGAAGGGTCACATTAATACCTACTGTTAATAATTTTGGTGTATAAGGCTATAAATCTTTTCTTCTTAGCGTTTCCTTTTTGAGACGCTGGAAAGATACACATATATTATGATAACAATTTTTTTTTTTTTTTGATACCTTTAGTTACAAAAACTCTATAACAGTTTCAGTATAAACTTTAAATATAAGATTTCTGTAAAGACTTAATCTAACTGTAGATAAGTATTTTTTTTTCAGAATTATATTATTTAACTTACTCTAAGAACTTTATAATCGTCGGTATCTGTAGATACTGTAAATAAAATAATATATTTATGTATTACGCGGTATATGATTATTTAATTGAAACATTATATTGTTGTTATCTGTGAATATTAATTCATGTTTTGAAATGTTAACATTAATTTTTGTTTCGTTTGACTAACGAAAGTCAATGTTAACAAACAACAAAATTTTACATACCTACGTGTTTTTATGCTCTTGTAAATTTTCATAGGTACATAGTAAACAAGGTTAACGCGACTATAAAATATCATTGTGAAAAACAATAGCAAAAATATTAATTTTCACAATGAAAATTCATAGAAAAATTATGTTAGAGTATTGGTGGTGTAATGACAGTTTCATTATACCTAAGTAGTAAGTAGAAGGCATTAGTAGGACGGAAAAATACAATATTGGTACTAGATGCACATAATATTGAATAAGCTATAACCTAAATATTTATTTAAAATGGCTGGTGCGTTAGATACAATAAGAGTACATTAAAAATTACATAGTGATTGAAAAACTATCAAACTGGACCGGCTGGGACTCGAACCCAGAATCCTTGATAGCTAGTCAAGCTCCTTTCCATACTAGGCTACCGATCCCTGTTCGAGAGTCACTCTAGTTTAACAACCGCTTAGCCAAAGAGAAGCAGTTATTTTAATTTCAAATATTATCGAGTGCTTATGAATATTACTAAGTACTGCGAACTTTATTCGTATTTAAACCATTCTCCATTTTCAATTTTTTTAATTTTTAATTTTTCTTAAAAATTGTCAAAAGTGATAAATATTTGAATTAACAATCTTGCCATTAAAATTTTTTTTTTTTCAATTCGGAATTGCAAAAGTTTTTTATATTAAATTTAGGATATTTTATAGTTACTTGATAAAATTTAGTACATTTTTTGAAGCTAAGTATAACCGAAAAATGAATTTTTACACTATTATTTTGATAAAAGGCAATCTTAGGGTACATCATAATTATTACCTTTCTAAATACTTTAATTTCTGTAATATATGTAGACGCTACAGAAGAAATGACAAAGTAAAAATATATTTTTTTTATGGTTGGTTTTGACTTCGTATTTTACATCAATTTTCAGTTCTAGACATGTTTTTCGAATTTAAACAGCGGTTTTGTTAAATTTCAATAGCTAGAGTAACTTTATTCTAAAACCACTTTTCACTTTTAAGCGCACCTGTATACAGGAAGATGTATTCAAATTTTTATAGCTCTATTTTTAACTGAAATATCAACCATTATTTAAAGTTTTTAGAAAAATATTATATGAATAAGTTTTATATAATTTGTACAATTAGAACGGTGTAAGAAATATTAAGGGGGACCACTAGTGTGACCGCTGAAAAAAAAATGATTGTTGGGAATTTTTTTAAAGAAAACTACTGTATGGAATGTTTTAATATTTTAAGGATATATTCGTTGATATATAATAAAGACAAGATAAAATTTTTGGACAAAAAAATTGAAAATTCAGTGAGTTATTCGAGATCTACCAAGGCTCCAAAAAAAGTTCCCCCACTGCTGTAGTGATAGCGCCTTCACAGTGCCTAAAATCAAAAAAACCAAAAAATCTATTAAACTAGAAGTTATTGCCCGTGCCGTGAATCTCAATCGAAAAAAAAGTTGAAATTTAACAAAATGGCGGAGTTTTTAAAACAAAGTTTCAAATTTTGCTCGAAAGTTTAATAATTTTTGGCCTGCAAAAATTACATTTTTTATTCGATCGGAAAACTGGAGGTTCATGGCACGAAGAAACATATATAAAAGAAGCTGCAATAAGAATCAAATCGATCGGATGATTTGTCTTCGAGTTATAACTGCAGCAAATTTGAAAAATGTAGTTTTTCTTTATCTTACCTTTTAGTTTTAATCACTGAGAAATTTACTAAAATTATTTATGATGTACTCACTATAATGGTCATAGTAAAACTAGATGAGTCTTCTAAATGTGCCAGGGTCTGGCTGCTCCACAACATGTGACTAACAGCCACGTCCAAAAACTCCCGAACTATTAACTTTTATACATTTCTCAATACCTCAAAGTTAACAATGAAAATCAGAATTCGCTCTTCCGATGGCTGTAACTCAAAAAATATTTGAGATACGCACTTCAAATTTTAGTATGTTATTTTTAGAGGTATAGGCTATCAAAACATGCAAAAAAAATTTTCCAATTTTTTCAAAATGGCACACTAGTGGTCCCCCTTAGGTACTATACTTTTAAGTTTAAAAACATGCCACACAGAGCTCTACATAAACTTGCGAACACCTATTTTCATACAAAACTTTTACTATAATGCAGGTACAACGATACCACTTGTGTATCTGGACGACACACTTTCAACTAAATAAGGCCAACCGACAAATATTTTAAATAGGGGAAAATGATTAATTACATTACTAGCATCGTTAGCTAAAAGAAAATATTAGAATATAAAACAAGTATATACTATCCTATAGAGATATTAAGCAATAAATTACCACAAAAGTACAAATTGTCAAATATAATATTAGTATGTCATATTATACAGGACAATTTAACTCATAAGTCATATTAAAATATTATGGTTTTTGCATTTCTATCGTGAAAGAAACCAAATTTATCGTGAAAAAAAGAATGGTTTAAAACATTTCATTGAAGTTTCAGTTGATAAAAATGAAGCAAAATTTTTTGTTGGTAAATTTAAATGATTTTATAAACCTAGTAATACAATATTAAATAACAATGTGAATTATATTGATTTATTTTATTCGTTAAATTGTGTTATTGTATTGCAAACAAGTTTTCCTTATTTTTTCTGAATAAATTTGTATTTTTTACGACTCAAAATTGTTGCTAAAAAGCTATGCTGCCATGTTTTTGCTAGCTGACAATTCTGCGCGTTAAATTCCATGGCTAAAAATTTTTAAAACACACCAATGAAATTTTTTCTGTAAAAACCTCTAATGTACTAACCCATAAATTGTTTTTAGATTTTGCGTATACTTTTGTAAAAAAATACACAGGTTAGTGCATTATTAGAGGTTTTTACAGAAAAAATTTCGCTGATGTTCCAGAAAACATTAGTGTAAAAAAAATTTTAAAAATGAATTTCTTTTTATACAAAATTCTAAAATTTATTTCTTTCTTTTTCAAAAACTGGCATATAGATTATGTAATATAACTTTATCCTAACTAATACGTATATCACAACTAATTAAATATCATATAAATTTGATAAAAAAATTGTTATTAAAAAAAAATTAATTTTATTTTTTAAGAAAGTAAGGCGTACAGTGACCTGAAAATGTAAGAAAGCTACATTTGATTAGAACATCTTATAAAAAAATACCACCCCAAATGCGTCTGGGGCCGCTACCCCACGGTTACCCCACCATGCTCATTCCTTACACCTAAAGGATTACCGTTTATACCTTCGACCATTATAGATTTCACTACATTACATATTTCATTACACTCTCACCTTCGTGAGTTACCTTCATTAAAAAGTTTCCATATCAAAAAAAATTTTTCAAAGAATAAATCCAATTCTAAATTTTATGGACATGATGCAACGTAACGTAACAATTGGATTCACATATTTGTGTTATGTACTGTTTTATGAATGAAATGACCGGATTTCCGATTTCATCAATAAATAATTTTTGTTCTTAAAATAATACATGTTCATTTTTGTAAACAAAAAAGTAAGAGTGAGTATGTGCCTACGTATTGATTATAATAACCGGAATAAAAATATTAAAATTAATTATAATAAAAACTATAAAATATTTTTGTAACGTTAACAAAATTATAATAACTGTCGATTGCGTTATTGTAGGCCTATTAAGTTCATCAATGTACAAATAGTAACTGTACCAGTTACAATTATATGTTAAATTAAAATATAAAGCTTTTTCATTTAAAAGCAGCAAACATGAAAAAGTCAAGGTTTCAGATTTGTTTCATATTCACGTTATTGTATCTATAAAGAGCCCTGAGTCAGAACATGACACCAGTTGTCCCAAATTAATATTCGCTCCCGAGGTATTTAGGTCACAAAATTGAAGCAAATAGCATAGTTTTTTGTAATTTTTTTGAAAAAATTGTTATAACTTTAAAACGGCTTGCTCAAATTTCATGAAAATTGGTACGCGGAATGGAGAAATGTCGTAGTATAGGTTGAAACTGCAAAAACTTTTTTATTGTATAGTTTTACCCTCCCACCCCCTCAAAATAGTCCAACTTTGGACAGACCTGGATCAAAAGTGGCTTAACGTATTTGAGTGATTTTGGTCTCATTTTATGCAGAAATCGATGCTATTTCCATATATAAAAAGAAACGGGTCGACTTTTGATGGCATTACTGTGAAAATCAAGAAAAACTGACAGTCTGTGTTAACAGAGTACTATATAATATAATAAATAATACACTTACTACAGAAATGTACCAAGTAAACTTATTTAGTTTCATTAATTTTTGGATATGTTAATCTTTGACAACTTAAATAACAGTTACTGTTTTTATTTGTTGGGAAATTGTTCAAAAGGGTTTAATGACCCCCTAGAAAATTAAAGTAACAAAATTTCTCAAATTTCTTTTTCAGTGGTAGCATGGGGGTTAAATTTTAAGAGTAAAAGTTAAAACACGGTCAATTCAGTAGAAATCACCCAGCTATATTATTCGACATTTTTGATTTTCCTAATTTTTAACTTCCCATAGGAAGTTATTGTAATGGGTCCGATTTTACGAATCGCTAATTTTGACATATCTCCATGTTTGAAGGTCACTAGAATCCGAATCCATCGTTTTTAGCGTGATGTCTGTGTGTACGTTCGTTAGTTCGGTCGTTCGCGAATTTTTTTTCGTCTCGTATATCTCGAGAGGCGTAATCAAAAAATGAAGACCGGATAAAGTTTTCAGCAAATTCGGAGTAGCGGTTTGTTTTTTGTGGTAAAAAAACGGAACTAACTTCATTAAGATAACAGATTATATGGATTTTTTTCCATAACATTATTATATAATGGCGTAAGAACCTTCCTTGATGTTAAAAACGCCAGTATTTTATTACAAAATTAAAAAAAAAAAAAAAAACAAAAAAAAAAAAACCAAAACAAAAAACAAAAAAAAAAAAACAAAATAAGAAACTTGAAAAATTAGTTTTTGCCAAAATATATTTTGTCTCGCATATCTTGAGAACAAATGATGTTATCATTTGTTTGATAAGGGTGGAGCCCGCACCCATAGGTACAGAAGGCGAAGTCCCCGGTATGGTGGAAGAGGCAAAGCCTCTATCGGGGGTCCAGGCGAGGAGTCGCCTGAAATGAAAAAAGAATTATTTATGTACAGTAATCTCTAGCCTTTAAGGACACCCAATGGGAAGTTGACAGTGTGGGTAGACCTGTCCCCCAAATTTTTTTACTAGTTATTCACCAATAATAGGTGAATTAAAATTTTTTTAGACTTACACTTCCTTTTAGTGGCCATTTTGAGTTTGATTTGGGAGCGTTTCTAACTGAAAACAAGTACTGCGTAGGTTTATGTATAACTGTTTTTATTTGTTGGAAAATTGTTCAGAGGTGTTTAGTCATCCCCTAAAAAATTAAGTTATACAGTTACGGTTAGGGATAATTGCTTTTAGTGAACATTTTCTTAGAAAAAAAGCCATATTTTACCCTAAAAAGTGAACGCCAAACACGACTTAACGAAAATCTATCAAAAGAAATACATGCAAAAAGGACTTGCTTCGATTAAAACTCAGTTTTCTAAAGACAGTTGCTTGTTATTATCCGAAACAAATCCGAAACCTTTATTTTCGGATACGGTTTCAGTTTCGGATGTTTAATTATTTCGGGTATCCTATAGTTTCGGTTACGGTTACGGATATCCATAACATTCCTGATATTTATGCTATGTACTGACTTTTTGTACACTTTGTATTAAACGGAAAATGCAATACATATGTAATTAACATAATTTGTTTTTCATGAAATCAGTTACATTTATATTTTTATAGTACAATAGTTAGCCGGTAATAATACGTGATTGCTGCAGTACCTATTATAATTTGTGACACTGTTATCAGTGGTTACATCTTTTACGGTTATTAATCACAAAATTGAGTTAATTATAGGGATTTTTTTTGAACAAAGCGAATTTGAATAAAAATAAATTACGTAATCTAAATGAAAATTATAATTAATGTATTATCATTATTTAAATTAGTTGTGTGAAAATTATTGGTTGTCCAAAAAAAATAGGTACAGAGACATAAATCTTTCACTGGTTTAAAATGTTGGACCACATTAGATTAAGATATTAATAATAGATAATAATTATAACATAGTTGTTTAATATTAATTTACTCACGGTTGACGTAAAAACCTGAAAAAATGTGTTATTTTTTAGCTGTAGTCAATCAATTACTTCGATTCAGTATATAAGTTTGTTCTATGTCAAATAGTTAATTAAGATTTTAAATACGAAAGTGAGTTTGTTTATTTCACACTTTCATGTCTAAACAGCCAGTCGCCCTGAAACTTCGCACAAATTTAGGACAGAAAATTAGCACAAAGTAGGCAGAGGAAGATACAGGCTACTTGATACCCCAGCAAAATAGCTGCTTCCTGTGGGGAAATATATTTAAAACACATACAATAACAAACACTAGCTATTTACCTACCATAGTTGTTTTTATCTAATTTTTGGTGAATAAGAATATTAATAATTGAAGAATTCTGTTACTACTAAAATATAATATATTTAACTCTTCAATAGTATTTAATACATAATGGTCAGTTATTTATAATAACAGACACTGCAAAAAAAGGTGCATCAGTGCTGTTACTTAATTTGATGTCATAATTTTAAATATTGCACGGGTGAAGACGCGAGAAAAAGGTAGTACTTGTAGCAATGCCTACATCAATATTATAAATGGTAAAACATAATTTCATATATTTTTAAAACAAGTTAATAAAAATAAAAAGAGAATTTTATAAATTCAGAATTTAATCAATATATATATTATTGTTCAAAATTAAATTTACAAATTTGTATTTAGACATCTAGTGAATTTGTATAAAAACAATATCGATGCATTTCTGTTTAAATTATGATCAAAAGTAAAAAAAAAATTAATGCTATGGCCATCTAGTAAATTTCTAATGAACTAACACTCAAATTACATGTTTTCATAAATGATTCCAAAATCAGCGGCAATTATATTTTTATATAAAATTAAATTACAAAATCGAACTTATTGATTTTAATATTTATTTGTTTTATAAACCAAATAAGGTAATGTTTCACAAAACAAAATCTTATTGGTTGATCCATAAAAGTTTAGCAAAATAAATTATATAATGTATTCAAATTTAGACTGGTAGCGTCCTTTTCAAAGATAGAACTTTCTGAGTTCACAATGGATTTTCACGAGAGAACCTTCTCAGTTCACAATCGATTTTCGCCATGGAACATTCAGAGTTCATAATAGACTTTCACAATTGAACGACATAATTAAGATTACCATGAAGACGGGATTAAGTTAATAAAATTCGCACAATGGAATCATTTTCGAAACAATATTTTAAACCATTATGACAATCAGGAAATGTCAACTCTACACTTACGAGATAAGTAATATTACAAATATTCAATTTGCTTTAAAAGGAAAAAATGAAAATTTAAATTAAAAATAAGATTCAAGTTTAGATTCTATCTTTGTTTAACGCACTTGTAATTTTATTCGCGTTCATAATTTTCCTTTAAGAGTCAATCGTCATTGTGATATTTCATTTAAATACTTAAACTTCATATATCATATTTACAGTAATTTTCACTTGTTTCAATCTCACTTATTTTGAACATTTTCGTCGATGTTTGGTTGTAAAACATGTTTACAAAATTAAATTTCGAAATACCACAAACTTAATCATACACAATTAGTCACTGTAATATTCGCAATATCACATTTAAAGTAGGGTAAAAGACCCGATTGTCGAACGGGGTTATAAGTCCGAACAGTTTTGACATTTATATATTAATGAAGTTATTTCTGAAAGAAACCTCTGATAAAAAAAATTATTATTAATAGAATTATTATTTTTCAATTTAAATTCACCTCAATAAAATGCCTCCTCACTTAATTTAAGAAATATATATATATATATATACCGAACAATTTTTGTTGAATTCGTGAATTTTTAATATGATGGATGATCATTATTCAAAACACATGAGTTATAAATTGTAACATTTTTCACCGAATTTTTAAAGTTATTAGCATAATAAAAGTATACAAATAATTGTTATTAGTCCACTTAAGAGATTAGGATAGCTAAATTATATTTTATATGCGTTAGGTATTATTTCTAGAAGTGTTCCTTCTTGGGATCCAAGTTTTAAGGTTGGGTACCCCATTTTGAGAATTAAATATTACATATCTATTTTATAAACATTTTTAATTAATTTTTGGGTTTAAAACACTTAACTAACCGTTTTTATAATTTCACTTTAATATTTTATTTATTTCAGAACGTAAAATCAATTGAAAAATAATTAATAATGAATTAAAACTTCGAAATTAAAATAAAAACGTCAGACATTTAGATTTGAAATAACATATACGTCACTAATTAAGTATATACGTCATATACTTAATTTAACTGTTTAAAACACAGAACAAATAGAACGAATATAACTGTCTCTTTTCTGCAATCACTTATGTGGAAGTATGTGCATTTTACAGAACTATGTTGTTATTGACTTACAAGTTACCAATGGGTGTGTTTCAATTGTTGTGATATTGTTGGTGTTGTGTTACCGTATATACGTACATCTACGTAGCGCATACATATCATATATTTTTTAACATATGCGTATACAAGACACGTATACACATAACCATTTAGCGCACTAGCACACACAACTCCGCGTGCTCATATATAACGTAGTGGTGAGATATCTTTTATCCTTTAGCGTTACACTGATTTCAGTAGTATAGAAATATTACCGCTCGTTCTGTGTTATTCTGTGGGAAAAGATGGTATGTATTGTATGTCATGTACATTAAATGCGTGTTTTTTCTTACGGGTCAGTGTGTTGTTTTTTTAAAGGAGGTTAATATATTCTGTCCGTTTTTTCATAGACGGATAGATTATAAAATAAAAACAGTAATAAATCAGAATTTTTGGGTTATATTTTCTTAAAAACATATTCATTGGATTAAAAAAACTTGGTTTCATACTTATTAAGAAAAAAAAATGGGTGTTTTGTTTATTTTTTAATTTTTTAAGCTACTTTAATGATACAGCTAAAAATAGTGTTCGGTTATCGGGTCTCTTACCCTAATTTAAATCTTTCATATTGTTTTCATGAAATTTATTATTTATTTCAATTGAATTTATATCGATCTCAATTTTAAAAGGAACATTCTCACTTTGAGGTTAAATTTAAATATTTTCGCAGATGTTTGTTTAGCCCATGTTTTATTCAGAATATTCTAGTCACACTTGTTATTATTCTTCGTTATTTATTTCTATATGTAAAAACCATTTATTTAAATACTAACTTAAAGATAGTTTAATCACCTTTTAATCACAATGTATTTTCTTTGACAATTCTTAATTTCGTGCATGAAGCGTTTAGTCTGTTTTGTTTCACTTTACATGTGTGTATATCTTTGCAGGGCCAAATTAGCCCTTACAGCGGGCGTCATTTTGGAAAAATTCAAATGATCCAAAATCACGCCCTAGCAAATTTATTTTTTCATTCTATCATAAGATTTAATCAATTCTTAATCTTTGTCATTTCTCGATTTAAGGGAACCAAAATTTTTAACTTAGCTAAAGATTTCATTTAAAATAAAATCATTATATTTCAAAATGTATTACAGTAAAACTTACTCTGCTAAACGCAATATTTTTCTGATAACTTTGTATTACAATTTTGTATCTTGTATTTAGAATTTTAAGCGCGTTATTTTGTAATTCCGTTAATTTTAAAATTGTAATAAATATTGTTAATAATTTGAAAAATCATGTTTAATAACTTTCGTTTCCCTATATTTTTTCTTTAGAAATATTTTCAGATATATTTGGTACGGGGATGCGACCCACTCTTTACCTCTGGGCAGGCACCCAACTTTCCACTAGTGCAACAGGTTTCTAATAGCCATGGGCCCCTGTTAGGAACCCCTTTGATTTCCCATCTAACTTACCAATTCAAGTAGCCGAGAAAACCCTCATAACCTAATTAATCTTCAATACACGTAGCAAAAGGAAGACAACCAACCACACCCCAAAACCTTTATTTACAATAATTTTTTATATTTTTTATTTTTTTACGCTACATACTTTATAAAAACATAGAAACTGACAGATTAACGTTCATCATACTTCAAATAGTAATCGCAAAAAAGGAAATTTAAAAATTTAACAAAAATTAACGTACTTTTATAACAAATGCAATACATACATATTAAGTAATTTAAAAATGTTATTAAAGTTAATGTTTATTTATAAAGTATTAATTTTGGATTTTTATTTATAAAACAGAAATTTTGGATTTTTTTGGAAAGAAAAAATATCTTCATAAAGGCCTTTCAGTTTACTAGTTAAGGTCCTTTTTTAATATTTAAAAATAAAACACAAGGCAATTGGCAGATAAGCATGCCCTCGTACGAATTGTGTTGGTTTTTTTCCTGCTAACTGCTATTGGCACCAAATTGAAATTTACTGAGATTCAGCCCTTAAAAACTTAAAAACCTTTTCTTAAAGCCCCGATCAGTCGGACACTCATCATCAGTTTTGAAACCACCAAAATAACAAATCGCTTGTAGACTTTCAATCACATTTCGCTTCTAGGCATTCAATACCGAAAATGAAGGGAAAAAAAATTCGACTCCGTGATGGGGCCCCGCTGCTCACGGTGTTTTTTAAATCTTATAGGTATTTGGAAAATTATTTATGTATATTTTAACGCAGATGTTTGTATTTTTCAATGGAGGAATGACTCACTTTTGAACGATATTAAATCAATTTTGTGAAAGATATTACACCTATCTATTTGATTTTGTCATTACGAATTCCAAATTGATTTTTAATGAATCTAATATTCATAGATATATCCGTAATATAAGTAAGTATATGTCTACATATTTATGTTACGTAAAATGTAATAACACATTTGAATACTACAGGTATACTTCAGTTCAACATTAAGTTAAATACATTTTCATTCTCAATTTTAAGGTAATATTGAAAATATTAAATCATTTTTATATTAAGATAATCTCTATTTTCTCTTAATGTTGCCAGACTATTAGAAATGTGTGAGTGCATGAAATTCACGTAACTGAAATAAAACACTATAGATTTCGTAACATGGAATACTTCGTAATAGCATTTACTGTTTTTGTTATAGTCTTAACCATTACAGATATCATTATATTTTCAGTTAGTTTCGCTACAGAAACTTCGAAAAAAACATTGAATCATGATGTTATACTTTGATCTTTTTAATATTTTACTTAATTTTTCGTTTAATTATTAATACAACTGAATACAGTTGGAAAATCATTGTTATGCATATACGAGATCTCGAGTATATAATGAGTCCGGAAAGTCATGTTTTACCGGGCGAGTAGGTAGTCTTTAGAATGAACTTGCATGTGCTAGACGTCTGCAAGTCTAGTAAAGCGACTTTCGGATTATGACGGAGGTACATATTATATTAATTTGTATTCAAATCTATACATATAAAAATTCGTCAAGTGCGTGTTTGACACGCACTAACAAGTAAAGGTCCCGAGGCCGGACCTATCGATTTTGATGAAACTTAAATATGTTGTAGAACACTAAAAACTAAGGGACACGTATTTTTTTTTTATCTGCGGAAAAACGGTTTGAAGGGGTGAAATCGCCCTCCAAATATTGGGGTAAAAATTTAGTTTTTCAAATATCTCGAAAACAGTAAGAGATAGAGCAAAAGTTTAAATTGGCGATATTACTCTTTTTTAAAGAGCTATCTATTGATATGCAATTTGTTCAAATTACATCAACAGGGGTGGTTGGGGGTTAAAATTTAGGGGTTAATTTTGCAAGAAGGGGGTGAAAAATAAACAATATAAAAATTTTGTTTACAGATTTGAAATCTACGTCAAAAAATCTAATTGACCTGTTTTTGCTCAATATCCTAATATTAAGTCTAGGGGTAGTTAACTAGAGGGTGACTATGTCGAATAATCGTACTATTTGGGTATTTCAAGAAGTTCTTCTTCATGGAAAATAGCTTAAGACAATTAGAATAACGTAGAAATGAAATTCTCGAATTCAAAATTGAGTTTGAGCAACATTGGAGCGGGGGTGAGTCACCCTCTTAAATTACATACTAGTTTACTTACACTAATTTTTGCAATTAACACACTGACAGGGGGTAATAATGTCACAATAGATGGTTCTGAAGTTAGACTATCGTATGTAAGGTTTTTATTAGGTTTCGTTATTTTAGGTTAGGTTATGTAATTTTCGGTATCAATAATTTTCGATAAGGAAAACTATAATATCCATTAAAAAACAAACCTAATAAGGACCTTACATATGATAGTCCAACTTCAGAACCACTTATTGTGACATTATTTTACCCACTATCAGTGTGTTAATAGCAAAAATTAGTGTATATAAACTAGTATGTAATTTAAGAGGGTGACTCACCCCCTCTCCAATGTTGCTCAAACTCAATTTTGAATTCGAGAATTTCATTTCTACGTTATTCTAATTGTCTTAAGTTATTTTCCATGAAGAAGAACTTCTTGAAATACCCAAATTGTAGGACTATTCGACATAGTCACCCTCTAGTTAACTACCCCTAGACTTAATATTAGGGCATTGAGCAAAAATAGGTCAATTAGATTTTTTGACGTAGATTTTAAATCTGTAAACAAAATTTTTATATTGTTTATTTTTCACCCCCTTTTTGCAAAATTAACCCCCAAATTTTAACCCCCAACCACCCCTTTTGATGTAATATGAACAAATTGCATTTCAATAGATAGCTCTTTAAAAAAGAGCAATATCGCCAATTTAAACTTTTGCTCTATCTCTTACTGTTTTCGAGATATTTGAAAAATTAAATTTTTACCCCAATTTTTGGAGGGCGATTTCACCCCTTCAAACCGTTTTTCCGCAGATAAAAAAAAATACGTGTCCCTTAGTTTTTAGTGTCCTACAATATATTTAAGTTTCATCGAAATCGATAGGTCCGGCCTCGGGACCTTTACTTGTAAGTAATGTTCCTCACAATCAGTGGTCATAACTAAAACTTCTTAACCCTAGAATCATACGTACACGTCAAAACGACGTACGAACTTCTCTACCTGCTCCAATACTACGACTTGTTGTTACTTGTTTGCTGTGAGATTTCTGTTATCTAATTTACTTGTTATTATAACACACCACATATATTTATTTTGTTTATAGTCATTGTCGTTTTGTTTATATTGAAATAGTGTCCGTCAAAAGGACGTCGATGTATGATTAACGTATGATTTTTTTGAAGATTTTGTACACTACATATAAAAGTTTTTTTATAACTTATTAAAGATATGGATGTTATAATTAATTTATTCAATGATTATAATAATGTGAAAGATGATTACAGCTGTTTGACTTATAGAGACGACATAATACTGAAGTTTTAATATATTGAATCGAAAACTAAAGAATGCATTTCGAATGACTTAATAAAAGATTAACAATTTATTTTGTGGAAGATATTTCAATTTTTATTATTTTTTGAGATCTTATTCGAAAAATTACTAACAAATTTTAGAAAATTTACAAATGTGCCTAATGGGGAAATAACTACATATCTATAGGAATATTTATGACTGAGAAATTTCACATTCTGTAAAGTCACACATGTCCACTGACTCATAATAGTTCATAAATTAATTATTACAATTGATGTATTTATCTATTTTTTAATTTTTATAATGAAAATATGCTTTGATAAAAAGATTAAAAAAATTAATAAATATTTACATTAAGAAATTTTTCCAAATTCAATTTTTTTAAATATTTTGTTCGCTTTTGTAGTATTGTTATCTAAAAAAAATGTTTTTTGCAAATAAACTCTAAAACTCTCCGTAAAAAGTCCATCCGTCAAAACGACGTCGATGTATGATTAACGTTTCTCGTAGACCAACGTATGATTCTAGGGTTAAAATATAACAGTCCGGACACATACGTTCACGATGTGACACATACGAACACGATCGTTCTGAAATCAAAAAATAGGTTATACTTTAGGAATAAAATTTATTTATTAGGAAAAATATTTTATCCACCTTCATATCCCATTATAAAAAATTCCTGATTGTACGGAACACTGATGAAACAACTGATTGTACGGAACACTGTTAGCGCAAGTACAACTTGCACTTGACGACTTGTTTTTATTAAAGCTAATTATGTATATAATAAAAATTAGAAATAAATAAAGGTTTAAAAAATATTAACTACGATTTTTTTATTAGAAACACAAAATTACAAAGACAACGTATTTATTATATCACAAAAGTTATTTCTAATGAGTTTATCGTAATTGGAAGATTTTCTTGATGTACATGTACGAATAAATAAAGAAGTAATAAAATCCTGACACGTTATTTTGTCCACCTACGTGCACATTTTCTTTTTCATTATATCAAATCTTTACGGACGAACGGAAACGGACGAACTATGACGAAACGAATAGGTATAAAATGAGCGAAAAAACGGACACTGAGAGCCATCTTACAGTTGGGGAGAAAGTACAATGATGTGCAATATGGCCCTATTTTTGATAGGATTCTATATGTATATAATTTTTTCTATGAATTATGTGGACTGGTCGGCAAGTATGTAATTATCACAAATACGTAAAGATGGCTCTCTGTGTATTAAAATAAGTTATTAGACAAAGATAACAATTTTTAGAATCTGTCCTATTATTAATAATTTTAAGAAAAAACAGCGAAAGAAAGAGATAAATATATACACGCTTCTATAAAATAGAAATAGAAAGAGAAAATTTTTTTTTATTGCAATTTTGTTGTTAATTTCATATCACAAGTAAACTTGATTGTGCATTGGCCACCAAACCATAGAGTTCACAGGTACATGAAATACAAACAATACATAGTCCTCTTGCGTATATTCAATATATGAATGTAAAACTCTATAATTATTTACCATTTGTTCTCTGATTTACCACTTCTCTCAAATTTTCGGTCACTCATCAATCTTATAATATTCCGAACTTACACGAAGTTAGTTCGGAACATAATAAAACTGTAACGAGACCATTTTTGTACATGGAATATTTTTTGAAAACTATACTGGTACTGTGAATAGTTATCAATATAGATATCAAAACAGCGATCTTTAAAATTTTTGTTTGTCTGTTCACGCATCACGCAAAAACTTCTGAACGGATTTTAATGAAATTTGGTGTGGTGATAACTTATTGCCTGGGTCAACATCCAAGATACCCTTTACTCCGAGAAAATGTTTCATTCCCATGGGAAACTAGAAAAACCATTCTGAGCATGTGCACGTATTACCCGAAAACTGTTGGACCGATTTTGACGAAATTTGGTATGGTGATAACTTACTGCTTGGGTCAACATCGGTGATACTCTTTACTCCGGGAAAATATCTCATTCCCACGGGGAAATAGAAAAACCAATTTGAGCATGTGCATGCATTATGCAAAAATATTGTTCTAGGCAAGCTTTGTATAATTATTACACTTATATACTTCTCATTGATTTTATAACAATGCATTGCGCGAACGACGTCAGGAGTATAGCTAGTTAAAAATAAAGTGTAAAAGTTACATAAGTAGTCATCTCTAATTTTTTTAAAGAATATTATTGCCAGAGCAAATCTGAAGCATTGTTTTTTTCGATTGAAATATTAATAGTAAAAGTTATTCAGCATCAGCAGGATTATTCGTTCTATAGAGAAGTAAATAAACATTTGATGAGACTAGTCCGAAAAATTCTGAGACTGTTTGATTGAATAATAGAAAAAAGTTTTACTTTTGTAACAGTAAGTTTACTTTATATGTAGAAAGTATCGATTGTGAATTAAAATGGTTCTTATTGAACGTGTCAAATTTCATTTTTAATTATTGATAATATACAAAAATGTCGTACAAATGTACGCCCACTAATCACATAATAACTTGATGTATTAATAAATCATTTAATTCTACTTGATTAAAAATCAATATCATTGTTCATAATAAATAAATAAAATGGAACTGACAGGAATTATTTTATTTAATTTTGGAAGATATTAAAGTAACTGAAAGAACTATAAAGTTTTTCAAGTTTTTAAGAAAAATGTTCAATTGCTAACTAACCAATCATTGACTAATCAGTGACCAATTTGACCAAATAAATCTAAAAAAATGTATCTTCTGTAAATTTCAACTCCTTGTTACAAACCAAAAAGCGGCGATTTTTTTGTTTTTTAAATGCTTGCAGTTTAAAATCGGTGTAATTATAGGTTTAGTGACATATAAAATTTGTTTTCTTCTAAAACCTCGTTTGATTTTCTAATTTCTGGCCACCTACTGAGGCTGTATGCTGTGCGCCGTAAAGGAATTTTTTAAGCATGCAAAAGGAAAATAAAATGTTTCTTGATACTTGATGCCTGATAATGTGCTAACAAAAACTATTAAAAATGTGGTTTTTGTTTTAGTTTCTAACCCTAAATAACCCCTTAACAGACACATAAAGACCAATAAATTTGCCTTTTAGTCCTTTTTTATGTAGTCAATTTATTTTTGCAAAAATAATCGATTGTCTATCTTATATGGTTCACTTAACGTTTAAGTAAATTTTAAATATTTCGTATAGGTAATTATGTCGGATTGTATATTGTAAAAAAACAATAACTTGAGAAAGTCTTAACCTTAAGCATTCGACATCCCTCCATTTATATGTTGTATGTCTAATAAATTATATAAACAATAACTTAACAATTCAATAATAGTGTAAATAGATCGATGTTCTGAGACAGCCCATGAATGAACGTCAAGGGTTAGATAATCTTAACGCCTTAAAGTAAAAGAAAAAATATTCTTAGAAATATATCTTCGCATTTAAAAGTTCATGACAGTATAGATATACAAAATAAAACTATGACCTAGTTCAAATTAACTAAAAACGATATGACGTCATTAAAAAAAATAAAGCAAAATTAGATGTAGAGTTTTAAGTTAGTTAATTAGTTACTCTAATTTAAATATTACAAAAGCAAAAACAAAAAGAAACAAAATATGTACGTCTAATTTTGTTTCATTTGTTACATTTGTTTGATGATGTTATACCATTTTTAGTTAATCTGTGTAGTTATATATTGTAGTTATACTCTATTTTCTGACATAGAGTTATGTACATGTATGTATAATCTTTCATAGCTTTCTAATGATAATGAATCCTTTTGATTTCAAGCCACTAATGTAGGAAGGTAGGCACTATGTATGTATCACATGACGGACGTTATAAAATGTTTCCGCAAATGTCATATACACTGACAAGTTGTACATATACACTGATATACTTACTTAATACTGTATGTTGAGGCCTATTTAGAAAATTTACATTGTATTTAAGTAAAAGGTCATGAACTATGACCTACTAGAATAATTTCTTTTTAATTTATTTCTTATACAAACAGAAAATAGTTGACTAACTACATATACGCAAGAACGTGGTATTGTTATAATGTTATATATTATAACAAGTTGAACAGTATGGTGTAAAATTGTGTATCCAAATTATGTAATTTATTTACAATTACTGTAAGCTGTGGTAACCTTATATTTAGGGTTCCATAGAAAAAATTTTGGCACCCTTATAATTTCTATGACATCCTCAGAGTTCCTATATTCTTCGACCTATGAGCATACAATTTTAAATAGGTATACATACAACACGTCTGCAGTGCCAGGCGGATTCAAGTATCTTAAGATAAACAGCGTTTAATGGATAATTTGAGATACACGTAATAACATTTAAATGATTTTGGTAAATTTTTTGATAATAAAATTAATGAATCTACTTAATAAATCTCTAACACTGACTGACAGACAACCTACAGCCTAAGCCGTTAGGTTTAGAAGGACGAAATTTAGTACAGCAGATATGAAAATTGGCGTTTAGGCCTCAATTTATAAATAAAAGTCAGTTGTGTAAACGTTTCTGGAAATTTATTCCCTAAGGGGTTAAAACAGGAAATGAAAGTTCCTATGGGAAGTTCGTCATTTTTAAAGTTAGAAACGTGGATATTGATTTAGACTTTTGAAAAACATTAAAAGTGAGCAGAAAGTGAGTACCTAATAAAAAGAAGTTGTCGATGGGAAATCCCATGGGGTATACGGCTAGTTAGTTAACTAAATCATATACTTTTTTTAACGTTATTATTTTGATTGTATTACATCCTCTATTTTCTACATTTTCGAATACTAATGTCCGAAATAATTAAGAACATTTAATATTTTCTTCAAATCAAGTTTTCTTAAAATTATAATTTTTCATGTAGGTACTAGATACACCTTACGCAACAGAGGTATAGACTTCAAATAATACCTATTCGTTATTAGGCTCCAATTATTCGTTATTAGGCTACAATTACCGCCTGCTCCCCTACACCTACGCAAACACTTGTCTTCAATCAAGAACCCTTCCAAATAAAATTCAAAATGGCCACTAATAGAAAGTCTAAATAAAAAAAAATTTTAATTTTCGTTTTACACTTACCAATTATTGGTGAATAGCTAGTAAGAAAATTAGGAAAATCAAAAATGTTACATAATATAGCTAAGTGATTTCTACTGGATTGACCCTGTTTTAACTTTTATTCTTAAAATTTAATCCCCTGCTACCACTGTTGACGCAATACCAAGATTGGCAATTTCCTAAAATTAACATAGAGCCAATGTAAATTTTTTTCTAATTTAAAAAGAAATTTGAGAAATTTTGTTATTATTTTAATTATTTAGGGGGTGATTAAACGCCTTTGAACAATTTCCCGGCAAATAAAAACAATAACTGTTATTTAAGTTGTCACAAAGATTAACATATCCAAAAATTAATGAGACTAACAATAAATAAGTTAGTTTTCTTTGTACATTTCTCTAGAAGTGTATTATTTATTATATTATATAGTACCTACTCTGTTAATACAGACTGTCAGTTTTTCTTGATTTTCATATATGGAAAGAGCATAGCTCCATTTCACGTACCAATTTTCATAAAATTTGAGCTAGCCGTTTTAAAGTTTTAAAAATTTTTTCAAAAAAGTTACAAAAATCAATACTACGTATATCTATATCTCGGGAATGAATGTTAATTTGGGACAACTGGTGTCATATTCTGACTCAGGGCTCTTGATAGATAAAATACATAACGTGAATATGAAACAAATCTGAAACCTTCATGTTTCCATGTTTGCTGCTTTTAAACGAAAAAGCCCATATTAAAGAGTGGGAAGGAAAATATTTATAGTATCTCAACCGTGGGTTCATGTAATTTAAAAATCAAAAAAGCAAAAACAAACTGAATTCGAATGGAAATATATAATGGAATACGAAAAATAAAGGAAAATGAAGTAGGAGAATCGTGTCTCTAATGAAATTTTACATGCAGGTATGTTTTTGATATTAGGGAATATTTATCTCTTAAAAATTAATTCCAGATCATTTTTAGAAATGCTAGAAAATGAACTAAATACATAATTGTTTCTGGCTATTGTATATTTTGTGGTGTTATCTAATATTTAATGACACACTAAAATAAGTGTTTATTTGTGGGCCTGTATTCAGTACTCTTCAATAAAATATCTTTAATTAAGATAGTTCTATTGTGATATGTAAGAAAAAAAGTTGTGAATTAATAGTATACTAACATCAGTATTAAAGTGTTGTTATTTTGTCGATATTAGCATCAACTCGATAGCCTTGATATCAACAGAGCACCTAATATGTAGTATACCTATATTGTTGGTATATGTTGTGAACTTTTATAACATGGTTAAACAATGTTATAGAAGCTTTCAATATAGATTTGTAAAAACATTTAAAAATATTATTATACGTCTGACAGAATTGTAGAATTTTACGAGGAATTGTTGCACATGAAACGAAGTCATATTGAAAAAGTCAAAATTACATCATATTGAAGAACAAAATGGTATCCGAAATTTAGGCACTTTACTGAAATATGGAATCTTTATCTAATTTTTCTATCGGGAAAGCGTGTGATTTAAGTTCAACAATTTTTTAATATTAATCTAACAATTTACAATGAAAAGGAACTAGGAATTATTTAGTTTAGTAATTACGTGTGATTTGCAGAAACGATTAAAAGAACTACCTTAAAAGTGTTTGCCATACATATTTGACTGTAAAAAGAAATTTAAATTTTTTATTTATGAAATGAACGCACGTGTAACGTAAACTATTTATCTTTGTGTATGTTTATACAATAGCTAGTGTACGTATTTCGTGAAAAATAAATATTAAACATATTTCTAAAAAAAGAAATACTGTAATTTTTACTAAAATTAGTACTTGTATTCACATGGGTGACGTTATTATTATTTTTTTTTATACACTATTTTCCTTTTAGTTGAATAAGCATGTATAGTGAGCCACAAGAATGTCAAAATGAAAATACAATAGAAGCTCTCAATAATACCAAAGTACAGAAGTGGAGTAAAATTCTTGAAAAAGCTAGCGTTTTTCACTGACACATTTATTTTGATTCCTTCTGAACAATTCCAGCGTTCAAAAAGACAAAAAATTGTTAAAATTTTGTTGTTTAGCACGTACAATTATTAGCCGAATTTTTAAACTGAAAAAATTAGACTTATACAGCCTATACGATAAGAACGGGAAGAGGCGAGAGTAAGGGCGCTATCCGTTTTCGGACCCGTAGAACACGAACCTGACGAAAAAAATGTCTGATATATATATATATATATATATATATATATATATATATATATATATATATATATATATATATATATATGTATATATATATATATATACATATATATATATATATATATGTATTTATGTATATATATACACACATATATATATATATATACATATATATATATATATATATATATATATATATATATATATATATATATATATATATATATATATATATTCCCGCCACCTTTTGACGTGTCTCGCCTATAAAAGGCAAGAGCTGAAATTCCGATCATTCCGACGCACAACAATACTATCAAAGTGGGGTCAAATTTTCGGTAAATTTTGGATCCGACCCAACCTTTAAGGGGTTGAAGGGGGGCAACAAAACAATAGAACTTTTACAAACCGGTTGAAAATAATGTCTCGGTCAATTATCTACAACATATCCAAAATTCAGCTTCCTAGGATGATTTGGAGCGAGTAGAGAGGGGGAAAAGTATTTTGGCTGTATCTAACACGCCCAAAGCCCCCCAGAATTAACGTAGAGGGTTGAAATTTGGTGTGTTGATAAGGTTCGTACCTAGGTTGAGCTTTTTGGAGGTTTTAATATTTTATCCCAACCCCCACCATTTTTAAGCTACAATTTCATGCTCTTTCGACGTTTACGAAGTTTGTACCACTCGCACAGGTCACCCAAATAAACCTAGAGAACTGAAATTTTGTATTCGGATTTAGTTAATATCAAGTGGATGCCTTTTGGGGGTCTCAACTTTTAGCGCTTACTCCTATCATTTTTATACCAAAAAGAACATGATTTTTCTTGTTTTTTAACAGTTTCGTTCGGGTTATATCTCCCCAAATAAACCTAGAGGGCTGAAATTTTCTGTACAAGTTAAGTTACTAGCCAGCCACGGCTTTTTGGTGATTTAAACTTTTAATGCTTACCCGCACGATTTTTACGCCAATATTTCCTTAACTTCTTTGTTTTTTTTTTCTTTCACGCGTCTAGAGACTCTCTAAGGAAACCTAGAGGGCTGCAATTTTGTACATGTATTGAGTTAGTATCCAGCTAGTGCCTTTTAGGGATTCCACATTACTTTTCCCCCCACTTTTCCCATTTTTATTTCGGAATTCAATGGTATTGTTAAATGTGTTTTAAATGCTTTATTTTTATTCTAATACAAGTAGTAATTTTAAATATTTAAAAAAAATGAACTTTTATAGCAAATGCAATACATAAGTCACTGTTTATTTATAAAGTAGGAATTTTGGAATTTTATTTATAACATAGAAATTTTGGAATTTTTGGAAAGAAAAAATATCTTCATAAAGGCCTTCCAGTTCACTATTTAAGGTCCTTTTTTAATATTTAAAAATAAAACACAAAGGCAATTGGCGGATAAGCATGGTTAGGAATGCTCTCATACGAATTCTGTTGGCTTTTTTCCTGCTAAGTGATACCGGCACAAAATTGAAATTTACTGAGATTCAGCCCTTAAAAACTTAAAACCTTTTTTTAAAGTCCCGATCAGCCGGACACTCATCATCAGTTTTGAAACCACCAAAATGACAAATCGCTTGTAGACTTTCAATCACATTTCGCTTGTAGACGACATTCAATACCGAAGATGAAGGGAAAAATTCGACTTCCGTGATGCGGCCCCGCTGCTCAGGGCGTTTTTTTTTTTATGGACTGGTAATAATCTTATTGAGAGTGGTATTATTCAAACGATGCAAAATCCCACTCGATGAAATCAATTCAAAATTTCGTTCAGAATATAATTGCATGGCGGAGGGGGTACGATCTTTACTTAGAGTATTAAGTGTGATATTATATATTGAGAACTTACACTGTACTATTTATACATGCATATCTATACATAATTCTATAAGGTTAGGCAATATTAATAGTTCTTAGGAACAAAGACTATGTGTACTTTGAGAACTTCAAAATAAAAACGGAGCTTTTGATCTGGAATTCCATTCTGTCATTTACTCACGCATAGCGCTTATAAATAATTTTTAACTCTTCACTCACAAATAAAAAGTGTTCCGCAGTTTTCGATTTTTAATCTATGGTTAATTTTTTTAATTGCATCTTACTTACATAGAGGATCGTTAGTTTAGGGAGTAAGACGCCTGGCTAGTTACTAGGAGATCCGGGTTCGAGTTCCAGCCAATCCAGTTTGATAATTTTTATTACTATTTTATTCATTGCTTCTAAAATGGTATCTCAACAATAATTACGCAATATTCTTTTTCGAATAGTTCAACTTGTTTACTTCGATAAGCAATATATTTCTGATATATTTCTGCCTAAGCGTGTTACATTAATCAGTTATGGCCACCCGGTATTATTCTAACATTGAACTAAAGAGAATTACTAGTGCCCGGACGTTTAGTGTATTATAAATCATCCCTATAGTTTTTTTAAAAATTTGAAGTGGTATTATATTTATACCAAGAAAAATGTTACATTCAATTAAATGTAGGACACCTTATTCACATAATATTGTTCAACAAGCCGACAGCTTCTGTGTTTTGAATTTTTTTTATAGCGTTAAATTAATATTTTGTTGATTATACACAGGTATAAAAGCAAAAAAAGTGCAATTCTTAAATAATTAATGGTATATTTCAATACATCTATTGATTTGTGAAACTTTTGTTTTATAAATCCTAACTATGTGTACGTAGATTAATTAGCCACTGTATAATTTTTAACACATATGTGCTGATATCGTCCTATACCAATGTGTCAGTCACAGAACACATATCAGTCGTATCATTCAATGAGTGACTGAAGAGGTAGGTAGGTATTCATACCTCTACTATCAAACACAAACACTGCATTCGTATGTATAATATAACATACTGCATACATGTCGTGTCACGGAATTTTCCCTTGAACGCACAATGGGGTTCTGCTTCGTTCACCAGTGGTTCCACCAGAGAGTACGAACAATTAGTTGATCAGGATCTCCAGTTGGTCTTTGATACGTAAATACCAACAGAAACCGTAATTGTAGTCACTGCTTTTAATATCTTGAAGATAACACTGACTCTAATTTTGTTTTATAAAACTTATTTTATTACACAACTGAAATTGACTGATTTTTGGTCTTTTAGAATAAAAGAATTATTTAATTCTTAACAATTACTTTATTAAAATCACTTAATCAAAGATTCGTCTTTACATTTCAAAATTCTATTTTACAATCTCTTAATTTGAAAATAATTCAGTCTTTTTATACAAAAATTCTAATACAAAAAATATGATAATATAAATAATTTTGAGGGTGGAACAATGGGTCCGACAGGGTGGTGTGAGCTGTTGGATGTTGATAAAGTTTGGTGTTTTCGCGCCGTTGTGCTAAAACACTGCAGCTGTTGAAATATTTGTCCATCCTGATGCATATGTTTTTGTCGGCAGGATAGCGATAGCGAAGCGTTATCGACAGGATGTAGATACGCGAGTGTTAATGGATCTTTATCGTATCGGTGGGTACCACATACATATAACATATTATGTATATTATGTATGAATATCCTTATTCATCGTCATCAAATTGTTGATCATACGGAGATCAAAAAGATACATTAACAAGTAATTGCAAGTTTTTCTTTATTTAAATTATTACTTCAAATGCATGTTTTTATGTAATTAAAGTATGTAGTTCAAAACAATTTGAAATATTAGATAATATATTTAGTTTATTGATGTCTGTTGTCTATTTATCAAATGTCCCGACTAACAATTTTACGAAAGTACGCTCCTTTAGATAATTGTTTACAATTTTTGCGATGAAGAAAAAAGAATTTTTTTATAGGTTTGTTTACATAATACAAATGTAGTTGGACAATACAAGTTTTGTTCGTTCGTGGCGCAAGTGATGTTACAAACTTGATTTGGCAGATTGTACTAATTATCAATTTGTATAAACAAAATATACCTGAATGTCATCGTTTCCATACCTACCACAATAACTATAGAGCGCATTTAGAAAAACTTGGTAAATGTATCTATAAAAAATAGATAAATTATGTGCCGCTTCTAACGAATGGTGATACGTTTTTTCGGCAATTTTGACAGGATAATTTATTACCTGCACTATAGAGTCCGGGCTATGAGAATTACATAATACGTTGCGCTTGATTTCAAATTGATGTCTGTGTATAAATATGTATACAATATTTACAAACATTATACATAATACAATTAGAATAATTGAATTCTATTCAACCGTCTAACTACAGTTAGCAATTATCATCAATTTATTATTGAAACTCTGTCTGCGCATTGCTGTTGGTTATTAACAACTTTGTGTTATTACATTTATATACAGTATTGTCGGAAAGTTTAAGACCAGGGAAATTTAATAAAAGATTCTTGACTTTAATTAATGTATTTGTTACCCTAAATTAGTGAACTGGCTTAGTTTTCATGAAATAGGCAGTATTTGCCAAATTTTAGATACAGGTAGGTATAACGTTTGCATAATTCGTGGAATAAGCAATATTATGCCTAGTACGTTGAATCAGAAGTTGCTTAATTCGTGGAACTGGAAAACTGTGACAGATAGTATAAAGACACCGCTAATATTAAAATTACACTTTGCCCAAAAATAGATAACTGAAACACATTTATTTCAGGTTTGAGACAGTTATGTAAGTTAATTATTAAAAACTGCAAAATATGTATTTATTCCAACTGTTGTTTAACATTTGTTTAAGAGTATTTTTAATGCGTTGCCAAAATTAATCTGGACTTTTTCCATTTGGGTGTTAAATTCAATTCAACATTACCAATGTTCTTAGATTAATAATTATCATCTCTAGCCAGTTTCATATCAAGGAGTGTGTAATATTACTGAAAGGAAATAAAAAAATTTGGGACGAAAATTTAAATTATCGATAACAAAGCGCGGTGCTATTACAGCATTAAAGGAAGAAAGTAGAACTGAACATTATATAACCACGAAACTCAAAATTTACAAAACATCCTAGTTTACCTATATGATCATATGATATATAGCCCTTGATCTTAATCTTCATAACGGTAGTGTACATATTATGTTGACAATATGTACCTATCTAATATACTGATTGTTTAGATTTGATTGCAATATAATACAAATAATGTACTAGAAAGAAAAATCTGAAGTATGTACACTTTTTACAAGTTGTAAGCAACTCCAAAATTTAAATAGAATCATATGCTTTACTCTTTTTACGTATAGGCCAATTTTATTATCTAAAAAGAGTAAGATATATGATTCTATTTCAAGTTGTTTACAACTAGTAAAAAGTGTACCCACACGGAGAGAAAATTCCTATAAAAATTACTGTGCTCAGCACTACAATCGACGTGTAAAAGGCGAACATATTCAATTCTGTAAGGTAAAAATATAAAGATTATAATTAATCATAAAAAATTTAAAGGATGGAATGTTCTTTTCGTAATATTATCTCCGTAAAATTTGTAAAACAGCACAGTAAAAAGTTCCATTACCGACAAAAAAATAATTTTTAATTGTTTTCATTAAAAAAATTACCATGCTAACATGCTAATAATAGAAAGAAAAAAAACAGAAAGAAGGTTGGTTGTGTTGGGAACGCTGTAATGAAATGTACTTCACTCAGCGAGTTACATGCGAACCATAAGTGTGGACTATGGAAGAAACTTTGTCAGACAGTTCGCACCAAGCACCTTGATTTATCAGACTGTGTTACAAGCAGCTATCACAGCTAGTAGTCAGTTTCTTTTACACTCTCTTAGGACGATGTCATCGTTTAATTCATCTTTTTGTTATTTACCTATCTTTAGTATATGTATTAGAATATATTGTTGGCAATCATTTTTGTATACATGTTTTTGCAGGTACAGTGCAACCAACATAAGGTCGCGAGTCAGATGCGCAAATGAAAGAGTACGACAACAAGAATTAAACTATAATATATATGCATAAGAGTGTGATAAAAGTTGTGTTAGCACCACATTAAATTTTACCATGCTAGCACATATTTTTTATTTTGGTCGTCAATCGCGCACGGATTATAGGGGAGCATGGTAATTTTTCTGAAATTTTCTCTACAAAAATTATAGGATTTTTCTCTACGTGTAGTTATTTATAGTCGATAGAAAAAAGGGATCTATAATTTCAACACATTATATTTTAAACTGATATTTTGATTTAGGTTATGCTTTTTGCTGGGAATCTTTTTAAATTATTTTCTGAAAATCGGAAATTGGTACGTATCTAAAAGGTCATACCTCTTATATTGTCAAAAAAGCTACACCTCTACAATTTTTATTATTTATTTTCAAGTGTCCAAAGTGTTTTTAAAGACTAAGTACGAGATATGAAATTTTACATGTGTGCAAGAGATAGAACTGATTTGCAGCAAAAAAATTTTTTCTTAATTTCTTGAGATATTTGAATACCCATATTCGAATGTGGGGATAAAAATTCTTTGTCACGTACCACATCGTGTGAGATATCGTTAGAAAGAGTTCGTAAAATAAAACTGACGCATGTAGGATGCTGTAGTGTCAAAATACCGAATATCTTGCCCTCTCTCCGGTAATTTTGAAACAGGTGGTCCAAAAAATTTAAAAGAATTTTTTAGAAAAAAATGATTCAGCTAAGTTGCGTCGGTAGCTTTCAGAAATATAGACAAACAAATTTTCAAAAACAAAAAAGTTCGTAATAGAGGAAATGGTTCCTAATATATTTATTAGGAAATTTTATTAAATTTTGTTTCGAGGTACGTTTCAGTATTAGTCCAAATAATTAAGAGAAATGCTGGAATATGTACAAAATTTTCAATTTTCGTGAGCAACTCCAGAAATAATTTTACGTACCCTATTGTGTAAGATGTCGTTAGAAAGATCTTTTAAAATTAAGTTTCTTTTAACCACTTTTAAGTGTCGTTTGCTCAATACTGACTTTCAAAGTTTATCTACATGTTTCTTACTATAACGTACATAGTTATATGCGAGTTAAACTGACGCTCTTGTCAAATAGGGTCAAGTGGAGCATTTGTAATAATGGGGTAATTGTGATAACATACTATGTCTAGCTATATTGTTTTGTAAACGGGGCTGCCATTTCCGATATCAAGAAAGTATTACCTTAACTCAAGGCTAATCACCTGACAGCACTGTTTTATCGACGGACGAATGAGTAACCATTACATTTCGCGGCAGGTGTTCAAGAAACGTGGTTCCAAAATTTATAATCCAACTTTTCATCGAGTCTCATCTACATTTCTTTTTTATTTATTTTTTTTTTTGTCTAATAGTGTTGCCTTGTGTTAGAAAGATAAATTAATTATATATTTTTATCATATCTACTACAGCTTACAAGGTACAGCCGCTATTGCATTTGCCCCAGAAATTTGCTACCTTGGGGTAATTGAAATATAGGCATTATTACATTTACTTAAAAAAAGGAATTAAGCACTACATAGGCGTTGTACAGAAAAAAGTGAACGATCGTTCGAAGGTAAAATTTGTACGACGCAAGGGTAGTGTTTTTGCATGGCCAATAATGGATGATACTAATCTAGTTACGTCTGACTCCATCGTTCAGATATTGCCTAACCCTGCAATAACTAGACGTGGAATAATATCATTTGATTTTAAGTTCCTTAATATGATTATTTCATAATTTTAATTCAAAATATTTTCCTACCTAATTAAGAAATGAAAACATTTTTTTGAAAAATTCATAACTTGTGATTCAATTGTCCGATCTCATTGAAATAAAAACTAAAAATTATTAAATTTTTTCTCTTTTATTGCTATTGTCCCAGAATCCAGTCTATACACACTGTTAAAAAATTAGTTATGATTATTACAATTGCCCCTTTAACGGGGTAAATGTAATAATGAGACATGGTACTTAATTTCAAATGTCATGTTTATTAAAATCTACTTATATTTTTTTTTCTAATACTTAAAATAATAGCCTGATATGTGCTTTATGGCAGACATGTATGTTCATTATTAATTTCTAAGAAGTAAATGAGCAGCACCAATTGAACTTATAAGTTTAGCTATCATGCTCGCAATTGCCCCACTTAACCATACGTTTATTTATTTTTAGATAGACGTGGTAAAAATGTGCATAAAACTGTAAGTACTAACTTAATGCCATGTACTTGTCGATTTTTTTCTTATGTTGCAATTGAATTTAAGCAATCAGTATATTTTATAGGTTAGTACTATAATACATTTGTACAATTTATATTATTGTACTTAGAATTCTAATTCTTCTCTAAAATATTCAGTGTTTGGTTTTTTTTTTATTAATGTATTTATATAATCAATCAATCAATGTTTTTTTACACTGTTCCCATTACCATTGTTCATTTAGCGTTACCATATATTAATTGCATTCTATTGTAATATTGTAATCTTCTGGAAAAAAATGTATCCATTCAAAAATTTTACAATTACGTAAATATTTATTATGTTTTGATTGACCCTCTTAAATAAATAATCAGCGATTTTTATACAAAAGAGTTCAATTGAGAAAACATGATTTTAGCTCAATATGTTTTTTGCTAAAATACTTCATTGACAAATTTTTTTACATTATTACTCGGTTTTTAGAATTTTGTACTTCCCGCACAAAATTCTTATGAAATTGTTGTGTGACAAAAAGAGATGGAAATCTGAAACTTCAGTCCCATTTCTATGAGAATATGTTTTAGGGCATTTTTTAAAATAGAACGAAAACAAACTATTAATCAAATTTATTATTTCAAATCGACATTTTATAGTTTAGATGGTCATATTAAGGTCTAGTTTTAATATTAAACCCAAAAATACGAAAAAATAAATTGGTGTTAACGAACCCCCAAAATAAAAAAAAATGCAACGTCTCTTGTAAAAGAGAACTGTTAAAATATAATATAAAGTATATTTCAAACAAAGAGGATACCGTAAAAATATTTCAAACTAGTTTTTTAATAAATTTCCATTTTTTCGTAAAAGTTAATTATAATAGACACATATAATTAATAAAAGAAATGTCACAATTAGTTTTTCCAACATTTGAAATTTCTTTTTGACATTTAAAAAACTGTAAAGACACAAATTATTTGAAGAGAAAAATAATAAGGCGTGGACTGTAATATAATCACTGAAGCAAACTGAAGGAAAAAAAACGCCGTGAGCAGCGGGGCCCCATCACGGTAGTCGAATTTTCCCCTTCATCTTCGGTATTGAATGTCTACAAGCGAAATGTGATTGAAAGTCTACAACCGAATTGTCATTTTGTTGGTTTCAAAACTGGTGATGAGTGTTCGGCTGATCGAGGCTTTAAAAAAAGGTTTTAAGTATTTAAGGGCTGTATCTCAGTAAATTTCAATTTTGTGCCGAAAACAGGTAGCAGAAAAAAAACCAACACAATTCGTACGAGGATATTCCTGCCCATGTTTATCCGCTAATTGCCTTTATGTTTTAGTTTTAAATATTAAAAAAGGACCTTAAATAGTAAACTGAAAGGCCTTTATAAAGATATTTTTTCTTTCAAAAAAACAATAAAAAATAAAAAATAAAAAATTATTTTATAAATAATAAAAATCCAAAATTCCTACTTTATATGTATGTATACATATAGAATTACCTATATGTAATATAATATGTATGTATGCAACTACCTATATGTATGTATTGCTTTTGTTAAAAAAGTAAATTCATTTTTTTTTTAATTTTTTAAAATTACTATTCGCCTACTGTGTGTTAGAATAAAAGTAATTCATTTAAAACACATTTACAATACCACTGAATTCCGATGTAAAAATGGGAGAAGTGGGGGGAAAAGTAATGTTTAATCCCTAAAAGGCACTAGCTGGATACTAACTCAATACACGTACAAAATTTCAGCTCTGTATGTTTTCTTAGAAAGCTTCTAGACGTGTTAGAAAAAAAGCAAAAAAATCAAGGAAATATTGGCGTAAAAATCGTGGGGGTAAGGGTTAAAAGTTGAAACCTCCAAAAAGCAGTGGCTGGCTATTAACTTAACTTGTACACAAAATTTCAGCCCTCTAGGTTTATTTGGGGAGATTTTGACCCGAACGAAACTGTTAAAAAACAAGAAAAATGATGTTCTTTTTGGTATAAAAATGGTGAGGGTAAGGGTTAAAAGTTGAGACCCCCAAAAGGCACCCCCTTGATACTGACTCAATCCCAATACAAAATTTCAGCCCTCTAGGTTTATTTGGGTGACTTGTGCGAGTGGTACAAACTTCGAAAACGTCAAAAAAGCATGAAATTGTAGCTTAAAAATGAGTGGGGGTGGGGGTAAAATATTAAAACCTCCAAAAAGCATAACCTAAGTATGAACTCTATCAACAAACCAAATTTCAATCCTCTACGTTAATTCTGGGGGGCTGGGGGCGTGTTAGATCCAGCGAAAATCGTTTTCCCCCCTCCCTACTCCCTCCAAATCACTCTAGGAAGCTGAATTTTGGATATGTTGTAGATAATTGATCGAAACATTATTTAAAACCGGTTTGGAAAAGTTTTATTGTTTTGTTACCCCCTACCACCCCCTTAAAGGTCGGGTCGGAAAAAAAATTTGCCCAAAATTTGACCCCACTTTGATAGTATGAGGTGCCTCAAAAATGAGCCCCATTTACCAAATTTCAACTCTTAACTTCCATAGGGGGGCCCTACACAAATTAAAAGGTGGCGGGAATATATATATATATATATATATATATATATATATATATATATATATATATATATATATATATATATATATCAGACATCTTTTTTTTCTACATAATCGTGTTCTACGGGTCCGAAAACGGATAGCGCCCCTACTCTCGCCTCTCGCAGCTCTTATCGTATAGACTGTATAAGTCTAATTTTTCGGAGAAAATTCGACTAAAATATTATTTAATCTAAGATAATGGGTTGGGTCAGCAGACTGAAGCACTCAATAAGCGATTAGTAATCAATTACAACTATGATCTATTACAATGATATGTCTAATAACATATTACGCTTGTTTGCGTATTTTAAAGATGATGGAAAACGTGGCAACCGCTCAAATGTTGCATCTCAACGGTAAGTAAGTACCATTCAACAGAAAATTATAAACCGTTTCGCAACTGTTGCATTCTGCTGAATGAACCCAATGACTGCTTGTATAATGTCTTTTTGCGGTAAGTAGTGACATCTGTCACATCTGTTTTTAAATATTGCATAAATATATTTGTGTAAGAATATTTTTCATACCTTTTATATTAAAACATTATTGTTAATCTAATAATTATGGAATCACTTTAATATCCGTCCGTACATAAAAATTTTTAATTTAGCACTAATTGTAAGATAAAGTAGGGTGTTCGGTTATAAACGTGAAGTATAAAAAATTGAATTTTGATTCTGAGAGTTAATTTTAAGAGGGAAGATTGAAAAGAGAAAATAGAAAAAATAAAATTTTCAAGGGCTTCATGTACAGAGTCGAAACACAAATTCAGAATTTATGGAGTTATATCCAAACTGTTTCTTCAAAATTTAATATAATTATTTCATGAAACAATTTTTGAAATTGTTTTTAATAATAGTGAATTAAACGTGTTTGAAACAAAAGTAGGAACAAATTTTTCTGCATAATTAATTTACTATTAAAAATTAAACAAAGCTTTTCAATAATTTCAATAATTATGTACAGTCTTAAAACGATTTTATTGTTCAAAGATTAAAAAAATTTCTTTGATTATTTTCTTTGAAGCAAAAAAAAATTATTTCCCTGGTTTAAAGAAATATTTTCTAATTTTTTGAATAATTCAATAATTATATACACTCTTAAAACGATTTCTTTGTTCAAAGATGAAAAATTACCCTGATTTTTTTTTCTTTGAATCGAAAAAATATTTCTTTACTTCAAAAAAATATTTCCTCCAATTTTTTCTTTTCAGTGGTCAAAGAAATTTATTTCATCAAAGAAAAGAAGGCAAAGAAATTATACAAATAAATCGTTTTGAGAGTTTACCTATTATAATTATATATGTAGGTTTAGTATATATGTGGAGAGTTTACCTATATATAAAAGAAAAAAATATTTATTTTACAATCTACAGTTATAGGTACTTACAGTTTTAGCTACCCATTACTAATAACCACTTTTGATTTTATTTAATTATAAATTAACATTTTCATGTTTAACGTGTGTTTTTCAAACAAATTTTTTATATTAGAATTAATATTTATATTGCAATAGTAATTCAAAGTTTTAGGTAAACATTTTCAAACTATTTAATTTAATTTGTATAATATGTACATACCTTTAATAGAAGGTTATATACAAACAATTATTTTCAATCACTTATTTTGAATATATGTAATTTAATTTTTCATTTGAGAAAGAATTAATTGTCCTTGATGGTGGTATAATTCAGTCATTTGATAAAATACAATACTTATGTATATTAAATATGACATGGTTCGCTCATCATTGACATCACACTCAAGTGAAATTAATTCATGGCTGGATATCATCAGAATTCAGAATAATAAACAAACAATGGTGATGGATATAAAAAAGTCAACTAAAATATAATTTAAATGATTAAATTTTACATTATTAGTATTATTACATTATTTATTGTTGAGATATTTTTAACGGATGATACAATCAAATATGGCAGAAATTTTTATGTGTATTTGATTGGTGTGGTTTATGTATAAATTAATAATATTTTTTGCAAATATTTGTTCAGTGGCGCTTCACTGATACCTAAGTATACGTATGTATATTATACTAGAAAGAGAAATATTATTTGCGATAAATATTCTTATTAATTAAATTTCAACGTACATTAACTAACCAAAAAAAAAAAAAAAATTATATGGTGATTTGTTTCATTCTAGATACCAGAAGAATACATGATGATGCTTTACACGCTTTTTTCGTCAGTACCGGACATTGGATTACATATAATGCTTAAATTCTTAATTAAATTTTGTTACAGCCTTAGATTTTTACCAATTAACAGCGCTGAAGTAACCAGGATCGTCGAGAGGGGGACCAGGTAGGGCAACTGCCTGCGGGCCCGTTATTTCTCTCGCCTTTATATATCCGGCGAACGATGGAACGGCGAGAATCGAATGTTTCTGTTTAGAATTCAGTAAGTGTCCTAATAACGTTTAAACATTTTTTCAAAATGGTATTCTTAGATTTACGTCCTCTTCTCACTTATTGTTAGTTCCTCAACTAATTAAATGATTTACATTACATGTTTCTTTCTGCTTACTCCACTTACAAAGGAGTTCAGCAAAAAATTTTAAAGACTTATCGAATAAATCTATTACCAGTAGATAAGTATATAGTTAAAAAAAATAAATTTGATAGAAAATAGTAAAATTTTATTAATAATTATTTTAAGTAATTAATGAGAAAAATGACTAATTGCAAGCTACTGTGACTCTCCTTACGATTAACCCTTAGCCACTGACGTACGAATGTGGGACGTCGCTTAAATTATTTTTCATTCAATCATTTTCCAATGTACCAATGTAAGTCGTTGATTAACAAAAATAATGTTTCTATTAAAAATTTGCACTTACTTTATTACCCGACTGCATCAGAAGGAGGGTAATGAGTTTGGAAAGTTTGTATGTATCCTCTGATTATATTTTTACCCGACTACACCAGTAGGAGGGTAATGTGTTTCGAAAGATTGTATATGTATGTGCCCTCTGATTATGTCTGTTTCTGTGGCGCAGCCTACAACCTAAACGGCTTGACGGATTTTGGTAGTGATGAGCAAATGCAAGACCAAGACCAAGACTTGGCAGTCTTGGTCTTGTTCTTGCATTAAGAATCTTGGTCTTGGTCTTGCTAGAGCAGTTTGAGTCTTGGTCTTGGTCTTGGTCTTGCAAAATGCAGTCTTGGTATTGGTCTTGGTCTTGGTCTTGGTATTGCTAAAGAATCTTGCACTTTCTTACATTTTTTTATTAGCGAATTTTTTCCTTCAAAAATCAGAATTTTCTCTCTTTACGGTATTAATTATACTTTTAAACTATTTAAATAATTTAGCAAGAGTCTTGCTTTTTTCTTGCTATAGTCTTGGTCTTGCTCACTTGAGTCTTGGTATTGGTCTTGCAGCCATACTTATAGTCTTGGTCTTGGTCTTGGTCTTGCAAAATGCAGTCTTGGTCTTGGTCTTGGTCTTGCAAAAAAATGCAAGACCAAGACAAGATTGCAAGACCAAGACTAATTTTGCTCATCACTAGATTTTGGTGAAGAAGATGTCGCTGGATTTGTCTTAATCTGGGGATTGCTATAGGCTGCATGAAATTTCAAAATTCATCCCCTAAACAGGGGATGTAAAATTTATATAGTAAATCATTGGGTCTACAAACGTGAAATTTTGCAAACGAGTTTTTTATGTAACGTAGGGGAGTACTAAGAAAAGATTTTTGGAAATTCATCCCCTAAGAGTATAAAGTTGGAGATGAAAAGTCCATAGCCGGGTAACATAGGGAAAACGGCCCTTGACGCAAAATTGATAGTTTTTATAGGAAATAAAACTTCTTAGCCCCAGATACCTTCCTGCCAATTTCAGCCCTCCGAGGCTAATAGTTTATGAATACACAAATAGACGAAAATTTTCAAAAAAAATTTTTTGACGAAATTACTGCGCCGATTTATTTGAGTTTAATATATATTGTGTACCCACCTTAGGCAAAGTAATAAAAAAAATTAACGTTATATCCCTTTATTCTACTAATTTTTTTAAATTTTTAAATTTAATTAAATTTTTTTTAGCACTTAGCGAAACTCACCATTTTTGTTCAATATATGTCTCTTAGTACTCTTACGGCCGGTTTTACATTCATAATTTTAAAGGTTCTTTAACTAAAGCTACTTTTAATTTAAAGTCGACTTTATTTTTAGCATTGTTTTACAATGATCAGGTCTGCTTACTTTTGTTAAAGGACTTTTAAGTGTTGCATGGATAAAACGAACTATGAATGATCGTAGCCAATCTTACATTTAAAAAAAATAACTATAGAAACGAAAATATCAACATGATTGAATTTCAAAAAATATTCATTTCACTCATTTCGCTACTGCCAGAGAGATTGGAATAGAAAACTACATTATTTCTTTTTAAAAGAAATTTGTCATAAATAGGTAAAATAAATCATAAAAGAAATCGCGAGTAACGAGAATTTATCGTTCAGCCAGTTTAACCCAAAAGGAATGTTTGATATTAATCCAAGACGTAAAAATAATCAAAAATATTATCGAAAATAAGCAAACAAATAAAATTTTTATTTTATTTATTTAAGGTACGAATATTTTATAGAAAATTATGCTTATAAACAAAATTCAATGATAATAATCAGCAATAACAAATATGCTAAAGCTAACTTTAAGCAGTAAAAGTCGAGATAATTCTTACTTTAGTTTAAAGTTGACTTTTACACTAACGGGGCTTTAAATTTGATTGTAAAACAGTACCAAAAATAAAATCAGTTTTAAAGTTGGCTTTAGTGTTAAAGTCGGCTTTAAATGTGAATGTAAAACCGGCCGTATAACATATATTTTTATGGAAAAATTTTAGTTGGAATAACATAGTAATATTTCAGTATAAATGCATGCCATGTTCGGTACTACATATATTACTATTTTTAGTAACGTAATCGAGTACGAAGTGCAGATTTTTAAAATTTCATACCCTAAGGCGGTAGGACAAGGGTTGAAAATTTATATGGAACTCATATGGACGAAGTCGTAGACAAAAGCTATTATATTAGCGCTAGTATAAAAAATATTCTTAATATCAAATTCGTGATAATTTAGGCTGCCAGCCGCAGTAATCTCATATGCGTACCTATATATATATATATATTTCTTCTTCTAAATAATTAAGCAACGCTAAAAAGATCTAAATAAAAAAATTAATTAAAAAAGTCAAAAAACCCGACTGCATTTAAAGTAAACTAAAACGGTGGAAACAAGATAAAATAGAGAAAAAGAAGAATGAATAAAAAGTAAAGCAGTCGGAGGCATACTTGTTGTACCAAGTTAAACAGAATAGTTTGATGCCTCCGACTGCTTTACTTTTTATTCATTCTTCTTTTTCTCTATTTCATCTTGTTTCCACCGTTGTGGTTTACTTTAAATGCAGTCGGGTTTTTTGATTTTCTTAATTATTTTTTTGATTTTTTTTAAAAAATATGTGAGATATGTAATACATTTATAACGAAATAAGCAGAGTGTCTTAAATCTTCAGGTATCATACTTAACTATTTACAGAAAGGATTATAATTTGATTTAAATACCTATTTAGGTACGATAAGAACTTGCTACCTACACTTTTTTTTTAGATAGAACTTGATACATAGAACTTCAAAATAGACTTCTTTTACTCTAATGAAATATCGCATATCTACAGTAGTAATTGTTTTTGACGAATTACCAATAACCATAGTTGTAAAAAAAATGTAATTCTTTTCAGGATGGTTAAGTTAATAAAAACTTTTTTACGCTACAAATTACAATACCCTATATTTTTATGTTTATGCTTTTGTTAATTCTGACAATAGTACTGAAACACATTATTTCGTTAATAGCTCGTAGTGCATACATAGTGTTAATTTCATTGTTCCATTATAATTATATACATATTACCATAGCGCATGAATCTAGGACATAGATATCCTGTTAGTAGATAGATGTAAGTCCTGCTCTTGACAGCAGGATATCCGAAACAATATACAATGTAAATCCATTAGCTTAAGAAGGTATGATATTGTTTTCCCGGTTCATAATTACAGTTGGTTTATTCATACTTTGACCGAATTCTGCTGCAACACAAACACGATTAAAATCCTTGTTAATAAACCCCGTTGACTATTTTGATCATGTTTAAAATATATTTTTGTTGGACACATTGACCTATCGATACATATAAAATGCACGTCACTGTCTAACAATTTATCAACAGCTTTTAATTAAACTTTTCACAGATGCATCTTTTATTTCTCTACTGTATAATTAATGAATAACATTCATACATAATATTTATTTTCATAATACACATATACATATTCATACACGTTTATTGTTGAGTTTTGTTTTATATACTATAAAAACTTTTATTTATTTAAATTAAAATTCAAGTACATAAATATTTTTATGGCAATATTATAGTTTCGCTATTTTGTTATATCACATTATGTATGCAGATGCCGGTAATATTTGCAATATGAAATAAATTACTCTCAGTTACGTCTATGAATAATAATTTTCATAGTTTTAAAATTTTAAAACGAATACAGGTACACATATTTTAAAAATATCTAGAAGTCTAGTCTAGAAAGTGTTGAATTTGTTGACGGCTAATCGTTGAATCAGCCAAATTATCATGTTAAAAGCTGTGCCTTGTTATATACAGAAACTAGCTGCAGCCCGCGGTTTCATCCGCGTAAAATTATTTGAATAATGGATCAAATTTTATTAGATAAATTTTAAATTAAATATTCGGAAATTCTGTAAAAGATCAATTAGCCTAGCTCCGCTCGTCAACCGACCCTAAAGTAACCATCTTCATATTTCAATAGCATGGCTAATTTCGACACCGCCATGTAGATACCCGTACCGTAGAAGTATTTCTATTTTACGCCTTTCTTAGGACACCAAGACCCTAGGGGACAATTTTAACTCTATTTCCATTGTTCTAGAGATTTCAATAATATTTGGGTCAAATTTTGTCAAAATTCCCTCAGCTTTTTAATTTGGATCCTATTATTTGATAGTAGATGTACTGACGGACAATTTTGACCATTAGGTTCATTTAAATTTGATATTCTAAAATTCTGTACAAAATTAGTTCTATATAGTGCTTCACTTCGCTCGCCTAACGACTCTAGGTTAATAATATTCATATTTCATTAGCATACTTAATTTTCATAAAATATTGTCCAAATTCAACTATTTAATTTTATTTAATTCGATAGTGCTGGGGATCAATTTCGAACTCACTTTACATTTAAATTAGATATTCTGAATTTTTTTATAAAACCAGTTTCTTATACTGCTCCGCTCTGCTCATCCAACGACTTTAAAGTAGATACATTCAAATCAGTCCCGGCCTGGCCCACCGGGACACCGGGACGCGTCCCGGTGCGCCCTCCTCCTGGCAGAGGATCGGCACATTTGCCCCCAAACGTCACATAAATTTTATAATGTTGCAATAAAAAATTATTGCATTAAAAATATTTGTTTCTGTTGCCTTTTCTAGTATTTTTATTCAGAGTTACCATTCAATTTTTTGTGATTGTTATTGCAACGGTTCAATAGCTAGTGCTATCGAGTCCATACTTCGATTCTGTTTGACTTAAAATTATTAAAACCCGTCTTCGTTCCACTATGACAAATGAAAGTTTGGAGGCTTTTATGATGATGGCAGTAGAGAAGGTTGTCCAGAACAAAGTGGAAAGCGAAACGGTCACAGAAAAACTTTGCATAAGTAGTACAGAATTGAAACGTTTTCTTTCATACTGAAGGAAGGTTTTAATAACAGTTAACTTGGTTTTTTTACATTTACAGTCAATTTTAATAATGTTATTACAATTTGTAATATTAAATATTTCACACTTTATTTTATTTTATTTTATTACACAGTAATTCACACTTTTTTACAATAAATTATGTTAATTGAGTTTGAACCTGCATCACAATTTGAGAGTCAGTCCACCACCCTTTAAGGTTACCCAGGCCGGGCCTGATTCAAATTTGAAGAGTGTACCTAATTTTCATGCCATAAGACCTTTCGGTAAATACCCATATTGATAATTTTAGGGGCCTTTTAATATCGGACCCTTTTTGAATTTTGAAGCCCGGGGGTTTTGGAGAACATTTTGGAACTCGCGTTAATTTATTCACAAAATTTGAGCAAAATCTGGTGTCAAGGTCCGTCCAGGCGTTTACTTTTTACGTTTTGTAGGTCTGCAGAACCCTAGGGGACAATTTTAATCTCACCTGAATTTTTTCAAGATATCTATATTGTTTGAGAAAAATTTAGTCAAAACCCGCCTAGCCGTATATTTTGAACCACTTCTGGGTCCCCAGCACCCTAGGGTGTTATTTCAACGTCACATTCGTCTTTTTAGGACCTCAGTAATGTTTGAGCAAAATTTGATCAAGATCCGTCCAGCCGTTTATTTTGGACTTTTTCTTCTAGAATCCTAGAGAGCAATTTTAACCTCAGATTCATTATTTTAGGGTTTCAGTACTATTTCAACAAAATCTAGTAGAATTCCTCCAGCCGTTTACTTTAAAATAGTCTATATTACAACATAGGGTATTACCTATCCACCAGTGAATCAATTTTTGAAATCGGTTGCCTTGCTCATCAAACGACTCTAAAATACCCGTATTCTTATTTCAGAAGTATATCTAATTTTAACAGGTTGTGACTTTTGTGTAGACAACCATACCTATTCAGATTTTTAAGAGTGAAGTACCTTCAGTCATTTAGTTTTGGGTAATTTTTATTGCTTCAGACTCCTGGGGAACAATTTTAGACTCACCTTTATTTATTCCAAAATTTGAAAAACGTTTGAGTAATATTTGGTAAAAATTCATCTAACCGTTTATTTGCAATTTTTTGGGGGGATTCCAAGACTTTGGGAGACAATTTTTAATTCACGTTTTCTTATCTCTTAGCTATATTTATTTAAAAGACACGAACTATTTCAAATCCATAAATTTTGAAAAATTTTATCATTTATTAAAAATAACATTAAATTTTAACAAATAAAAATATTAACAATTTTTTAAGTAATAGATTTGAGCGTTACTTTATGGTATTCCATATTTGTAAATAATAAACAAATACCTTACTTCGCAAAATACCACTTTTATTTTTGAAACTGTGACAATATTGTTTCGGACCGTTAGTTCATTTTCAAACAGAATAAAAATTACGTTCGATATATGCCTTATATACTAATTTTATCTACTTATGCTTAGAAGGGGGAGTGGTATGTGATGTGGAAGTGGAAGGGGTGGGGGGTAGTGGGAGAATCCGAAAATCAAGAAAAACAAGATTGCATGACATGTGACAAAAGGCAAACAAACACGTGACAAGAGATTGAAATTGAAATTGGCAAAAAGACAATATTACAGCAAATACAATATTAAGAGTTTAAATAAATTATAACATTGAAAATAAAGTTGAACTGTAGATATCGGTGTAGTCATTTAAAAGGTGACTGGAGTTATGTTTATTTATTTCAATTGCTTCTAGGATTGTTAACTTTTGTCCTTCGCTTGCCTCGTATAACACGGTAATTTCCCATTCTAGCATGTGTCCGGTATCAGTTAAATGCCTCGCAACAGTAGAGTCGGATTTCTTATTTCTATAAAATATGAAATGTTCTGCTCACCGGATTTCAAAGTTTTTGCCAGTTTGGCCGATGTAAAAACTATTACAGTCTTGGCAATTTAAGTTGTAGATATCCGATTTTTTAAGTTAATAATTTTTGTTTTATTGTTATACTATATTAAGTTTCCTAGATTAAAGCCTGATTTAAATTCTATATTTACGTTTGCTTTTTCTAGAATTTCTTTATATATTACCAAAATACGTTATAGTTTTAAAGTTAGTTTTTGGTTCTGGTTTAACGGAGGGGTAATTTTTTTTTTAAAATTTGTTTAAATTTTTTCATAGCTATTAATTTATCGATTAAGTCGAAATTATATCCGTTATTGAAATAATGGAACATTAGGAGTGGAAGTCATCAGGAAAAAATAAAATGAAAGATTAATTTAATTTAAAAATTGCGCAACCGGTTTCGGAAGAGCTAGTGCTTCCGTCTTCAGGCGTATTCCTTTAATAAAAATAAAAACAATATATAAAAATACAGTGCATATTTATGAAATTAATAGTAAACAAATACTTGTCAAAAAACATGCAATTACTTACATGGAAAAAAATTTATAAAATAATATCACAAAAAGGTATTTTTTATGAAATTAAAATTTAAAATTAAAAACTTAAAAAACATTGTTGTATAAAAGACAAATTATTTGTTCGATAATTACATTGTGAATTAATTTTTAAAAAAAAAATATATAAAATTCAGTTACAGTGTTGGCAAACAAAATGACAACGTGCGAAAAAAGTTGGCGGTTTATATATGTTTCGGCAAAGTATTGGGCGCGAATTTGTTGAAGGTGTGACTGTATTGGCTGTCAAGTTCAGACGAGTCCGTGGCAAGGTTGGCGTTGGGATGTATGGAACATATCCAGCAATGTTCTAGAAAGAATCTTTTTCTAGAATGTGCTTCTGTTTGTATTACTGTGGGGTTTTCAAAATCAAAACGATGGTTGTTGTGCCATGAATGTTGTGCTAGGCCGGAGCTAGTGTCGCCACGTTGGACATTCCGACGATGCTGATCAAGTCTGTGCGATAGTTTTTGTTTGGTGTTACCCACATAGGCCGCATCACAATCCCGACAACGGATCATATAAACCACATTTTGACGGTTGCTTGTGGAGGTTGAGGGTTTTAAATTTGAATAAAAATTTTTTAGGTTTGTGGAATATTGGAAAGCTGGGTGGAGACTAAAAGGTTTCAAGATTTTTTTAATATTTTCAGAGTGCTGTCCGGTAAAAGGAAGAGAAAAATAATGTTTGTTGAGCGTGTTCTGCTTAAAGAAGTTTTCGGAACAATTATTGAAAAGTCTATGAGTCAATTTTTTGGTAATATTCAATATTAATTTTTTGGGGTAGTTATTAAGCGTTAAAATATGTTGAGCATTTTTCAGCGCACGGGGACGGTGAAGATGGTGACTCAATCTGAGGGATCTATTTATCAAATTTGAAGCTACGTTATATTTTAATTGTGAAGTGTGAACTGAGTGATAATTTAGGATACGGGAGGAAACATAAGGCTTTCTATACCACATTGAAGAAAGAAGATTTTGTTTTTTGAAAATAAGTGTATCGAGAAATGTTAGTTGATTATTGTTTTCTAATTCTATTGTAAATTTTAGGTTATGGTGAAAATTGTTAAAATTAAGAAGTACATGGTCCACAAAATCAAAGGGAATGGCTGTAAAAATATCGTCAACATATTTAAAGAAAAAGGGGACAGTGCAGTCTAACCTGTCTAAAACGGTATCAACTAGATGATCCATGACGATATTGCAGGCTGTTACAGAAAGGGAGGCCCCCATTGGAAAACCAGATATTTGCTGGAAAAAACTAGTATGGAATTTTGTGGTGAAAAAACTATTATTCAAAATTAATTGTAAACCCTCAATAAAAGTGTCATAGTCTAAGTCAGTGTTTTTTTTAATGTTATCCCAATTTATCCTCACCTGATCAAGAAAAATGTCCACTGGACAATTTGTAAAAAGTGCTTCTACGTCAAGGGAAGCAAGTTTATAACCTGTTGGCAATTTGAAATTGTTAATTTTGTTTACAAACTCAAAGGAATTTTTTAAATCATATTTGCTCTGAAAGGATTTTCTTATAATACCGCTAAAAAACTTGTCAATGTTGTTAAGGATGGAATTATTGGTGGCACAAATGGGGCGGAAAGGTACCTCATCAGGGGTGTTGAAAACTTTATGGATTTTAGGGAGGAAGTACAAAATGTAGCTAGTCGGAAGCACTAGCTCTTCCGAAACCGGTTGCGCAATTTTTAAATTAAATTAATCTTTCATTTTATTTTTTCCTGATGACTTCCACTCCTAATGTTCCATTATTTCAATATTATAGTCATCTAAACCTTTATATTTATATCCGTTATTATTCGCTATTATTTTTGTATAATTTATTTCTTTTTTAAAATTTTTTTCCGACAAAGGTATATTGCAAATATACTTTTGCTACAAATGCTGAAATAATTTAAGTTTTACACCCACCACAGAATATGAATAATTACTGTGTCTATAGGGTTACATGACCCATGTAGTGTAACTAAATTGCCACAAATGGTATAGTTGAGTTAGTTGCGGTGGACAGTTGCGGTGGTTTACTGTACTAATTGTTTTTAAATTTTGTATACCTATACTTATTGTTGGTTGTTATAACAGCGGCGAAGAAAGAAAAAACTAACCATCAAAATAAAAAATTCTTCGTCCACGGATCGGCCACTTTAATAACAAAAAAGTATACAAAATTTCACAATAATCAATACAGTGGTTTCTGAGAAATCGTGCTCACCATATTTGTGTTTTAAAAAAAATACGTTTTCAAGGCAAAGCGCTTAATGTTTCGAGTATAATTTTTTATAATTAAAGAAAGACTTTTTAGTTTAAATACATAAAAACACTAATTCCAGAACGACTCCCAGGCACACTCAGGCGTACAGAATAGTTTTATTCAACAACGACGTGGAAAGGGGGGGGGGAGAAATGGTACTTAGTGTCAATTTTTTGAAATGCATACAACTTCCTAGTATAAACAATGCTTTAATTATTAATAGATTTGAGCGTTACTTTATGGTATTCCATATTTGTAAATAATAAACAAATATTTTACTTCGCACAGTAAAGTTACAGTTTCAAAATAAGGGTGGTATTTTTGCGAAGTAAAATATTTGTTTATTATTTACAATGCTTTAATTATTATAAATATTTCTGGTAATATTTTTAATATGATTTATTCAACAAAAACGCAATAAAAATCGATGTTCACCCCAAAGAGTATAATATATGTAACGCCTTAATAATATTATTAACTTTTATAAAGAAACTGATAATTTCTATCACATATTTAATTTTGTAAAAATTAAAAAATTAAATTCCAATGACGGAATCCGATATAAAATTACGTTGACATATCATATTAAGAATTATCAAATTAACAATATATGTGGTTGACTCCGATTTGTCGGACATCTGATATTAGTAAAATCAATATCTAGGTACTATCACAAGCAACTTTTGTGCATTTTAGAACAGTATGCAGTTTAGTGTAGATTGTGGGTCAGAAAGCAAAGATCACATTAAATCACGGGGAAGATTTATACTTCGAATTTACAAGGACAGTAACGTCAGGAGAAACTTACGATTTTGTTTCAAGTGTAAAGAAGTACTACTGTCATAAAAAATGTACACCAATACCTCGCTTTGCGTCGTTTCGTTTTGCGTTTTTTCGAAGTTGCATCGCTGCTGAATTAGTACTAATTTTCACTGTAGTAGGTCGTTAGATTTTCAAAGTTGCATTGTTCTGGGTTCGAGTCTTTAATTTTTGTTTCGAAATTTGCTATAGAAAATCATAATTCACTTTGCGTCGTTTCAATTCGTGTCGTGTTTTTTTTGGAACGTAACCACAACGCAAATTGAGCTATTGGTGTATTCAAATATGTATCACTCTCAAAACGATTTCTTTGTTCAAAGATTAATAATTTCTTCGATTTTTTTTTTATTAAATTAATAAACTATTTTTTTGAAAAAAAAAAAATAGTTTTTTAAAATAAAGAAATATTCTTCTTGACTTATTTCTATTTAAAGAAATATTTCTTTAAATCAAAAAAATTTCTTTTATTCAAGAAAAAAAACAAAGAAATTTTTAATCTTTGAACAAATAAATCGTTTTGTGACTGTAGTTATTATTAGACTTCAACTTTCAAAAAATATCAATAGTTAAATAATTAAGATGCTAAAAATTATAACAGATTTCCTAGAAATAGATATAAAAAACAAAACTAAAATTATATTAAATGCAAAATATAATATCTTTTAGGTTTCTATAAGGGTCAGGTTTAATAAGACTTGAAAATTTGATAATTGATTTGAATTTAAGATTGACGAGGGTCGGATGAGGTCAAGCTGATACCTGATTTAGAACATATATAGCCAAAAATAAAATTAATTGTTTGGATTTTGGCATAGTTTAGCTTAAAAATTCTTGAAGGCAACAATGGAGATATCAAACCTTTCAGGAGATAAATCAGGATATCAAAAAGAGACGAAGAAAGTTACAATTTAACTTACCCATTTGTTTTGAAGATGTTTCATTTAGTCCACCGTTAATTCGCATTTCGCAATGGAACACGATGTCCTTCGTGTAAAATATTTAAATCCCTTTTCTTTTGGAATAATCCACTTGAATGCAATCTGGAATTATTCCTTAATTTCTTGATGTGTCCGATAAAATAACATGTTGGTACATTTATTTGGGTTGTTTTCTTCTGTGCAAGTACTTAATATTATTTAATCACCTTGAACAAGAAGAGAATCAAAATTAATATGCGGAAATTTAAAGAGTAGGTAATCAAATAATTATACTCAATGTATAACACTAATTACTTTTTAAGTAAAATATTATTCTTATTACATAATTCTTTATTATATTGTTGTTGTAGATAATACATTTATTGTGTGGGAAGGAAGGTCAAGGATTTATTTGGAATAAAATAATTTTTCTTATAGGAAAATGATTCTTTATTTTGAATTAGCTCATTATGTCAATATAATTAGCATTTAATTGTTTTTTATATTCAATATATGTATACATAGGTACTTCAGACTTGAGTTGGGGAGGGAACACAGATTTTTTGTCGATAAAAACGTAATATTTATTCTTTCTGAAAATTATATTACAGAAATATTTACTTTTTAAGAAAATATGCGAGTTAGTGAAAGACAAACATTTAAAAGCAAACAATAAAAACCTCACACTCATATCAAAAAGCACTATGAAAAATCAGATTTCAAAAGCACTTATTGTGACATTATTACTCACCCCCAGTATGTTACTATTAATAAAGAATATATGAAAATTAATACGTAATTTAAGAGGATGACTCACCTCTCCTCTCTTTAGTGTTCCTCAAACTGAATTTTGAATTCGAGAATTTCATTTCCACGTTATTCGAATTGTCTTAAACTATTTGACATGTAGAAGAAATTCTTGAACTACTAAAATAGCACGATTATTTCGACCCAGTCACCCCCTAGTTAACTAGCCTTAGACTTAATTTTAGAAAATTGAGCAAAAACAAGTCAATTAAATTTTTTTACGTAGATTAGAAATCTGTAAACAAAATTTTGCACACTTAAATGCCCTTCTTGGGAATTAAGTTAACTCCCTATACATTAATATGTACCTAATAAAATAACATTGCTAATGTAAATTTTGCAAATAGTTAAATAAAGATCTCTATATTGTAAGGATCAATAAAAAAAATCTGTAAGCTTTACAGTTGTGAATAGTTGAATTGTTGGCTTAATGTGTATTTTAAATCAGCTAAACTATGCAATAAACCAATAAATAACGAATGAAATTAAATTTTAATTAATCCTTATCAGATGGTTCATATGTACATATATATACATACTAGCCGTACCCGCGACGTCGTTCGCCCAAAGCATTGTTATAAACTCAATGAGAAGTATGTAAGTGTAATAATTATACAGAATTTGCAAAGAATAATAATTTTTGTGTAATGCATGCACATGCTCAAAATGGTTTTTCTATTTTCCCGTGGGAATGAGGAATTTTGCCGGAGTAAAAAGTATTTTAAATGTTGACCCAAGCAATAGGTTATCACCACACAAAATTTCATAAAAATCCGTCCAATAGTTTTTGCGTAATACGTGCACATGCACAAAATGGTTTTTCTATTTTCCCGTGGGAATGAGGCATTTTCCTGGAGTAAAAAGTATCTTAAATGTTCCCCTAGATAAGTTATCACCACACCAAATTTTATTAAAATCCGTCCAAAAGTTTTTGCCTAATGTGTGCACATGCTGAAAATGGTTTTTCCATTTTCCCGTGGGAATGAGAAATTTTCCCGGAGTAAAAAGTATTTTAGATGTTAACCCAGGTAATAACTTACCATCATTAAAATCCGCCGAATAGTTTTGCGTGATGCGTGAACAGACAGACGGACAGACACACAGACAGACAAAAATTCTAAAAATCTACATCGATAACTATTTACAGTACCAGTACAATTTTCAAAAAATATTCCATGTACAGAAATGGTCTCGTTACAATTTTATTATATGTAGGTATAGATATTGTATTGTTAATGCGCGTTATCGAATAAACAAACTGATAGAACGAAAATTTTTTATTGCAGTGCTAATGTAGACAGTAGCACCGCTGCTAACCGGACAGCAGTGTCACGCAAAAATTTGTCCGGCTAACAGAGGTGTCTGCTTAACAGGAGCAGAGTAAATAATAGCATTAATTTTTTAATTTAATTTTTTTTTTAAATTTTATTATTAAAATCAATTTTTTGGACGAATTTACATACTTATACAAAAATACAACGTTAAAAATGTAACGTCACATTAGAATCATGGTTAACAAGTTAAAACGTGAACGATTATACCTAATCCATACAGGTATATATACGCACTAGGTGTATTCGCGTCCGGTTAATGAAGGTAATAATGTACTAAATATACAAAAGCACCAAAGTCGCGTAAGCTCAATAAAAATTAAAAACAATTATGATTTACGATCATATACCCTATCTTTACTACAACTTACAGGCATTTTGTTTTCGGAATTCATCGTAGCAATGTATTTCATTTTAAAACTCTCAGATTAACCTTAATTGTTTTTTGTGACGGACATTTTAAATTAAAAAACTTCCTTAAATTTTCCAAATTTTTAAATAGGTAGTGTTTTTCATTTTTTCAATTTTTAATCATTTTACACCTAAAATGTTGCATCTAAGTGTCTTTATTCTTTTAAAAATAATTTTCTAAATTTTTTAACTTTTAATCAGTGTTATTATTATTATTTATTTGACATTCATATAAACATAATCATGTAAGTACCTGGATGTAATATTTTATGTATGTACTTTTAATATTAATAAATTTTTTCTCCGAGGACTGAAGACGACAAAAAGTCGAAACCAGTAGTCTTTGGGGTAATTGTACACTTTCACGATCACTTGGTTTTTTGGCTATAAATAAAAAAACTAATGGTCCCATTTGGATGATTTTTTTTTAAATGTTTGTTATTGTAGAACTCGACACTGAAGTGTTAGGGAAAGCTGAGAAATAAATGGACGGCAGAGCACCACTGGAACCTCGTTTCCGGGCAAAGGGTAATTAAATAAGATTTCCAATTACCCTTTGCTCGAAATTGAAGTCGAATTTTTTTATAAAGGATTGTTGGTCAAAATTTTTTTTTTAGCTTTTTTTGTATTTTTAGTAGTATAAAACCGAAGTGGTTTTTTTTTTTTGACCTCAACAAATACACTGGAGTCCGGTTAAGAGAGGTGTCCGTAATTAAAGGTTCTACTGTATTACATACGAGTATATGCTATGCATTTATTCTAGGTTTTGTGGCGATTTGTCCTAAGTCATTTGTGGAGATAAAAAAAATTCTTCTGAATATGTAATAGCCTTTAAATTAAATAAAATTCTGTAGAAGGGAGTGATGTAATGTGTAAATGCTAAAAATACAAACGAAGTTGATCGTGTTTAGAACAAAACATGATTGATTGTGAGTAAAAAGTAAAAAATGATTTCAAACGGTTCCAGTTTGACGATATTATTCAATTAACCCAAGAGCCCGCCGTATACAGATACTATGTATAAGATATATGGATGACTTTTTACTACTATGCAACTAGTACTACTACAAGCCTAATAGGATTCATCATTTATTTAAGCCGATTGTACCCGCATCACCGAATGGGACGTCATTTCTGGTTACGATTTTTAATTTTTACTTAATTCAAAAAATTACATGGATGAAATCTATATCAAAATGTGGGTTTCAAGTTTCAACGTATATGTAATGAGTTTATACTGAGCTGTCAGGCTTAATTAACACGGAATCCCATGGCATTCTCGATTAATTATCCCGCGTGGCTAATGTAGATCTATAGTCGTACTACTCACGCATCAAAAGTCGTTGATGTGTCGACTTTCAGACTAAATCACGTTCTGGACAGTATCACGATTAAATCGGCAGAATAAATCGATATCTCACTTAATAATACTGGTTTTATCTTTTCTAAATTTCTATAAGGGAATAAAAAAAAGATCCACAGATAGACTTTTTGTTCCACAATCGCGCAAAATAATTCTAGAAGTAAATTAATAGCAGAAGATGTCTTAAAATGTGGAAATAATAATCAAGAAATATATCCCGAATATTGTACAGCATGGATCTTATCGTTGAAATATTCACAGATAAATTATGAATAAATTATAGGTGCATCTGTCCTCTACCTAGCTCCCCTACCATTTACAATATTTTTAGTTTTTACAAGTAACGATACATAAGTTGGTAAGACAAGTAAAAAGATGGTATCAGCAATATTGGTATGTAATTGCAAGTTTGTCAATTTTATAAAGTAGAGTTTTCATGTGACGTTTCACAAATGTTCTTTTTTGTTTTTTATTTTGTTTTGTTTTTTAGAAAAGAGACCACCATTCTAAAAATTATTTGTTTACTTTCAAACAATAGAATGCATTTAATACTGGACACAACATCCGATTCATGACGTCCACACAATCAAGGTGTGTTCCCAGTATCCCGAGGAAACAAATACTAAAATTTACCATATTACAGCCTCTTTGTTAAGACAGAAAAGGATGGACTGAATTTGATAAGATTTCTTTTAGATTATTTTGACGTTTGGGGGCCTCAACTGGTATTCTAACAGTATCGGTATTGTTTTCTATTCGCGAGATATTGTGCAGAAAATAAATCGTATTATGAATTATATTATGGGATTGAATATATTATACAGCATATTATATTAGAGTTAAAAATTTTTTGGGATAAAAAAAAAAATAAAGAAATTGAAAAAAAGGTTTGAAAATCTTATTTATGAATAAATAAAACAGAAAAAATACCCCTGTCACATCATCCTGCAGAACATAACCAATTTCCGTTTACAAAAATTATCTTTTCACGAAAACCAGTTTGCCTAGAATCATACTTCAAAAATCTATATTATACGATTTTTCCCTTCTTTCCGATGGTGTAAAAAAAAAGTGTAAAATTTTTCAATTGTAGCAAATTTTGGCAAAAAACTTATTTGTTTGAGGTTCTCGACATCGGACGTGTCTGGCTGAAGAACTCATCCAAGGGTTTGAATAAGTTCTTCAGCCAGAAGTGAATGCCATTTTCGGCTTTCGGCTTCTAGGTACCTCAAAACAAATTACTCTCATAGTCTCGGACTCAAGTCGCGCCATGAGAATGACTGTAATAGCTGCATTTTCAATTCGGAAATTCACTAATAAACTAAAATAATTATCAGTTGTGTTTTACTGTTAAACTGTTCGATTGCTGACGGTAGTGCTGGATTTACACTAGCGGCACGCAAGGCTAGTGTCCAGGGTGCCAAAATTTGGAACACAATTTGGAACACAGTCGTCACTTATTTTTTGTAGAAAAAAGCTAACTAGTTATTAAGAAATGTTTTTTTTTCTTGCTCGTCATTTATTTTTTTTTAAGGGAAAAGTTGATGTGGTTCTTTCCTAGGAGCGGCATTTTCATGGAGCCCAAGGCGGTATTTAGAGTAAATCCGGCCCTGGCTGACGGTCATTCTCGTGTCTACATATAAAAAAAGGATCAGTTATATTTTTACATTTTTCTTGAACAAAATTTATTGTGTAATAAAAAAATTATTTTACTAGTACATGGTTGTTATGTTAAATTCAAGGTGCAACACAATAAACTGTTCGTCTGTAAAATAATAATTAAACAGTGTATTTGTTGAGGTCAATGTCACAAAATATTTAATACAAGTATGTACATACATTGAACATAGACAGACATACATCCATTTTATGTCAAATAAAAAAAAGAAAAAAGAAAAAAAAACATTAAACAAAATTCCTTTTAGGCGCACTGCGTTCGAATTAAACAGTTAACTCTTTTGTGTAAAGAAAAGAAAAAAAAGAACATAGGTATAATGCGTCTATATTTTCGTTTAATCGCTAAATTAAAAACGCCGTGAGCAGCGGGGCCCCATCACGGTAGTCGAATTTTTCCCTTCATCTTCGGTATTGAATGTCTACAAGCGAAATGTGATTGAAAGTCTACAACCGAATTGTCATTTTGTTGGTTTCAAAACTGGTGATGAGTGTTCGGCTGATCGAGGCTTTAAAAAAAGGTTTTAAGTATTTAAGGGCTGTATCTCAGTAAATTTCAATTTTGTGCCGAAAACAGGTAGCAGAAAAAAAGCCAACACAATTCGTACGAGGACATTCCTGCCCATGTTTATCCGCTAATTGCCTTTATGTTTTAGTTTTAAATATTAAAATACCCCTGTCGCAGCATCCTGCATAACATAGCGAGTTTCCGATTATAAAAATTAGTTTTTCTCGGTAACCAGTTTATACACAATGATGGTTTAAAATCTTTTTTATCTGATTTTTCTCATCTTTCTAATGGTGTAAAAAGATGTTGCAAAAATTTTTGAAATTGGGAAAATTTTAGCAAAAAGAAATTTTTTTCACGAAAAATGCTCAAAAAAACATGCTTACGGCATCAGACGTGTCTGACTAACGAATTTCCAACATTTTCACCAAATTTCGTAAAAATAGGACATTTCATTCGAAAGTTATCGTGCGAAAATATATATATATATATATATATATATATATATATATATATATATATATATATATATATATATATATATATATATATATATGGCAAAAATTTATTTTGAGGTCCCTAGAAACCGAAAATAATATTCACTAATATATATATATATATATATATATATATATATATATTAGTGAATATATATATATATTAGTGAATATTATTTTCGGTTTCTAGGGACCTCAAAATAAATTTTTGCCATAGACCCGGACTCAAGTCGCGTCATCACAGTGGCTGTAATAGCTGAATTCCATTCTGGAAATTCTCCAAAAATCTTGCCATAAATGCGATGCTCCGAACATGGTTTTTTGGGCATTTTTCGTGAAAAAAATTAAATTTTGCAAAAATTTCCCCAAATTCAAAAATTTTTGTAACATTTTTTTACACCATTGAAAAAATCACATAAAAAAGGTTTTTGAACAATAATTATTCTGTCAACTAGTTTCCGACAAAAACTAATTTTTGTAAACGGAAATTCGTTATGTTATGCAGGATGCTGCGACAGAGGTATTTTATATGCTACATATTACATTAAATCTATAATAATCACTGCTTGTACGGAACACTATTGGCGCAAGTACAACTTGCACTTGGCGGCTTTTTTAATTCGTAATTATGTACATGCCACAGATAGATGAATAGTATTCATATATCAATGGTACATGCATAGGTCTTTGAGGAATATGTACATATATAGTATCTTACTACATACATATTGGTATGTACATACTAACTCTATAAGTCGTTATTTGACTTCAGTAACGAAATATAGTATGTGGATAATCCATATCAAATATCTCCTTATTGAAAAACCATGTTCCTGAGGTCAGACACGTCTGGCCGAAGAACTCATCCAAGATTTTTGGACTTCCAACGTTCTCACCAAATTTCGTAATCCTAGGACATTTCGTTCGAGAGTTATCGTGCGGACACATATATATATATATATATAAATACATATATATATACATATATATATATATATAAATTTTAGTGAAGGTTATTTTCGGGTTCTAGGGACCTCAAAACAAATTTCTGCCATAGTCCCGGGCTCAGGTCGCGTTATGACAGCGGCTGAAATAGCGTGTATCCATTCTGGAAACTCGCTAAAAGGACCTTAAATAGTAAATTGGAAGGCCTTTATAAAGATATTTTTTCTTTCCAAAAAAATCCAAAATTTCTATTTTATAAATACTAAAAATCCAAAATTCCTAATTTATAAATAAACAGTGACTTTAATAACATTTTTAAATTACTTAATATGTATGTATTTCATTTGTCATAAAAGTAAGTTCACTTTTTTTTAAATTTTTTAAAATTACTATTCGCCTACTTGTATTTAGAATAAACATAATGCTTTTAAAACACATTTAACAATAGCATTCAATTCCGATGTAAAAATGGGAGAAGTGGGGGAAAAGTGATGCGGACTCCCTACAAGGTACTAGCTGGATACTAACTGAATACACGTACAAAATTTCAGCCCTCTAGGTTTCCTTATGGAGTCTCTAGACATGTTAGAAAACAAGCAAAAAAATTAAGGAAATATTGGCGTAAAAATCGTGGGGGTAAGGGTTAAAAGTTGAAACCTCCAAAAAACAGTGTCTGGCTATTAGCTTAACCTGTACACCAAATTTCAGCCCTCTAGGTTTATTTGGGGAGATTTTGACCCGAACGAAACTGTTAAAAAACAAGAAAAATCATGTTCTTTTGGGTATAAAAATGGTGGGGGTAGGGGTTAATAGTCGAGACCCCCAAAAGGCACCCCCTTGATACTAACTCAATCCGAATACAAAATTTCAGCCCTCTAGGTTTATTCGGGTGACCTGTGCGAGTGGTACAAACATCGAAAACGTCGAAAATGCATGAAATTGTAGTTTAAAAATGAGGGGGGTGGGGGTAAAATATTAAAACCTCCAAAAAGCACAACCTAGGCACGAACTTTATCAACACACCAAATTTCAACCCTCTACGTTAATTCTGGGGGGCTGGGGGCCTGTTAGACCCAGCGAAAATCGTTTTTTCCCCCCTCTACTCCCACCATATCATCCTAGGAAGCTGAATTTTGGATATGTTGTAGATAATTGACCGAAACATTATTTAAAACCGGTTTGGAAAAGTTTTATTGCTTTTCCGCCCCCCTCCACCCCCTTAAAGGTCGGGTCCGAAAAAAAATTTGCCCAAAATTTGACCCCACTTTGATAGTATTGTTGTGCATCGGAATAAGCCCCACTTACCAAATTTCATCTCTTAACTTCCATAGGGGGGCCCTACACATATTAAAAGGTTGCGGGAAAATATATATATATATATATATATATATATATATATATATATATATATATATATATATATATATATATATATATATATATATATATATATCAGACATCTTTTTTTTTTACATAATCGTGTTCTACGGGTCCGAAAACGGATAGCGCCCCTGGTCTCGCCTCTCGCAGCTCTTATCGTATAGACTGTATAAGTCTAATTTTTCGGAGAAAATTCGACTAAAAATTACTTTGCCATATTTAGTAGTAATATTTAAAAAAATCTTTTTTGATATTTATTTTATAAAATTAACCGACAAAGATAGTTTAATAAATATGTATATTATTTTTATTATTACTTTATTAGTTGTTTCATTTTATTAATACCCAAATGACTGGTCAACGTATAGTTATTGTTATTATTATTTTTCTTATTGCAATGAGTCATAATTTTTATCGATGGAACAGATGGCTAATAATCAAGGTAATTATATAATTGTAATATAATTCAAATGTTTCTAGGTCGTAATCAATTTTTTTTCTTACTACTTGCAAACTTGTATTTAACATAGTTGTGAGATAAAATTTTTTGAAATATTTTCGATGTTTTTTTAATTTTCATTAAGTATTTTGATTTTAATTTAACAATAGTACTTTGCAGTAAGAAAAATACATTTAACTATTTAAAACCGCAAATGTGCTTTTTTTTCTTTTTTTTAATTGTTATATTAATTTGGAATTTATTATTTTTTATAATTTTAAAACACTAAGCTGGACTTTAAAATATAGCTTTTTAACAATATGATGACGAATTTGGATCAGAACTCGCTATGCATGTAAGCGCATCCCTTTCAAATGTGACGTCAAACGTTGAGTGTGCTTATTACGGTTGTGCTTATATCGTTATACTACTGTATGTCTGTATCCTTTGTCTTATCTTTATATTAAGCTCAAATGAAGATAAGCTAACAAAAACATTCTTACATTTAAAAAAAAAAAAAAAATTGAAACTAAATTCATCATTGCTTTATATTCACTAACTGATACGATATAATTCTTTGCAAGCTTCCTCATTAAATGCATAATCAATCAATTTTTCATTTTGTATACTTGTTAGGTCACAAAAATACTGTGTGACTTAAACTTGTAGTATAATTATCGTGCGGCATTTTTGTATTTCCTAAAATATAGATAGATACTTAATAATTTAAAAAAACATAATAAGCGTTTCTAGAGTTTAAAAAAAAAACTTTGAAGTAGAAAGGTCACCATAAAAAGCATAGAACACTAGAAGCCAACTAATATAAAAATACCCCTGTCGCAGCATCCTGCATAACATAGCGAATTTCCGTTTATAAAAGTTAGTTTTTCTTGGAAACTAGTTGACATAGCATAATAGTTTGAAGACCTTTTTATGTGATTTTTTCTCCTCTTTCCAATAGTGTAAAAAAATTTTACAAAAATTTTTGAATAGGAGGAATTTTTGGCAAAAAGTTAATTTTTTTCATGAAAATTGCTAAAAAAGACATGTTCCAGGCATCGGTTGTGTCTGGTTAACGAACTCGTCCAACGGTTTGGGACTTCCAATATTTTCACCAAATTTCATAAACGTAAGACATTTCGTTCGAGAATTATCGCGCGGACACACACACGCACACACACACACACACACACACATATATATATATATATATATATATATATATATATATATATATATATATATATATATATATATATGTATATATATAAATTTTAGTGACTATTTTTTTCGGTTTCTAGGGACCTCAAAACAAATTTCTGCCATAGTCCCGGGCTCAAGTCGCGTCATGACAGTGGCTGTAATAGCGAATTCCATTCGCTAAAACTGTCAACAGTGATGTACTTATTTGAAAAATATGTATATTAGAGGTACAAATACATTCACATACATAGATATACGTATACTATTGCAGTTATAGTGAGTTATATACATACATACACATTATATGATTATACACATACAATATAGTTGTAAACACACTAAAATTATAGAAAATAAATTGACTTTTTTTTTCTTATTTTCTCAAAAACTAGCTAACCTAGAATAATAGTTCCAAAACCTTTTTTATGTCATTTTTTCCCGTCTTTGCAATGGTGTAAAAAAATTTGACAAAAACTTTTAAATTATAGCAAATTTTGGTCAAAAACTCATTTTCACGAAAAATGCTCAAAAAACCATGTTCCTGAGCGCCGACGTTTTTGGCTGAAGAACTCATCCAAGATTTTTGGACTTCCAACGTTGTCACCAAATTTCGTAAAACTAGCAGTTTTTCCTGAAGCGCTATCGTGCTGATACATAAATACATAAATACATATATACATATATATATATATATATATATATATAAATTTTAGTGAATGTTATTTTTGGGCTCTAGGGACCTCAAAACAAATTTCTGCCATATTTTCGGGCTGAACTTCGACTATGGCTAACACCATAATAGCTGAATTTCCAGAATTCTTTCTGGAAATTCGCTAAAAGTGTAATTCGCTTGGAGTCATTTGTATACCAGTCACAGCTTAAGGCAGGTAGTCAGTCAATGTCCGTCGCCGAACACACACTGCATTGTGTTAACAATGAACACCATTGTTACTTAAATTGGACAGCTTGGTCTGTCCCATAATACGTGTGTTGTGGTGGTATGTGTGAGTACGCACACAAAGGCAAACAACAAACTAACACAATTGCAAGCGGTGTGTACCTACACGACATGGTGGGAGAGATTTTACGTCACAAACTCATTACAAGTGGAACAGAGACATAGCCCACCTAGTTTGTCCCCTTGATAAAAAGTATCTATAATTATAAGCCATATCTGCAAAGATTTTCTAAATGTTTAATTTTGGCGAAAACTAGAGGTAAGAATGTAATTGTTACCTACTATCTGTCATCTAGAGATAATAAATTATATGTGTAACTTTTTTGAAATTGTATATTTTTATTGCATAATAAATTTTAAATTGAAGAAAATGTAGTTTTAAGCAACACTGACAGATCATTTCACTGAAGCTAACAGCACTTAGGAAGGATTCTGTATTATTGAACTTGGTTTTAACTTTTAATAAGGCCTGAACAGCAACGAAAAATGAAGCACAATTATTATGTCAAATGAGTTTAATGAAAAGCTTAAACAACTTATAAGAAAGGTGGGAACATTTTTACAAAATTACAGCAAATGGTAATACTATAAAAAAAAACCCAAAACTATCAGAAATCTTGAATAACACAAAATAAGCATAAAATATTTTTGATGATTATGGCGTTTGGACGTGAAGTCTCTTTTCATTTCAGTTTGAGAAAACCGAAGTCTTCTATATTTTTAAGAGAACAATATTAGATTGTAGCTGTTTTCTTTTTATTATAGCAGTAACTCGTTTAGCAGAACCTGCATTGAAAACTGAGAGTATATAAAGTTTCCGAATTAAAAACAAATGCATGATTTAAGATAATTCTTTAAACTCTTTTGTTATTTTTTTTAGTTCTCCTTTATTTTTTCAGAATTTTTGGGTAGGTCCGGGCCTATGCGGCCTACCCGCTAAAATCGCCACTGCACCCAATACTAACCAGAACCTAATTTATATAAGGAAATCTTTGGTTGTTTATATTACACCGGGCAACACTAAAAAAACCTCGAGGAAAACATACCGTGAAAAGTGTAGGTGGTATCACTCCTGATACTAGAAAAACATTAATTTTGCTCAATCACGTCACAAAGAGTGGGTATACTTTAAAACGTCACGGAAGATTTTAACACTGTATCTTAATTCGAACCAAGCAAAAAAATGACAAAAAGTAAGAAAATTTTGTCCACTGCAGGGAAAAACATTAAATTAAGGATATATTTTATAGTTCAATAAGCAGAGGCGTAACTACAATGAAGCATGTGGAGCAGTCGCTTCAGAGCGCACAGCGAAATGGGCATTAGTTATAAAATGTAGGCCCAAGAAGTAAAATAAATTTATTTATTTGGAAATGTTTCTATGTTATAGTCCATAGAGCCTGTAAAAGAAAATTGGAAATTTTTTGGCTCGCTAGTAGTATTTCCTGAGGGATAGAATGAAGAAAAAATGGTCATTTCGTTTTAATTTTTTGCTTAGCGAGAAAACGAAAATTTTACATACTTACAGCAATTTTACTTTGCTCATTTACAGAAAAAAAAATAATTTTTGAGGCAGGGGCACTTGAATCAAATTGGCTCCAGAGCGCAAAATTCGTAGTTATGCTTCTGCCACTAACTGGACATAAAGAAGAACAATAAACATTAGCTATTCATCGGATTTACTCACTTACAATCACCTTACAATATTTTTTTACATAGTTTTGATGACATTTTAATTTTTTTCTTAATTTTAACATGCATAATTATGTACTTAGTCATATGCATGTTAAAATTTTAAAAAAAAATTTAAAATGTTTGTTTTTAAGGACTAGCTACTAGAGATGTGCTCGTGAGTACATTTTTACTCACGATCACGCACAGTCACGAATTAGCTTTTGTACTCACGCCCGATCACAAACGAGAAAATTTATTTCCTTTCACACTCACGCACGATCACGAACAAAAAAATTTTATGCTTTCACACTCACGCACGATCACGAACAAAAAAATTTTATGCTTTCACACTCACGCACGCTTACGAATTAAACATAAAAATCTTTGAAACTAATCGTTGGAATTTTGAATAAAAATCACTATCGCTTTAACAATCAGTTAAAATTATGTCCTTGGGATAAAATCAGAATACGGTTAATAGGACTAACATTATTACTGAGATTAATACTGATGCAAATTATATACTATTTAATTTTTTCTGGAAAGTGAGAAAATTTTCAAAATTTTTCATCTAATGATTTATTGTTTAATTTTTGTTCTTATTGTATTTGTATATAAACATGACATTTCGCACAACCAAACCAAATATCTAGTTTTTTAACAAAATTGTGACAAAATATTTTTTAGTACCTATAAATACTTAGAAAATAAATTTTTTTTTTTAAATAATGATAATAATAAAACAAGTTAAATATTGAAAAAGATAATAGCCCTTTAAGTAACCCTTCTTTATATTATGTCTTCATGACCATATTGTTCAAAACTGACCTTGTTATTTCCAATTATACTCATTGACTGAGACCTTATATCCACACATCCTGAGAGATGCAGGCTAATTTTAAGAATTTCTTAAAAATTTAAGAAATTATTTAAATAAAAACGGAAGAATCAGAACAACATCATAAACACTGTTGGATATTTTTAATTTGTAAATCATTTTGTATACACTCTAAGTATCTCGGTAAAGAACTGGAATTTGTTAGTAAGGGTTATTGGATTTCTACCTACTTGTGCTTGTAAAAACCAATACATAAAAAAAAAGATTTTTTTGTAGTTAAAATATCAAATTGGTTTAGTTAATATTCCCTAAAATTGAAAATAATAAATTATTTAAAAATTTTTTATTCATGGTCTTTAACTTTTCGTGACTCACGAATTATTCACGACAAGAAATTAAATGTCACGATCACGCCCACTCACGCACGATCGTAGAAAATTATTCACGATCACGATGGGTCACGCGTGACCCGCCGGGTCACGCGTGAATTCACGATTTTGGCACATCTCTACTAGCTACATAATTTTTTTTTTTTAAAAACATCATTAAATGTTAAAAATAAATAAACACTTTTCTCACAAATTTGTGACGTGCTGAAATGTCTTATTTACGTTTCTACACTATAGGAGGCATGACGAATACGAATCACATAAATTCGTTCGCGAGGAAAAAAAAACTTTTTTTTGTTGCCTAGTGTTATCGTTGTTTACATTTTATAAACTTGTGAGAATTCTTATGAAAACTGTATTAAAACTATTTAGTGATACATGTAAAGTCTGACATTTTACACAGAATATTTATGATTTTTCCAAAGATCAATTAATTCTCGGTAAATATTTAAATTAAGTGGTAAGCAAAGGCAGGCCATTGTTTCTAAACTTTTGAAAGGTACTGTAGGTGCATAGTAAAATAGAAAAAATGTTGTAATTAAAAATCTATAAAAGTTTAAAAAATAAAATGGAATAATAAAAATTTACGACTTTTTGCAGAACAAATACGCATTTACATTTTAAATGTCAAATTAGGCAAATTATAATGCAACACAAAATACTATCTACAATCTACATACATTATGCAATAAGTTACAGTTTAAAAATTCAGTTTAAATTAAAATACTATACATAGACAAAATTAAAATAAATAAATGTTGGTTGTTCGAATGAATTCAAAATTTATGTTAAGCTATTTCAATACCTAAATTAAAATTTTTTTTTTTTGATGCCAGCAGATTTTTAAATAATTTTAAAATGATATCATTCGAATAAAAAAATACATCATCAAAATAAAGTAATCATTAAAATTATTCGTAAGCTTATTAAACGACTTATTGGAACGTAGTGAAATAATGGTACACCATCGATAAATATTTATTTTCCCGAAAATTCTTTCATGATTCATTTCCCGGAGCTTGAATTAATTGTATCATTTGAATTAAATGTGACCCAAAATGAAGACTGATAAAACAGTTTCAGAAATACACTTCGAAACTATTTTTAAAATATTTTCGCAGTCATAATTATCTTTATTCTGGAGATGTTAGTACATTATTTAAGCCAATAAAAAAGAGGGAAAAAATTGTTTTCAAAGTATACGTAGTGATGTAACGATTTAAGGTAGTCAGAGATGACAATTGTTCCTCGATCCACGTTTTTTACATGATGTTCGTAATGATTTTAAATCTCTAGGAGTTTCAGTAAAATTAGGTAAATCGGTTTTTGCTCTACAAACTGAAAAGGAGTGGGTCGAGTAGTTTTTTTTAACGGAAACAAAAAATTCTCGATATGCTGTTAGTGGTGTAAAGATAAAACGTTTTGCATATCAACTTGCTATTGAAAATTAAATGCTCGACATAAAAACTTTTCACTATTCAAAAAATATCTCACTTTTTTGTTTTTGTATTCTTTTGTACTATTTTTAGTCGAATTTTCTCCGAAAAATTAGACTTATACAGTCTATACGATAAGAGCTGCGAGAGGCGAGAGTAGGGGCGCTATCCGTTTTCGGACCCGTAGAACACGAATATGTAGAAAAAAAAAATGTCTGATATATATATATATATAGATATATATATATATATATATATATATATATATATATATATATATATATATATATATATATATATATATATATATATATACAGGGTGTAAAGTAAATAAGTTTCATAATTTGCAGGAGAGAAAGGTCTCAGTCTACTAATTAAGTATTGCTAGTTAAATTTTACCGATCAAGTTTCATTTCAGAAATTTTGGGTTGTCAAAAACGTGTTAAAAAATGGCCCCTAGAAAAAAAAACTTAATCAGGCTCTGATTACTTATCATTTTTTTCCTTTGCTTTTTTGAATGTAAATTTTTTTGTCAACAAAATATTTTTACCTGCTTGTTTACGGAATCTTGTGAAAATAGTTATACAGTAGTGTCCATAAAAATTTAAACATAATTTTTAATGAGACAATTTACGTCACATATCAAATAGATCGATTTCGTCAAATCTCATTAAATTATTTGGAAATTTAACAAAGTTCACTAGATATTTATTTTCTCCAATACCAATAATACGAGCCCTTACCGAAAAAAAAATTGACCACCCCAATTTTGAGAAAAACGATTTCAAAGTTTTGTAATTTTAACACGGGTTCTTATGGGAAAATTCTATTTTTTTAGAATAAAATGAAAACGTGTCAAAGGCATTTGATAAAAATTGAATGTTATTTAATACAAAGTTACAAACCATATTTAATAAGAAATAAAAATTATTGACCACGCCGATTTTGAAATATAATTTAAAAACATCATTTTACTACGTTTTTACAACGTTTCTTCAACAATTCTTTTAAATTGCTACAACATAAGCGCGCGGAAATACAAAAAAAAGTGGTATACAAATATAATAACTGAAGAATATCAATACATTATTTAATTTTTGATAAAGTTTTTTTGCTGAGATAAACTTTTGTACTGACTATCTCAGAGCAAGTACGTCAAGTTGAAGTATTTATGAATTATGACACAACAATTAAATTTTAAAACATTTCTAAAATATACAATTGGTTTGTTATTCACGCACATACACACACTTTTAATTTTAATACTTTGATTTAAAGAAATTATAAATCGCTAATTTATTTTCACACAGTTATGCAACAGTTTAAAACAGCTTAGACCAGTACCTGTATTGTTAAAAAAATAAGGAAGAATGTACTGTTTTATTATTGATAAAATGATAATAAAATAATACGAATACGGAATACCAATCGGCAATCATACACATACAACTAAAAATACATATTCATACTTATGTATAAAATAAATAGGTTACTAGTATAGACCGGATGAAATAATTTTTCACAGGACCGGCTTAACGATTTCAGTGTAATACTGTTAGACTGTTTGTATTTATGTATGAGTCTGCTACAACAGCAATAACAAAATCCTGAAAATTTATTGAAATTCAACATAGAGAAGCAAAAACTTTTTAGAAAAATTTTATTATGTGAGGTTTATATCAAAAATTAAAAGGGGCCCCAAATTTTGTTGAATTAAAGTTTTGCAATATTTATTTGTCTAACTAGCTGGCAGGTACATATAAAACAAAATTTATTGTCTTCTTTCCCACAGGCGGCTGTCTTTCAGTATCAATTGATAAACAAACTCCTTATCTCTTTTTAACTTTTTAAAAATTAATATATGTACCTTGTTTACAATTTTTTAAAATTTTTAGTTTTCTACATAGGTACATACACATACAATGTACATCAAGCAATATTTAATCTAGTTGTACATTTCATTCGAACGCATAAACAAAACATTTTGATGACATCGTACGTGTCGTACGTATAAATATGTACGTATGTATTATTTGTATTTAACCACAGATACTATTGATATTAGAATATCTGTATGGACCATACAATAGAAGTTTTTTAGATATAATTTTTTTGAAGCAAAATCGTCATATTTATTAACACCTTTTATAATCTACAAACACAGAATACCTACAAACTATCGATGGTAATGAATATTTTTTAATTTTTATGTGATTTTTGTTGTAATTTGAGAGTATTTATTAATAAATGTTCTAAAAATATTTATACTAACAAATATAACATCAGTTAATCTAGAAAAATTTTAAATCCCGTCTTGTTTAACCATCCATATTCGTCAACACTTTAGTCACTTTTCATTTTCATATAGATTGTGTATATAAGTGTATTCCCACTATTTATTCAATGCTCAAAAGTATATACAAAAAAAATATTAGTTAGCAAAAATGAAATAAATACCTACATAATATTTTATTAGATAACACATTATTAACGTTACATCTTTTTTTCTTAATATGTATACTTTTATTTGTGTATAGTTTGTTGGCAAGATATACTAGTTTTGTATGAACATTTTTTAAGGAAAAATTAGTAATATTTTCTAAAACATATTATGTTAATTCGATTTAATTTAATCAGTTTATGTATGTAGGTATGTAAAGGAACATTATTTGCTCTAGCAGACTCATACATAAATACAAACAGTCTAACAGTATTACACTGAAATCGTTAAGCCGGTCCTGTGAAAAATTATTTTATCCGGACTATAGCCAATCGCCAATCGGCAATCATACACATACAACTAAAAATACATATTCATACTTATGTGTTATGTATAAAATAAATAGGTTACTGGTGTTTCCAAAACACATAAATATATCCAGTTTGACAGGTCATAAATATATTATGTTTATGGCTTTTTAAAAAATAATTTTCAAAGATTAGGGTTCCGAAGAAATTTTGCAAATATAATACATGCTACAAATAGATATCTCAATTAACCGTCAGTAAAACAATTTCTTTCTTAATTTCTTATGGTACCTATCTTCCGTATTTAAAATTGGGCATAAACAATTTTAGTACACTCAGTAAGTGAAATTTTACGTCAAAGTATATTCTGATATTAGATAACATTTCCAAAAATTCAAATCAAAATTATTAAGAGAAATCCTGAAAAATTTTTTTCGTAAATTCCTTCAAAAATAATTATATGTATACTGTTTGCAGCATATCATTAGAAAAATCTTTTAAAATCAAGTTAAGGTTCTTTTAACAACTTTTTATACCTCGTTTCAGAAATATTGTATTTCAAAGTCCATGTGGTTTGTAAGGAATCCAATTACCACTTAATTGACCCTTAAGTAACACAAGTACAAATATATTTATTTATTTTCACAGTAAACCGTAAAAAAATATGCGATGCGATGTATTTTATCCCCAAAAATGCAAAAACGCAAATAACTCAGCAACTCGGCTTAATGTGTGTTAAATACGCACTTGGCCAACTCCTCGATTATCGATGGTTGATGTGATGATATCATGATGGTCTGTGAATCCCCAAGTACATATGTATGTCTGCAATTGTTTATTTTAAAAAAAATGTTTTGACGATTTTGACACACTGGGAACCACAGAGGCTGTGAACTGAAAAGGAATATTTATCAATTTGAATGAATCAATAGATAAGGTAAATGACCCAAAATCAGACAGTGTCTTAAAATCAAACTTTTATATTATTTTAAAGAATTTAAAAAATTTCTGCTTTTAAAACGTTCGTTTTGTATATCAGAGATATATCTATGAACATTAGGTAATACTATCTTTTGTATATTTCGATTTATTTTTAACAAATATTGTACTAAAATTAATGATCAATTAGTTATTTTGCGAAATATACAACAAAACAGTACTGATTTTTATATTAGCAGAAATTGGAAAAGTACATTATTAACTAATATGTACGTGTAATAAATAAAGCAATTTTTCAATAAATTATACTTAACCCTTAACCGGTAAGGTGAATTTTTATAATAATCACGGTAAAGTGATGTCTGAGAGACATCAACAGATTAACATACCGCGGGCTGGTAACATAGATAGCCAAAAACTGGAGACCACTCCCCTTACGCCAGCAGGGTAAAATTTGCCCTAAATCATAAAAGAATACACAAACGTTCAGTTAACAAAAAAGAATATTTTTGTATACGACTCACAGACATCACCTTACCGGTTAAAGGTTAAATGCATCTTTATCAATTTTTTTTTCTTTTTTATTTGAGCTAAAGCGTTTATAGTCAAAATTATGGACACTGTTGAATTTAAAAACACGAAAATAAGTTCACAAAGGTATTGAATTTAGAGCTAAGTCTTATGGTAGATGTCGAAATTATGTGTCATTTCAGTAGTACAAAAATTCTTATTTTTTGTATTTTATCTTTCTATTTTTCTTAAGTGATAATTTATCTAAAGTAAAAATTTTGGTCTGGTTGTTGACAAAAGACTTTGAGCCTTTTAAAAAATATTTTTTCCTAGAAACGAATTTTAAATTATTCTAGGAAAATATGTTTAGTTCTTCCTTAAAGTGTCGGAATTTGGGACATTTACCTTACTGTATATTTGCTTACATACATAATTATGTATGTTTATAGTATCTTATTATTATAGACCGGATGAAATAATTTTTCACAGGACCGGCTTAACGATTTCAGTGTAATACTGTTAGACTGTTTGTATTTATGTATGAGTCTGCTGCAACAGAAATAACAGAATCCTGAAAATTTATTGAAATTCAACATAGAGAAGCAAAAACTTTTTAGAAAAATTTTATTATGTGAGATTTATATCAAAAATAAAAAGGGGCCCCAAATTTTATTGAATTAAAGTTTTGCAATATTTATTTGTCTAACTAGCTCGCAGTTACATATAAAACAAAATTTATTACTTCCGTTCCCACAGACAGCTTTCTTTGAGTATCAATTGACAAACAAACTCCTTATCTCTTTTTAACTTTTTAAAATTTAATATATGTACCTTGTTTACAATTTTTTAAAATTTTTAGTTTTCTACATAGGTACATACACATGCAATGTAAATCAAGCAATATTTAATCTAGTTGTCCATTCATTTCATTCAAACACATAAACAAAACATCATTTTGATGACATCGTACGTGTCGTACGTATAAATATGTACGTATGTATTATTTGTATTTAACCACAGATACTATTGATATTAGAATATTTGTATGGACCATACAATAGAAGTTTTTTAGATATTATTTTTTTGAAGCAAAATCGTCATATTGATTAACACCTTTTATAATCTACAAACACAGAATACCTACAAACTATCGATGGTAATGAATATTTTTTAATTTTTATGTGATTTTTGTTGTAATTGGAGAGTATTTATTAATAAATGTTCTAAAAATATTTATACTAACAAATATAACATCAGTTAATCTAGAAAAATTTTAAATCCCCTCTTGTTTAACCATCCATATTCGTCAACACTTTTAGTCACTTTTCATTTTCATATAGATTGTGTATATAAGTGTATTCCCACTATTTATTCAATGCTCAAAAGTATATACAAAAAAAATATTAGCAAAAATGAAATAAATACCTACATAATATTTTATTAGATAACACATTATTAACGTTACATTTTTTTTTCTTAATATGTATACTTTTATTTGTGTATAGTTTGTTGGCAAGATATACTAGTTTTGTATGAACATTTTTTAAGGAAAAATTAGTAATATTTTCTAAAACATATTATGTTAATTCGATTTAAGTTAATCAGTTTATGTATGTATGTATGTAAAGGAACATTATTTGCTCTAGCAGTCTCATACATAAATACAAACAGTCTAACAGCATTACACTGAAATCGTTAAGCCGGTCCTGTGAAAAATTATTTTATCCGGACTATACTTATTATTATTATTGGTACTCTTATTTTGATGTGTGTCGCAGGTACATAAATTATTATTTAAATGTGTTTTGTTTCAGCTTGTTGGTATAATAGAACAAATTTGGTAAAATAATTTTACAATAATGATAATTAATGCCGAAGTTTGGAATTCTCTGTTACAGTTTTCGGCTAAAGTTACTCACTTATGAATAAAAATTCACTTTTTAATCTGTGTTGTGTACCAACAATATTAACAACAATGTTTTATGACAGTTAAAGGAAAGTTTTTATTTTGGTTTGTTTAAAAAATCAAGTGTAATTTTTAATTAAATTAATACTTGTAATTAAAGTAATGCAACTAAATATTTGTAATTAAAGAAATGCAACAATACCACAGTTACGGTTCTTGCAATATTCATAACGTCCTGTGAAATAAAAACCCACAAAAATATTTCAAACATATTTTAACCAAAATTTATGAAAAACAGTGTTCGGTTTTTTTTTTACTATACAGTACCTAATCAATTCAAAAGTCGGCAGATGTTTACATATTGTCGTAAAATAAAAAAAAAAATTATTTTTATTTTTAAAAAATTTTTATTATACAGGATGCGAATAATTTTAGTTTGGTCAGAGGCGTATTCAGAGAAATTCATATTAAACGATGAGCTGGCTGGGATGCGATTTTCTCAGATAGCGAATTCCGAAAAAATTTTTATGTCTTCGGCAATTTTACACCGAGATAAACCATCTCTCAAAAGGATGAAACTTATTTACTTTACACCCTGTATATATATATATATATATATATATATATTTTCCCGCCACCTTTTAATTTGTGTAGGGCCCCCCTATGGAAGTTAAGGGATGAAATTTGGTAAATGGGGCTCATTTTCGAGGCACCTCATACTATCAAAGTGGGGTCAAATTTTGGGCAAATTTTTTTTCTGACCCGACCTTTAAGGGGGTGGTGGGGGGCGGAAAAGCAATAAAACTTTTTCAAACCGGTTTTAAATAATGTTTCGGTCAATTATCTACAACATATCCAAAATTCAGCTTCCTAGGATGATATGGTGGGAGTAGAGGGGGGAAAAACAATTTTCGCTGGATCTAACAGGCCCCCAGCCCCCCAGAATTAACGTAGAGGGTTGAAATTTGGTGTGTTGATAAAGTTCGTACCTAGGTTGTGCTTTTTGGAGGTTTTTATATTTTACCCCCACCCCCCTCATTTTTAAGCTACAATTTCATGCATTTTCGACGTTTTCGAAGTTTGTACCACTCGCACAGGTTACCCGAATAAACCTAGAGGGCTGAAATTTTTACTCGGATTGAGTTAGTATCAAGGGGGTGCCTTTTGGGGGTCTCGACTTTTAACCCCTACCCCCACCATTTTTATACCCAAAAGAACATGATTTTTCTTGTTTTTTAACAGTTTCGTTCGGGTCAAAATCTCCCCAAATAAACCTAGAGGGCTGAAATTTGGTGTACAGGTTAAGCTAATAGCCAGACACTGTTTTTTGGAGGTTTCAACTTTTAACCCTTACCCCCACGATTTTGACGCTAATATTTCCTTAATTTTTTTGCTTGTTTTCTAACACGTCTAGAGACTCCATAAGGAAACCTAGAGGGCTGAAATTTTGTACGTGTATTCAGTTGGTATCCAGCTAGTACCTTGTAGGGAGTCCGCATCACTTTTCCCCCCACTTCTCCCATTTTTACATCGGAATTGAATGCTATTGTTAAATGTGTTTTAAAAGCATTATGTTTATTCTAAATACAAGTAGGCGAATAGTAATTTTAAAAAATTTAAAAAAAAGTGAACTTACTTTTATGACAAATGAAATACATACATATTAAGTAATTTAAAAATGTTATTAAAGTCACTGTTTATTTATAAGTTAGGAATTTTGGATTTTTAGTATTTATAAAATAGAAATTTTGGATTTTTTTGGAAAGAAAAAATATCTTTATAAAGGCCTTCCAGTTTACTATTTAAGGTCCTTTTTTAATATTTAAAACTAAAACATAAAGGCAATTAGCGGATAAACATGGGCAGGAATGTCCTCGTACGAATTGTGTTGGCTTTTTTTCTGCTACCTGTTTTCGGCACAAAATTGAAATTTACTGAGATACAGCCCTTAAATACTTAAAACCTTTTTTTAAAGCCTCGATCAGCCGAACACTCATCACCAGTTTTGAAACCAACAAAATGACAATTCGGTTGTAGACTTTCAATCACATTTCGCTTGTAGACATTCAATACCGAAGATGAAGGGGAAAATTCGACTACCGTGATGGGGCCCCGCTGCTCATTTAAACTTAAACTTCTAAGGCACTTGTAATTGGGGACTGGTTAGATGGGTTCGATTTCCACGGCCAGCTGCGCTCATGAAGATTTTTTACAATTTTCCTTTACAATTGTAGATGAACATCAGCTTTAGAAATTCCTTACCACAAACCAATGTACATATTATATATTATATAGAGTAATTATATAAATGTATAATTGAGGTAGCCAGATACGATCAAGAATAGTATTCTGTAATATAGTAATCAATGCAATAACCGATTGTATCCGTAGTAACGTTTTCAAATAATGAAGAAACTGCAAAATTTTAAAAGAAAGAAAGCGGCATTCGCTTCATTTTCGAAATTCGTACGTTAACAAATTATGTCCTGCAATAATTATAGTCGCATTTGCTCAAAAATTGACATTATATTCCTTAAATCTCACCCGTCTCACCCTGTTACCTGCTTCAAGAAAAATGCCTACAAACTGGCTTTACGCTTTGTCTATAGTAATATAATATAATAACTTGTTCATTGGTCTATGTTTCTTACGCATATTATAAATACTATATAGATATTCATAAAAGGGTATATAGTATCCGTTAATTCCCGTTTTTTTTCTACTGAAATTCTTTAAAAATTCCGACACTGAAAGTTTTTGGTACTATTATGGACGCACTTTATCAGTATGCGGTATGTATTTACTATTCATACCAAAAATATTTTAGGAACTTCGAACATTTGATTGGGTGTGGTCGACTAAACTGAAACAATCAATATTACCAATATATTTTATAACACACTTTCAAATGTCATATTTATGAATTATAATATATTTTTTTATTGCCTCAACTGACACTAAACTGACGGGCAATATTAGAGACAGAAACATAGCCAGTGTAAGTAGATAATACATAGTATGATCCAACCAACCTACATTAAATACGAGTAATGTGATATAAAAAAGCTATAAATTTTATTTTAATAAGGTCGATCGTTTCAACACATTAAACACAAAGCACGATTAATATCTTGATCATGACTGATCTTTTTGATAGTGTTTATGTATTTGTAATAGCTTGTAAGGTTTTATACGGAGCTTGCGTGTCAGTTGATATGCCAGTAAAGCTTGTAACGTGAAATGGTCGAATAAATGCCATAATTTGCAATTTGATGAAAGCTTTTAAATTAATTACATATTAAGTACCTATATTTCTCCCGCTTCTAAAATAAGGAAGAACCGTATCATGTATACATTTGGAATGTGTATCTATGTTTAGAGCACTACGTGTGCAATTACAGTATTAATGTCGCTGCGGTTTATATGATGCATGCGTCATGTCAGGTAGATACATGAGATTGAAAATTGCATTTTGCCATAGATTGGTATATAATTAAAAAAAGTAAGTTTTTACATCTTCTTGGTTGAGCACCTCCTTTTGATAACGGTTGTGACAGGTGAAATTTCTCGTTTACCCAAGAACCTGAGCGTATTATACCATCATAGTAAAAAACTGCCGTCAAGAAGCGATTTTTATGGTTCTGAACTCCGTGAACCACTTCGAGCTAAAAAATCTAAATATGTACAGATAGTAAGTTACCTGCTGATCACATATGAGCAACGCTAATCTAAAATTTAACTTCGCTAATCGTTAAAATGTTCTTTTATTGAAAACGTAACGTAAGATAAAGTTGACCGTTAACGCTAAATACTGGTCAAACATTTTTAATGTTAAATCAGTCAGTCAGTTAGTCAAGTAAAGTATTCTATTGTCAGTCAAATACCCGTGGATTGGACAGAACAATAGGGAAGATAAATACTGCTCCATAACAGTGAATTTCCAGAAACTTATATTTATGAGAATAACATTTTCAAAAATCAAGTTTTAAAATAATTAATAATAATGGGATTTTTTCTCCGTACTTTAGGTATTAGGTTTTTAACTTTTTATCTAATACAGACGTCACCCACATCATTTATTTTATTTTTTCATTTCCAAAATCATTGGCATAAAGGTTTTATCAATATAGGAAAATAGTATCACTAAATATGTACCTTACTAACAATATTACAAACGATGAAATACGTGGAATAAAATTTTCATCTCCATTTTTCAATACGAAAAAGAACTACAAAAAAAGCAAACCACGACTTTAAAGTATTCTTTGAACAATTAAGGGATTCTAATTTAAAATATCAGTAAAATCTTACTCTGAATTTCATTAAACATTAATTTACAATTGAAGACGCGAGTGGATGAAGGCGTTATGTAACATTTTTTTCAAAAAGTCATTTTTTGCAAAATTTTGGAATATCCTATGCTGAAGTACCATATATTACAATTTGGTTTCATTACTCCTAATTGCTTTGTAGAAATTCAATAATAAACACATGCTATTGCATGAGAAGTATATCTAAATAAAAACTTTCAAACGCTTCTTCTGTAAAATTATAAAATAATGTTACATAACACCTTCATCCACTCATGTCTTCAATCAAACCAGGAGAAAGTGAACAGCCCTAACTAATAGCCCATTTAATTTAAAAATCCTCAAAAATTTTATGTAATAATAATTTGCATTATCAAATCAACATCAGCTGATTCACGTGTAAATCATTAGTTTCGATTCTATAATTTTATGTTGCCTATAAAAAAAGTCTCACTGTAATAGTGTCATTTCACGGTGTATCTTATGATAATTATATATATAGTAGTTACTTGTATTATATAATTTATTTTTAATAGACTATTTATAGGTATTCTTAATAGTTAAAATGTTTGAAATTCTATGATGTCATAAGTTTAATGTATTATGTATACAGTATTGACAATAATCGCATTGTTAAATACAATTTAATGCTTATTAAACATGTACAAATACAATTGTTTTAATTTGTGTACAGGTGATCACAATATACCCTGAATGTGATTTTTTAATGGCTTGGTTTAGTTAAATCCAATAGTTGAAAAAAATTATTGAAATTAATTTCAATTCTTTTATTGCATTTAATGATCTATTCTTATAGGTCTTTCGTTACAATAAAAATATATATTGCATTAAAAAATTGTATAAGAAATTTTTTAGAAAAAATTCACCAGTTTTTTAGTAAGGAATTATTTATTTTACGCGACGTACGTTTCGAGTTCATACAATTTCCCCACCCGGCCTTAAATAATATAAGAATGTTTATTTTTATATTAGAATATTTTTAGAATAAAATAAATTAAAAATTATAATACTTACAATTTTAAGAAAAAAAAACTGTCACAAACTGACCAAAACTTGTATTAAATTTTACATAAAAATTAATGTAAAAATTAATTATTCAGAAATTATTTATTACTTGAGCGTTGGGAATGAGTCAAATGGTACAACAAATTTTATAATATCTACTCAGATCCTAATATAATTTGTAATACGCTTAAAAGCTATATTTATAAAATTATTACTTATCTGTGTTTGTTGTGAAAGAGTAAAAATTAAAATTGGTTTTTATTGTCAAAATTCTGATTCCGCATATTTTTTACTACAAATGTCTAAATTTCATAAAAATTATTCTATCCAGCGCTCCACTATAATAATAAATTGCATATAAAAACGTATACATATTTAACCCCAGAACGACAAGGCTCTGTTATGGGACAAATTTAGCAAGTGACACCTATAATACACTGGTTCTAGTGTGTCCAATCGGTATTTAATTGATGTCAGTGTCAACGTCTATCTGTCTAGATGGTATTCAAATTTTTACCAAAACAGAAACTTATTAGATTATTGTCAACTTCTACATTATCAAAAGTTACAGCGCTGAAACAAAAAACGTAGGTGTCATGTATGATACCGACTTGTCGTTCTAGGGTTAAAAGAGCATGAACTAATTTTGTGATTAGGTTTGCCCCTTTCAAGAATTACACTGATAACTTTTATACAGAACTATTTATATAGTATTAGTTTTGTTAAAAAGTGAACTAATGAGCATTAGATTATCTCATACGTAATTTGATTTTGAGCCAAATTGAAACAGGAAATAATTCTGGTAAGTAAGCGTAGTACCTTGATCACGTCATCTCACTTCTTCCAAAAACCACCTACTCTGATTTTGTATAAATATATAGAAAATTATTTAGGTGCACCTTTTGAGAAAAATCTAATATTTATTTACCTAGCATTTTTTAAAACCATTTTAAGGATAATGTTAGTAAATTTTGTATATTTACAATTAAAATGTTTTAGGCAACATAAAAATTTATAAACCAGCATAATAATTTTTTTTTACAATCGAGGTAAACTGTATAGAAAACTAAAATTGTGTCCGATTATGCAGTGGTAATAATTTATATGAAATAATAATAAGTCAAGGACTGACACATAAATAAAGTTTTGTGCTGTTTTAAATATTTCAAACAACCGAGGAATTAACATATTATTTTATTTTACTGCACAATACGTAGACCTATATGAAAGGACGAAATGTTATTATTTCTTACTATTTTGTAATGAAAACTTTATTTTATAATATAATGTATGATACATATACAGCCAAACCTTTTTTTATGTGGTCCTTTTTGTACAATTTTTTTTTTGTGGTTTTTAAAAAAATTGTTATTAAAATGCATTTAATGTGAATTAAAATCAAGAGAAAGTAAGAAATTTAAACATTAACTATAATAACTTTCTTTGATAAAAATACTTTTTAGTAATTTTTAAACATTTAACCAGTACTTTGCCTACGAATATAAGTTATTATAATATTTAGTTTTTTTACAGATGTATTTTTCACAATTTTCATAGGTAATATCATAAAAATGAATTAAAATGTTCCCATGCGTAAATCATGTTTAGGAAAGCAACCTAAGGAAATCGTGAGGTTTTGAGGGTTTTGAGTTATGTATTTTCAACGTCAGACTTTTTTATGCAGTCCCGATGCACCGCATAAAAGAAGTTTTTTTTACAATCTGGACCGAACTAAACCCTTTATAGCTATTTATGACATTTCTGAATAGATTTTTTCTGTGTGATTTTTTACGCGGTTCCTATCCACTGCATAAAAAAAGGTTCAGCTGTACACGTATACATACCAGAATAATACTTTTAAATTTTATGAATGTTGATTTACACAATGATTGTTTCGCATGCAAATTTTTTTTTTTTTTTTACGACAGGAAATTAATTTATCGATGGTGTTATGATAATGAAATATAACTACATTGTAGTGCAGTGGCCACCACGTAATTGACACTGGCACCCTAAGATCCGAAGTTTTTGGTCGACATGATTTGCCGATATTCACGCAGGGCTGCCAATAACTCGAAAACAAATGAACAAAAGTGGCACTAAGCTTGGAGTGGATGATGATCATAGAAGTATTTATTTCATGTTGAGTCACTAACAAAATTTTAGTTACTGATAACAAGTGTGTACAAGCTCTGTTGTTGTTATTAAAATATCCAAAACTCATTATGAAATTATCGTTTTAATATTATCAAAAATGGAAATATACTTATTTTAAAAACTGGTACTTAGTAATATCCCATAGTAGCTACATATTCTAATCTTTTAAAATAAAATAGTGCCTAAATCATCTTCTATACAGTTGCTATTTAAAATATCAAAAGTCAATTCGAAAATATAGCTTTAATAAAAATGCTAGCCGAAGTTTTAATATAATAAAAATGTAAAAAGCAATGCAAAAATTCATAAGAAACAATGGTAAATTGACTAGAGTAGACAAAGTAGTAGTGAGTCGCGGTGATTATTATTATAATTTTTGTAGGAAATAAGAACTGTTTTATTCTTTAAAAAAAAATTAATTTACCTGTATATAAATCTATATTATTTGCATCATATAGTGAGGTTATTAAACTGTTTGACAGCTTTCTAATACGCTGTTTATTTTTATTAATCATTCCCGTCCCAATTAATAATTATTATTGTTACACAGGTTTCTGGTAATAAAATATCTACAAACCTATATAAATTGAATAAGTAACTATAAAGAATTATGGTTACCAATCAATATCTCTCTATACCTAGAATATTTCCATTTTTTGGTAATATTTATAAGAATAAATAAATATACCGTAAAACCGTCTAGACCCGAACAAGGGGTCTAGACCCGGACATTTTGCACCAATCTTCAAATTAAATAATTTCTACATTAACCTACAACAATAAACATTTGTTCTTGACGTCATTAGAGAGAGAAAAACATCTTCTAAACAGCTGTACCAATAAAAATTACGGATTTCAACATTTACTATCTCATTTTACAGGATTACTATCCTACAATTTTTCAAAGAAATAAAATGTGTGTCTAACTTAGACATGTAATTTTCGTCATAATTGTTATATTGTTTAAGTTTTGACATGTATGTGTACAGAATTTTATCGGGCATCATTTAATAATGTTTGAAATTATATTCGATGTATATATAAAAAAATACATGCTATATATGTATATCCGTTTAGACCCGGACACAGTTTATTACACTATGGCCGCGATTCGCACCAGTTATAACTCCCACTGTCTATACATTAATATTCCCCCCAGAATTACGCGGTTTATGCCTCCTTCTGGTGTCATATCGTATGTTTACTTTATAGAGAGGGATACTATGCATTGCCCCCTCTCCCTTCCCACAAAATATTTTGAAGTCTTTGACAGGTTCAAAGACATCAGACGATATAAAACACTGTCCTAAAGCCAACAGGAGAGGTTAGTTTGCATGTTACTACATTATTTAAGTAAGTGTCCGCGTCAAGACGGATTTGGGGTGTAGACCCGGACACTTACTAATTATTTTTTATTTTCTTTATTTTTACTTATAATGAAACAAATGGGTCAGGGATATAACAAACAATATACGCTCTTTCTAATGGTAATACTTTTATTGGTGATATCTATGAAGGAAATATGTATAAACATAAAACTCTACCAAAAAATGTAAAAAAGTGTCCGGGTCTAGACGGTTTTACGATATTAATATGACTCCTTAAATGATACTTGAGTACAATGTTTGTATATTTAACTTGTACATTAATTTTATTAAAATTTTAGTTCTGTCTAAAATGAGAGCATAATTTGAATTTAATTGAAGATATGAGTGGATAAAGTTTTTATTTACATATACTTGCCATGCAATAGCATGTGTTTATTATTGAATTTCTACCAAACTATTAGGTGTAATGAAACCAAATGGTAATAATATACAATACTTTAACATAGAATATTCCAAAATTTACCGAAAATGACTTTTTGAAAAAATGTTACATAACACCTTCATCCACTTATGTCTTCAATTAAGGTATTAGATCTAGTTGACTTATAAAAAATTAGAAGTTTTTTTGTAATTTGATTAGCGTCTGGAATATAAGCAAATGTTTTATTGTTATGTCTATTAGATTTGAGAACAAAGTACAAAAGATTATTAAAGTGTTGGCATTCTAAAAATAAAATTCCATTTTTTAGTTAAACAATTGGATTTAGTTTGTTTACAAAATCTCTAATTTCCAAGTATTTCGATAGATTATATTTCTAAGAAGCTATCGTTCAAATTTCGAATCCGTAGGACGAGTTTTGGTTTCATTTTCTTGAAAAATGTTTGGAGATGATCGCGGTTGGTATTGTTTATGTAGTTTCTCATACAAAAAATTTGTTTATATACCTAAATATATATAGAATAAAGCCTTAAAATCTCATTTTGTTCGGTTTTTTCGTTTTAAAAAAAAATTCTCAAAAGGAAGTATAATTTTTGGTGAGGCAGTTGCTTGGACTCAGATCTTGGTTACTATCTATCATCCATAAGTATTGTTATATTATCATTAATATATTTAAAGGTTAAAGTTTGATAAAATATAACGGTTTTATAGTAATGTTTGAACAAACTACAATCCGAGAAAAAAAGCTTTAAACTTTAATCAAATTTAAAAATTTTTAAAATCCTGTAAGTTGTCTGCGTGCTAAACGTCTAGTATTTAATCATTCATTTTTTTTACTAAATTGTTAGTAAGAATTTGAATAGGTTTAATTTTAATTAATTTCATATGAATTCTCCATGGTAGAGGTTCATATTACTGAGTACATGTTTTTTAAATTATTGATTGTAAAAAATATCGTAAATATAATAATTCAGACAAAAAAGAACTAGTCTCTTATTATGACCCATATAAATATGACCAGTAAAAGAAATATTGGGTAAATTAATTTATAGATTAACAAATAAATAATATATTGTGTTATTGTAGATATTTATTTTATGTAAAAGTTGAACAAAACGTGAACAATTAAGTTTAGAAGAACATACAGTTAGTTATTAACAGTTCTACAAAGAATGAATAAAACATTAATTATATTTATGTTTCTAAACATGGCTAGTTAAGTGAATTTTGTTTGTTTAGTCTCGTTTACTCTGGGCAATACAATACAAAGCAAGTAGATATTAGTCGGTACATGTACTAACATTTATATACTAATACTAGTTCAATTCATCTAACTGCATTTTTCACATCAAAAAAGGAAAAAAATTGACAGCTCTGGTTGGTAAGTTACAAGTACGAGTTTTGGTTTTATTTTTCAAAGTGTTTATGTAATGGATTTTTAATTAAATATCTTAAATGGGAATAAATACAGTAGCTGACGGATAAATCTGAACACAATTTTTTCAAAGTTTGTAGTACATTTATGAATAGGTTGGATCCAACTTTACCTGCGAGCTACTGTACATAGTTTACTATACTAATACGACTAAAGAACTAATGAACATGGCAACGGACTAGTCAATATTTTGCAATCGGTCAATGTTTTTTTTACTATTACTAATTTTATTAAAGATAGCCATTAATGTTTGACGTTAAAACTTATATAAGGGTATCACACACTAGTTTTTTGTGAGTAAAAAATATACCTGAGCGTCATACATTTCAATTAAACTTTCAGTTAAAGTCGTGTCGAAAAGTTAAAAGTATAACGCTTTCGGTTAAAGCTGAGCTGGTGTAACCAAAATGAAAACAAATAGTATACTACTTAACACGGATCGTAAGTGTTTTTTTGTGCCATCGGATACAGTCTGAGAGTCACAAAGGTTGAAAGTTGAGGATTCTTAAGCATCCACGGCCACAAAAATAAACTTGCGGGCCGAGTATGAGTAGGTTATTTTCTCTATCGAAAAAAATGATAAATAAATTGAAAAAACTAAATAAAAAATTAAATTAAATTAATCGAAAATGCAATTTTAATAAGAATGAATATTTGATGATGATGAAATTAACTAAATTTAGTTTGACATCTTTAAATAAATGCAGCAAATTAATCAAAATTCAACGTACCAGAATTTTCTGTTTCTTCTCCTATTTGTTATTTTTATACTAGAATAATTATAGTAATATAAAATTGTTCGTCTAATTTTGTTTCTTTTATTGATGACATCAAATCAACTTTAGATACGGGTAATAATTTCCCCTATAGGTACTTACATTCGTAGGAAGATTAGTGTTACTTAGGCGACAAGTTACCTGCTATGTAAACATCCCTATTAAGAATCTCTTTAAATTCTCTATCTTTGAATCAAAGAAAAAATTTTTTGATTGATAATTTCTACTTGTGTAGTGTAAAATTCTGCTCATATAATATAAATATTTATATTATACACAGTCCAAGTGACTGCGTTTGTCATAGAAGTTTTCACTTCGGTCGTGTGCAGTCTTAATAATTTTTTATTTTATTTTAGCAGCTGGAAAAGTTACTGCTAATTCACCTTTACTTTGAGTAATTATGTATATGCCAGTAGCTATAATTGGTGAGCGTTTGACTCCGAAAATTCAACATAACATGGAAACTGGAAACTTAATAAAAGGAATGAAAACATTAAATTTTTATAGAATGACGGTCAACTATTAAACAAGAGATAAAGAAAATAATTTGGAGTTAATCTAAAATAATCTTTCGCCAAATTGTGAAAAGGAAGTATTAAGGAAAATGAAGATCGAGTCGATTTTTGAACCCTAACTGTGGAGCCAATTCACCATTGTAATCCTTATTTAATGCTGAATCACCGTAAAAAAATTTAAAAAGTTAATTTGTTAGTTACCGTCAGTTGGGGCGACGAATCTGGACGATTTTTTCAGTTTTTTGGCAATAAATTGTTTAAAGTTTATCTAAAAAATTCTAAAAAAATAATTTAAATGCTTTAATAATATCACGAGCATATAGGGCAGTAATAAAAATATCAAAATTGGTACTGCAACATTTTTTTTTTATATAGTGTCCTAGATTCACCCCTATGTGTGGGGCGAATCTGGACAGTGCTTTATTTGCAATATAAATCACATTCAGTCATGCGTATGGGTAAAATCGGACATAAAAAGATAAAAATAGCTGAATTTCCAATCTAGAAATTCGCTAAGATAAATAACTGCATCAGCGAATGACTTTTGATGGGTGGAATAAAACATTTTGGATTTAAATGAATTTTATTTCGATTTGCCTTTGAGTCTATTATGCAAGGTCGATTTGGGGACATGGAAATATTCAGCAGCTTCTTTGAGCGATTTTCTTTTATTTTTAATATCGGAAAGCAGGGGCGCAACAACTACATATCTATAGGGAGTTCAACAAAAATTTAAATTATCACATCTTTTGATAACGCAGTTCTCCGATAACAATGGAAAATGTTGTAATAAAATGTCGTCTCAAAAAATTTGATTTTCAAATAAAAAATATTAGTAAACAACTAAAAAAATTACTTTTTAGGGGGTCCGGACCCCTTGGACCTTCCCGGTTGTTGCGCCTCTGTCGAAAAGAGCCCATTTTATGTTATCTATTAAATTATAAACAATGCGCTTGTAAAATAACAAAATACAAAGATGCTACGTTCACCGCTTTTCTTTGATGACTAACTCATAACTGACAAAATTCAGTAGCATAGATTGATCTATGACTTTGTACGGTCATAACACTGACGAAGAAATATCGAGAGGCAGCTCTGTCTAGATTCGCCCCTACTGTCCAGGTTCGCCGCAACTGATGGTATTGATTTTCGACATTAAATGTTCTGATGCAAAAGTAAAAGAAATTAAATTATAAAAAACTAGTCTTTTTCGCTTTCCCACCAAAATTTTTTAAAATGAAAAGAATTATTTTTTATTATTCCACTAATACGTTCTATTACATTACAACAATCGCAATTTCGAGTTTACCACAACGTTTTTGTATAAACTTATTTTAAAACCAGACAAATATGTAAGTATTTAACCCTTTTGGTACCAGCGTTGTACTTGAAATGAAAACGTCAACTTATACAATACATAGAAGATATGAAATATACTTTTCTCCCTTAACACAGGGTTTTTTTGTCAACGGCATAAATGTTAGCTTCATATACTACCGGTAAATGGTGACAGATGTCTCACAAATGTTTAAAAACAAGCTGTTATGGAGGGTAGATATCAGGAGCATCATCTCTGTATCAAAGAGTGTCCATAGAAAGGCGTAAATAGTGGCGGCGCTACTGTAGCAAAAGGGTAAATTTAGAGAAGTAAACAAGGACAGAAAAACATCCGCGTTGTTATCTAATTATTGATTTTTTATTATAATTGTTACATATAATAGTTTTATTATTTTAAAAATTTTTATAAAACTCAACACAAAAAAATCATTATACTCTTTTGCTACTCTAGCGCTATTCTGGCGAGTTTTTGAACTGTTACTTAGTACTTAAAACGGGACACTTTTTGAACTATTTTTCTATTGTTTTCCGTACAAGATAGTCCTCCTTATATTCTACACTCCATTCAAGCTGTTTTAATGAGAAGGTTACACCGTAAAGACCCGGTAATGTTGTATCTAAACAACAATTTATTTACATAATTAATTTATTTACAAAATAATAATTTAATTACATAATTATAAATTATTATAATAGTTATATTTTTGTGTTAAGAATGACAATATATACATATATATGAAAAAGATTGAAAAAAAATATTTTTGAAATATTGTTCTCATAACTTGGTACTAAAACCATTAAGAGTGATGAATTTAACAAATTCTCAAAGAAAATTTATTTATGGTCAAGGTTAGCAATTAACTTTTTCTTCTTATCAATAAATGAAATCGAAAAATTTCATTGCCATATCATAAATAAAATTCACTTTTAAAATAAAATGATTAATCTAATTTGACGTTTTTTACGTAATTTATATCTACACGTGTAACGTTTTAAGTTAATCCATTTCAGAATTAATTTATATTTGATGACAATTTTTGTGTTAATTGATTTCTGTTACTTGAAAGTTGTTTAAGGCGTTTACAGACATCTAACTGGTCTGAGTTTAATGAAATTAAATAAAAAGATCTGGTAAGTAATCAACTGATATAATAAAATTTATGAAGTCCGTTTCGATTTCTTATTTTCTTCATATTTTATTAAGATAATTTGTAATTAAAAACATTGATAAGAAAGTTAAACCACATTCATTTTCACTACAAGTTAGCGAAATTTCAACAGTAAGCAGATGTTTATAATGACGTATTTATAAAATACTTACATTATATTAAAATACTTGTACACTATCTAGGCTAAAAAAAAAAAAAAATATGTGAGCAGGACCCGTACAGGTAGGTAGGTTTTTGTTTAAAAGATATGACCCATATTGTTTTTAGAATTCATTTATATTATATCACCTGCCGGACATCACGTCAATAATCAACTGAATCGTGACTTCAATATGTAAGTGGCTAGCTAATGCATCAATAATAGAAAAACTATTCTACCTTTTTAAGTACTTTGTATTCGTAAATATATATGTAGGTACACCATTGGTAGAAAGTTTGATAATAGTTACAAATGTTGGTACAAGTTGTTGAAGCAGGATTAGAAATAGTGTAGTAGTTTATCTAGTTTGTTACTGTATTTCTTTATTGAAGTGGAACACTATAAACCCGACTAGAAATTTTCCTTATTTGCAGAAAGTATGATCGGGTCCTTATCAGGTTTAGATAAGGCAATCCCTAATAGGGAAAACCTGATAAGGTCCTTATGAAGATGTGGTCAGGATAACCTTCTTTGAAAAAAAATATTTTTTATCGGGTTAACCTGATGAGGAAATTATCAGGTCCATGTCAGGATAACCTTACTTGTAATTTTTAACAGGTTATCATGATCAGGACCTTATCAGGATCATATCAGGATAACCTTATGTAAAAAACATAAATTTCCGATCGGGTTATCCTACTCAGAACATTATCAGGTCCATGTCAGGATAACCTTACTTGTAAGAAAAATAATTTTAACAGGTTATCATGATCAGGACCTTATTAGGATTATATCAGGATAACCTTATGTAAAAAACATAAATTTCCGATTGGGTTATCCTACTCAGAACATTATCAGGTCCATGTCAGGATAACCTTACTTTACAATCTCATGTAAGCTTACATGAATTTTCTGTTTGAGGTTTTCTTCGTTCTCACCAAGGTCCATGGATGGAGAGGGGAGTACTTGATCGCCATAACCTCCATATAAGGTCCTGATAAGGTCCTTGCTAGTCGGGATAGTGGAACACTCAATTGGAACACTATAAAAATAAGATTGGATCGGATATTATCCTTGTTATTAGCCTTAATAACGAGAACAGGTATAATAATAAATATGCCTAATATTCTCGAGAATGTTTGCCTTCTTGTGGGTTTGGAATTATTTTTCTATATTAAGTAGTTAGGTACCAAGAAAAAAGTTTTTGTAACTTTTATATTTTTAGTTACTTTCATAACTACTCAGTTTTGGCCGCCAAGATTGTAGATATCAATTACTTACAATCTCACCATACCGTTAGAATAGTTACTAAAATAATTAGCTTCAGAGGCCGAATTGCCTATATATACGGTTATATATCCTTTATTATTAATTTAACCTTTAATGAGACAAAAATTTATTAGAAAATTAATCCTAGCGTAGATTTTTAGTGTACCTCTAACTTAATTTTATAGAACAAAGGAAAGAATATCTTGTTTAATGTCAAAATTATTAAGTTTATGGCTTTAAAAAAATAATGTTGTCTTTTGTGGTCAGATATATTTCTCTCTTTGTTTCTTCTGGTATGTTAACATGCCAATGACAGGAAATGGGTTAATAACCAATTAGCTCATGTACCTAGGTACAGATACGCGTACACTACTATATATTATGTATTTTCCAATTTCCCGACGAGTGCATAAAAGTATTGACGTAAATATGTAATGTACCTATCTATATAATAATCTCTCATAATTGTACAAAAAAAGACAGACTAAGATTTATAAAGATAGTTGAAGATAGTAATGGAATTTTACATCAAATATACCTATACATAAATTTCACTTATTTTATTTTAGTCATAAATAATGTTAATTTACATTAATTACTTAAAATCGTGTGTATAGACAATTATTTTATAAATGAATCCTAACGAACAAACATTAATGTCTGATATGGTTTTATTTACCATTAATTACAAAAGTAATTCAAAGTCTATCAATTAAATAAAAAGTATTACAAATTTTTGAAATTTACATAAAATTGGACTTTTACTTTTGCAGTGTTTATAAAATTGTAATCTCTATATGAGGCACAAACGCTTAAACAAAACTAAACTAGATTTGGATTTAAATTTTAAATAAGCAATTTAAAAAAAAATTCTAGTTACTGATTATCACCTACACCAGGCGTGGCCAACATACGGCCCACGGATCGGATCTGGCCCGAGTAATGAATTTATGTGGCTCGCGAACAATTTTACAATATCGTAGAAACTCTGTTAACCGGACAGCAGTGTCATAATATCATTAAATAATGTAGCATTCACAACTCATTTTTTAATTCAATTTTTTTTTTTTTGATTTTTTAATTCAAATTAATTTTATGAATGAATTTAGGTACTTAGATACAGAAATATAACGTTTAAAAATGCATCGCCACATTAACGCATTAACGCCCATGGCGAAACTGTTGTTTTAATTTTAGTTTTTTTCTGAATTAAATTAATAAAAATAAGGTAAAAATATAGAAAATGATGAAAAACAAGAAAAAAAATTTTGACTTCTATAACTTCTATACGTGCATAGAGCCGTGTACGGTGCGCGGAATTGTCCTCAACAGAGTTTTTTCATACAGAATGTTAATTTGATAACACTTAGAAGTTACTTTTTTTTAAATAGAATATGTTTTAAATAAAAAAAGCCATCTGTGTATAGCAGGCGTTAATGGGTTCAAATCATTGTTAACAAGTTAAAACATGAACAATTATACCTAACCGATATAGGTATACATACTCTAGATGTACTCGCGTCCGGTTAATAGAGGTAATATTGTACTAAATAATATATTTTTGTCAAAAATTATTGTGTCCGAGTCCGGTAACAGAGGGTCTGTTTAAGAGAGTTCTGAATGCATTGGTTTTAGTAGAGCATGCCACCGTCATAAAAAAATTTGTCCGGCTATAGAAGGAGTCTGGTTAAGAGAGGTGTCTGTAATCAGAGGTCCTACTGTAGGTATTAGTATATTATTATTTTTATTAGTATTTTTACTTAAAGAAATAAGTTTTTTGCTAAACATTTTTTAATTATAATATTTCATCCGGCCCTTGAAAACATTTTTCATCAATCTGGCCCGGAGGCAAAAACAGTTGGTCATGCTTGACCTACACGAAACAATCCGATGAATAATTATGTAAAAGTTTTCTCGATGCTTCCACCATAAAGTGTTGAAATTCACAGAATGGCATAATATTTCAATATTAGTCGCACAAGTTGAATTTCATAAGTGTGATTTAATAACATGTTTTTAAACTAACACTGATTTAAAATTACTATAAAACTAAAAACTATTGCTGAAAGAGGATTTAATCTAGTCAACAATTTACTTTACAAAAGAAGATTTAAGATTGCTTATGACAAATATGAAATTAAATAACGAAAAATTAGTATCATTACGTGAAGTTGAGCCCTTTCACTAATAACTTTACATTATCTTTTTAATTAATAAACATTTTTAATCAAACATTAAACAGTGCACCAATTACCTAGTAATAATTTTTCAATATATAAAATAAAATACTTCACTAACAATAAGAGAAGCATTACAGTTTGAAAATGTGAGTCATGATGGTTTCAAGAAGTATCGGTGAGTTTTTAATTACCGTACCGTAAAAATTTTTGGAACGAATACTATATGTATAGAGTATTTTCAATCAGTGGTGAAGTTTACACGTTCACTAAAGCTCTATAATATGACCTAATATCTAATCTAAAATGTACTCGTACCCGTTACAATAAATTTTTTCCAAACATCAAAGTAAAATAATATTTTTCTTGTATTTTCATGAGGAATTTTTTTTTATAAACTCTTATAATATCAATCTAAACTATCATTCCCACAAATACCTGCTGAGATTAGAACCAACGTTATTACATGCAACAAAATTTAATATTTGTGAAAATGAAGTTTTATTATAATTTGTATCTTACACGATATATTATTTTATTTTAACTGCCGTTAATTAGCTATAACGGAAAACTAAAAATGTTAAAAGAAGCTTTAAAATGTTGTGAACACATGCAAATACTAGGTACTAATTAAAAATTTTATATTTATGGTTATATTAAAATTTGATAATTAACTAGATATAAATAAAAAAACATTGAGCCGATAGACAAAGAATAAATAATAAAAGTAATGTATTAAAAGAATAAGTTTTAATTGCAATTTCATTAATTTTGTACTTATATGTATATAATGAATAAAGTAAAGGTCCCAATCTTTAGAACCTTACACGGAGAGAAAATTTATAGAAAAATTACTGTACTCAGCACTACAATCGACGTGTAAAAGGCGAACAAATTCAATTTTATACGGTAAAAATATAAAAATTATAATTAATCATAGAAAATTTAAAGGATAAAATGTTCTTTCCGTAATATTAGCTCCGTAAAATTTGTAAAACAGCACAGTAAAAAGTTCCATTCCCGACAAAAAAATATTTTTTAATTGTTTCCTTACAAAAATTACCATGCTGTCTTATAATATTTCAAATGCTATTTGCTAATAGTAGAAAGAAAGAAAGAGAAGGTATCAACGCTGTCACATAGCGAGGCAGGCTGTAGAAGGTATCAACACAATCATACATGAAGGTCACATAGCCACGCTGGTGTGGCAAGTAACATAGCCAGGTTGGTCACTGCTGATGTGGTGTCGTGTGCAAACAGTATTCATTAGAATGTCTTACAGGACGATCACCGTTTAATTCATCATTTTGTTACTTCGCTATATTCAGTATTAGAATATATTGTTGCCAATCATTTTGTATGCATCGATTGCTCCTCAGTGCGTACAGCCCAAGTAACATAAGGTTGCGGGTCAGATGCGTAAACGAAAGAGTACAACAACAAGAATTAAATTATAACATATATGCATAAGAGTGTGATAGAAGTTGTGTTAGCACATTAAATTTACCATGCTAGCACAACAATTTTTATGAAGCCATGACTAATACTTTTTACGTTTCAATTTAATAATATTTACATGATCGTAAAATATTTTTTACTTTGGTCGTCGATCGCGCACGCATTATAAGAGAGCATGGTAATATTTCTGAAATTTTATCTACAAAAATTATATGATTTTTCTCTCCGTGTGCATTCAGGCAGTCAGGACCGGTAAAAACACGTGCTTAGTAAAATTTGATATTCTCGCAAATGGACCATATAGGGTCTAGCCAGTGAAGGCGAAGATTTTTAGAAAAAAAAGTTAAATATTGTTAACAAAAGTAAAATCGTAATATCATTTGATTCCGTGCTATCTAATAGTTTGAATTTTGATTACTGATGTTTAATTTACGTTGAAACTAATTGAAACTTGAGCCGCTCGTGGTCTAGGCACTCCAGTTAGAGAAATGTGCTAAATTTCTTTTGTGCCAGCTAACTTCGATGTTCTTTCTTAGGGTGACGTGATGTTTTCTACTTTTTTTTTTCTGCGGAAGACCAAAATGGTGTAGGTACTTTCTGATGATTTTATGTCCTCGTGGTATTTTATCAAAAAATATCCCAGCTGTCTGTAGATTCCCAAGTAGAATGTGGCATGTCTAGCTTGATAAAATACAGCAAAAAGAATAAATTAAAAAATTTAGCAAATCTGTTCTATGCCGTTTTTGGTGTAAATGACCATCCCGATTTTCTTCAAATGGCCGAAAACTGTGGATTTTGAATGCTCAAAAGTTGCCGCTAATTCTTGACAGTTTGCCTCCGGTCTGCCAGAGGGAGCTTCATCTTCGAAAGAAAAATTAACCTTTTGAAATTTAGCAAACCATTTTCTACAAGTTCTGTCAGAAAGCGCATCGTCACCATAAACACTACAAATATATCGTTGCGTCGGCTGCATTAGTACCTTTTTTGGCAAGCCCCTCTTTTAAATTCGTATAACATTACATGATGTTCCTTAATGTCTGAAATTGCTCGTTATTACTAACAAAATACCCCTGTCGCAGCATCCTGCATAACATAGCGAATTTCCATTTACAAAAGTACGTTTTTCTCGGAAACTAGTTGATATAGAGTAATTGTAAATAAAAAAAACCTTTATGTGATTTTTCCGCCTCATTCCGCCAAATTTTTTTCACGAAAAATGTCCAAAACCCCGTAAACGTTTTCACGAAATTTCTTAAAAATAACATGTTTCGTTCTTAAGTTATCGTGCGGACACTTAGTAAACATATATATAAATGTGCCCGCACGATAACTCAAGAACGAAACATCTTATTTTTAAGAAATTTCGTGAAAACGTTTACGGGGTTTTGGACATTTTTCGTGAAAAAAGTTTGGCGGAAGGAGGCGGAAAAATCACATAAAGAAGGCTTTTTTTATTTACAATTACTCTATATCAACTAGTTTCCGAGAAAAACGTACTTTTGTAAATGGAAATTCGCTATGTTATGCAGGATGCTGCGACAGGGGTATTTTTTATTTACAATTACTCTATATCAACTAGTTTCCGAGAAAAACTTTTGTAAATGGAAATTCGCTATGTTATGCAGGATGCTGTGACAGGAATTTGAAAATTTGAGTAGACCATTTTTTTTTTCGAAAACTAAACAATCACAAATGTTTTTTATGAACATATTCAAAATGTGTAAACGATTTCCAATCGATTGAGTTCCCGGAAGCCTATGCCTATCTCTAAAAAATATTCTCGGACATTCAATTTTTTTAACTATGATGCACCCGGAAAAAAATTCTGGAAAAATGTTCTATTGATCATAGTGAGAAGCCTGTAGAAATATTTTGGTGATTGTACAACGAATATAACTTCGAAAAAAAAATCCTTTTGGACATTTTATTTTTTTTAACTATGACGCACCCGGAGAAAAAATCTGAAAAAATTATATGTTATATCGATCATAGTAGGAAACCTGCAAAAAAATTTTGGTGATTGTACTATAGCTACAAGTTGATGAAAAAAAGTATTGAAAAATTAAACAATTTTTTTGGGGGGGGTTATAATTTTTTTTTGAAGCTGATAATTTTTTCTGAGGCACACTACAGAGGTATCTAAAACATATAAAAATTCCAGCCAAATCCGTCAAGCCACTAAAAAGTTATAAATTTTTTGTGATTTTCAAAAAATAATTTTTTACCCCCAAAGGGTGAGTTTTTAAGGGTTGAAACTCAGTAAATTGTAATCTTATATCGAAAGCAGTTAGCAGAAAAAAAACCAACACAATTCGTGCGGGGGCATTTCTACCCATGCTTATCTGCCATTAGCCTTTTATTGAATATTATTTTCGGTTCCTAGGGACCTCAAAACAAACTGCCATGATCCCGGGTTTAAGTCGCGTCATGACAGTGGCTGTAATAGCTGAATTGCATTCTTGGACGACTTTCAAGTTTTCAAAAATTTTTGAATAAGTGGAAATTTTGGCAAAAAACTAATTTTTTTCAAGAACAAAATCAATGTTCCTGGCATCCGACGTGTCTGGCTGACAAACTCACCGAAGGGTTTGGGCCTTCCAATGTTTTCACCAAGTTTCGTAAAAATTGGATACTTCGTTCGAGAGTTATCGCGCGGATACACACACACACACACACACACACACACACATATATATATATATATATATATATATATATATATATATATATATATATATATATATATATATATATACATACATATAAATTTTAGTGACTATTATTTTCGGTTTCTAGGGACCTCAAAACAAATTTCTGCCATAGTCCCGGGCTCAGGTCATGCCCCCCGCGTCATGACAGTGGCTGTAATAGCTGAATTCCATTCTGGAAATTATATCATATATTTATGTTAACTTTCAAAATAATCGCCTGAATATGTTAAATAATAGCTGAATTCCATTCTGGAAATTCGCTAAAATTAAAGACTTGTTTACATAAAAATCTTTGTTTACTTTAAAAATTTTCTCACCAAGACTGTATATGTATATACAACACACACAAACCGTACGCATAATGGTAGTACGGATAATGAAATGGTCTTGTACCCTTATACACAAAAGATCGATATTGTGTCGAATATGTACTTAGGATGTGATTAAATTCACACTTTATACGATAAAATAATCACATTCTAAACAACATCGCTTTTCTCGGAAACTAATTGACATAGAAAAAAAGTTTAAAGACCTTTTTTATGTAATTTTTTCTTCTCTTTTAAATGGTGTAAAAAAATTTCGCAAAAATTTTTGAATAAGTGGAAATTTTGGCAAAAAACTAATTTTTTGCAAGAACAAAAACCATGTTCCTGGCATCCGACGTGTCTGGCTGAAGAACTCATCCAAGATTTTTCGACTTCCAACGTTCTCACCAAATATCGTAAACCTAGGACATTTCGTTCGAGAGTTATCGTGCGGACACATATATATATATATATATATATATATATATATATATATATATATATATATATATATATATATATACATATATATATATATATATATATATATAAATTTTAGTGAATATTATTTTCGGTTCCTAGGGACCTCAAAACAAATTTCTGCCATGGTCCCGAGTTCAGGTCGCGTCATGACAGTGGCTGTAATAGCTGAATTCCATTCTGGAAATTCGCTAAAAGAAAAAATTATTTAAACACCGTTTAAAGATTTATGATACATATTACAAGCAACACTATCGGCCTAACACTAACATTTCAGCGGCTCCGAAAACGGCACGAACTTTTCGGATGACCTAATATATATATATATATATATATATATATATATATATATATATATATATATATATATATATATATATATATATATACATAGGTCACTCGGTAAGTCTTGTCGTTTAGCACAATTTTTACAAGCTATTAATTTCTTTTGGTACCTACGTGTAGTGCGTGCGTACACATGTTCACACGTCGAAACTTGTCAATCGCCGTCTAATAGTTATTGAGATAACACGTGTGAAAGTGTAAGTTTGGCATCTCTTACGAGCTCTCAAGTTCGCGCAATTATTTATTACAATTTTCGACGTGACCTCTCTCGGAAGGCAACGTGTATTAGGTGATACTTCACCATCCCTCAGGACTGTCGAGCGATGGTATAAACAGTTCAAAGGAGGCCTTTTTGATCTGGAAGACGATCCGCGTCCGGGAAGGCAGAATGAGGTTACGACGCCCCGAAACAGTAGCTGCTGAAAAAACGATTAAAGAGAACCGCAGAATCACATACGTACATGCGTATAAGAGAACCGCAGAATCACATACGCATATATGTGATTCTGCGGTTCTCTTTAATCATTTTTTCAACAGCAGCTATTGTTTCGGGGGTCGTAACCTCATTCTGGCTTCCCGGACGCGGATCGTCTTCCAGATCAAAAAGGCCTCTTTCTAACTGTTTATACCATCGCTCGACAGTCCTGAGGGATGGTGAAGTATCACCCAATACACGTTGCATTTCTTGGTGGCATTGTTTCCGAGACAGGCCACGTCGAAAATTGTAATAAATAATCGCGCGAACTTGAGAGCTCGTAAGAGATGCCATACTTACACTTTCACACGTGTTATCTCAATAACTATTAGACGGCGATTGACAAGTTTCGACGTGTTAACATGTGTACGCACGCACTACACGTAGGTATCAAAAGAAATTAATAGCTTGTAAAAATTGTGCTAAACGACAAGACTTACCGAGTGACCTATGTATATATATATATATATATATATATATATATATATATATATATATATATATATATATATATATATATATTTTAGTGAATGTTATTTTCGGTTTCTAGGGGTCTCAAAACAAATTTCTGCCATAGTCCCGGTTTCAAGTCGCGTTATGACAATGGCTTTAATAGCTGAATTCCATTCTGGAAATTCGCTAAAATAGATAAATCTTTCAACTAATCTTTTGCTAGTTGAATTATTCATCTATGGGTCAAATTTCTCTACCCGAGAATCGTCGGAAACGATAGCGTGACTATAAAATATAATGATTTTATTCACAAATCCCTCCTCAAAAATATCTCTGGCTTTCAGTCAAATAAAAAATAATAGAGTCAAATTGAATATCAATTTTTATTTTAATTTTAATTTTTTAATTATAATTCAATTGTTAAAAAAGTTTTTTTAATTAAAACAATAATATTGGGTATTAGATTATTATAAAAAATTTAATCCTTATAAAGTAATATAGGTATACTTATTAATTCAGAAAACCGATGACGAAACATTTTTTTTTTTTTTTTAATATAGGTATGATTCAATAAACACCTAAATAGATTTTTGGTGTTTAACATTATTATCATAGATCTAGTAATAATTTTCTCAAAGATATTAATTTTTTTAAGAATTTTACAAATAGGGTTAATATTTGTCATAATAATAATACATAATATTGTTTAGCATCCGTTTTTCAGAATCCTTGTCTACAATTTTTAGATTATACTATTCATATTTATGACAAGATTAAGATAATAATCCAGATGAAATATAACGAAAGTAGTCAGGGGCTCTGATTATTTGGAACTGTCAGAGAAAACTCCTTCAAAAAAATCTTACAGTAGGTACTTGGAAAAATAAAATTCCTTATAAAATTTATTTTAACAATTGTCTGTAAAGAGGATTTTTCTCTTGCTGAGCATTTTTACATAAATATTTTTTTAAAACCAAGCTTCTACATTTAGGAGGCCACAAGAAGTCTCTTACAAAAATAGTAGATACTTAAATGTTTTTATTATTTTACTTTATCGCGACCATTATTTTCTCCATTAGTAAAATCGCTTGGTTTCAAAAGAAAAATTCCCATTGTACTCGTATACACGTGTGATCGGTGGCGTGGCTGAAGTCATTGGCGCCCCTGACTAGAGTTGATAAAAAGAAGGGCGCCATAATCACATCATACGTCTCCTTTCCACTTTGGCCCAAACTACAGCCATCTGGACTTCTGATCATGACTCATCGAACCTCACGGAATTACGCGATAACAACGCCCAGTTCTTTTGTTTTCCAGACTTGTAGAAATACTAGAAACCGTTTTATTTTCAACTTATAGCCTGGATTCAAACTAGCCAGTGTAGCCATATATTTTAATTGTTATTTTATCTCAATCTATATTTCTGAGTAATTTTTTCAATGTTCTTAATATCAATCTTGTATACGTTGATACCTATACCTTGACGATTGAGTGAAACCATCGCGGTGGCGTCCCCTGCGCCGACGCCATTCGCTTGCTGTGCCACTGAATATGAAATTTAAAATACTAGAAAATTTAATATTTTTGGCTAGAGTAGACGGTACAGAAATTACTTAACTAGAAACTTCTCCAATCAACATACATATTGTAAAAGAACTGAAGAATTTCCTGTCAGACAATTGTAGGAATATTCCATTCATTTGTGATCAATCAAACTAAAAGTAATAGAATCGGTTTCACTTTCATGCGATGTTTATCAGAACAATAACTAAAAAATACACATGAAATAATACAAATACCCCTGTCGCAGCATCTGCATAACATAGCGAATTTCCAAATCTTGGGCACTGGCGGATCTCATCTAAGACCTGTACCTATTTAAAATAGTTTAGCTTTCTAAGAGTAAAAGAATTTTTAAAATCGGTTGGGTAATTAGTTTTGGTATTTTTGGGGACCCAAGAACCCGAACGAATTTTGTGCAGCATAGTTGTATCCATCTAAAATAATTTAGTTCTCTAGCAGTGAGAAATTTTTTAGCATCTTTTCGATAGCTTATTACTGGCGTTTTCGGATCTGCAAGATCCCGGTGGACCTCATTAAAAAATCAGCTCGACCGTATATTCTAGGCGGACTTTATGTAAAATATATATATATATATATATATATATATATATATATATATATATATATATATATATATATATATATATATATATGTATATATATATATATATATATATATATATATATATATATATATATATATATATATATATATATATATTCAAAACCCGTTGTGTAGCATTCTACGCCGCATTTGCATCCGCAGGACAGTTGTGGATCTCAGATAACACAACCTGTACCTATCTAAAATAGTTTACCTCCGTAATAGTAAAAAGGTTTCAAAATCGGTCAGTTATTTTATTTTTGACACTTTTAGGTCCTACTGACACTTCAGACCTTACATAACGTAATCTATATGTATCTAAAATAGCTTAGCTCCCCAACAGTGAAAAAATTTTCAAAATCGGTCGGCTAGTTTATTTTTGACGCTTTTGGATCCGATGGACCCTGGCAGACTTTACATAACGTAATCTATATTTATCTAAAATAGTTTAGCTCTGTAACAGTGAAAAAATTTTCAAAATCGGTCAGTTAGTTTATTTTTGACACTTCTGGATCCTATGGACCCTGGCAGACCTTACATAACGTAATCTATACTTATCTAAAATAGTTTAGCTCTGTAACAGTGAAAAAATTTTCAAAATCGGTCAGTTAGTTTATTTTTGACACTTTTGGGTTCTATGGACCTTGGTGGACCTTATATAACGTAATTTATATTTATCTAAAATAGTTTAGCTCTGTAACAGTGAAAAAATTTTCAAAATCGGTCAGTTAGTTTATTTTTGACACTTCTGGATCCTATGGACCCTGGCAGACCTTACATAACGGAATCTATATTTATCTAAAACAGTTTAGCTCTGTAACAGCGAAAAAATTTTCAAAATGGATCAGGCAGTTTATTTTTGACACTTTTGGGTCCTATGGACCCAGGCGGACCTTACATAACGTAATCGATATTTATCTAAAATAGTTTAGCTCTGTAACAGTGAAAAAATTTTCAAAATCGGTCAGTTAGTTTATTTTTGACACTTTTGGGTCCTGTGGACCCTGACGGACCTTACATAATGTATTCTAAATCTATCTAAAATAGTTTAGCTCTGTAACAGCGAAGAAATTTTTAAAATTGGTCGTTTAGTTTATTTTTTACAATTATGGGATCAGTAAATCCTGGCGAAACTCATACAAGTCTAGTACTCTAACAGTAAGAAAAGGGTTCTAAGGATCTCATATAACTTATGGCAGTCCGTAAGCTTCTTGCGGACATCATTTAATTAATTAATTCAAATACTTTAACTTACTAACTGTGAAAAATTTTTTAAAATCGATTGGTTAATTAATTTCTGGCCTTTTTAGGTCCCGAAAACCTTGACCTCACATAAAATACCTTAAATCCATTTGAAATGGTTTAATTTTTTAACATTATTAATTATTAGTGGAAAAATTTTCAAAATCGATTCAAAATATTTTTCCGTACATACATATGTACATTGTACAGATTTTGTTTTGTTTTATATTTAATAATATTTATATCATAACATAATCTTCAATTTCTTGTTTACTTAAAAATTCAATAAAAAAAAAAAAAAATTCTTCATTACATTAGCTTAGAAAATCTGTTTAATTTACATTTTTTAACATGGAATAGAACCATGCTAATTATAATGCAATAAATGAGAAACAAAACTCTATACATGTATGTGTGTTATATCTCATATATGTGAATAGTTTTCACTTGTTCTCACAAAATTTTTTAATAAAAAAATGAAATATTTTTATACTTATTAAAAACTGAGATATAAATATAAATTACTTATTAGACTAACAAAGAAAGAATAAAAGTGAAAATTTACATTTTCTCGAAAAATACTTAAAATAGAAAGAAAATTATAAGAATATTTTCTTCATAATTTTTTTTTTCCTTTTCAACGATGTAAAAATCGAACTGCCTTATGATAGGATCGAATGATAAAAAATGGCCAGAAAACCTACTTCTGGGCATCCGACGTGTCTGGCTAACGAACTTAGCCAAGCCAATTCAGAATCCAGTCCGCACACAAAATTTCATAAGCGTTAGACGTTTCGTTCGAGAGTTATCGCGCGGATACATATATATATATATATATATATATATATATATATATATATATATATATATAAATTTTAGTGAATATCATTTTCGTATTCTAGGGACCTCAAAACATATTTCTGATATGGTCCCGGGCTTAGGTCGCACCATGACACCTGGCGTAAAAGCTGAATTTCCAGTTTTGGAAATTCGCTAAAATCAAAAGTTAAAGAGCTCTAATCTGATTCGAATTGTAATCGAATTTAAGTTAATTAAATTCAACAATTTTATTTTTAATTTTATAATGTTATAAATAACATATGGCTTCGTATATCCTAATATATAGAAATCACCAATTACTTTTTAAGTAGATATCCACTAATCATTACAAAATAATTTATTCAATTGCCATTTTTTCCTTTCTCTAACACAAGATGTAAGTAGGTACTTATGTTTTCAGTGTGCAGCATTGATATAAAATAAAATTATTTGTTTTAATGCTTTTAAATAAACCGTATGGAAAAATTTTTTTATCTCAAAATGCCGGACTTTTTACTGCCAGTGATAAGTACAATAGATAAGGTTACAAAAAGAGAAAAAGAAAATAAATCAAAGATCCCAACATCAAAAAAGTGAACCCTAGGAATCTACAAAATATAAATTATACTAAACTATGTTGATAAAATTGAACATTAATTAGAATTATACCGTATTTCGAAAAATCTGTCACAGATGGCGGCATCTGTACCAGTGAATATATACATATCACAGCAATTTGAGCCGCCATACTGCAGGACGAGTTAACTCGTCTTAATCATTTAAAGAGTTAAAAAATTAATTTAAGTGTCATTTAAGTATAAAAGTCAGAAATTAAAAGCTAAATTGCCCTAATAATTAAATCACTTATATTACTAAAAACTGCAACAAAATAATATTTAATATTTTGAACATTCAATTCTAAACATGAAACATACCTATATTTTTTTAAAATCTTTTAACTATTTATACCAACATTTTTTTTTTAAATCGTGATGAGATTATAATGTATAACGGAGCGATAACAATTTCATATAATTTTATATTTACGCGGCTATTTTATTCGTATTAAACATTTACAACAATAATAATAAAATAATGATAAAAAAGATCGGATAAGAAAAAATTTTCTATGTAAGTTTTAGATTTGGCCAAGAAATTTTTTAATCTATGCTTTGATTGTTATCAATTATCACCAAATATTATTATTAATGTATTTATACAGTTCGATCTATTATGATCAAACATTTGTCACGATGTTTTGACCAGATAATATGGCGAAAATCATTTGAAATTTGGTGTATCCTTCTGGCTTGAAAAATGTAGTGCAAATTTTTATGTTCTCAGGTTAGGAGTTTCCAATCATGTGTGACACTAACTTTAAAATTTCATATGGAACGTATTATTTTTTTATAAAATCGATTCTATATTTTGATCCAAGTTTCTTCAGAATGTCCTGTGCCTAACATAATACAGTGGCCATCCAATGGTACGTACTCCGATTTTACGTAGTGATGTCAGCGATTTAGTGGGGTTCTCCTCTCACAGATATGTTGTTGTTTGTCTGTGTTGGTGAAAATTTATGTACCAAGCCAGAGTCAGGGCCGTAGGTAATATTGTCTGAGGGACTCGTAGCCTTTAAAAATTTTAAAATTTCACTGCAGATATATATGCACATATTCTGTATACGTAATATGCAAAATGCAAATGCAAAATGAGTAACGTAAAATTCTAGAATATTCTAATCGTCAACTAGCAGAGATATCAAAAAACAGACTTCACCGTTGAATTGTTCATTAAAAATAAGATTAAACAGTGTAGTTTGACAAAAATTCTAGAATGTTCTATTTGTCAACTAGCAAAGATATTGAAAAATCAATTGGATCATTTAATTATCCATTGAAAAATAGGTCAAATTATACATTTTGACAACTGTTCTGGAATATTCTATTCGTCAACTAGCAAAGATATTCAAAAACAAACGTCGCCATTGAATTGGCTACCAAAAAGAGACCAAATAACACATTTTGAGAAATGTTCTAGAATATTCTATTTGTCAACTAACAAAGATATTGAAAAATCTACTGCACCACTTAATTGTCCAACCGAAATTAAACTAATGTACGATTTTGACAAACAATTTTTGCTGCTTGACGAATAGAATATTCTCGAACATTTATCAAAATGTCCTATTCCGTCTTTTATTTGATGACCAATTAAATGGTGCCATCGATTTTTCGATATCTTTGTTAGTTGACGAATAGAACATCAGCTTCCGCTATTTGGCGTCTTTTACGCTGATGAATGCGATAGTGAAGTTGATTTTTCGACAGTTTTTTTAAAAGTCGTCACTCATATTCATTAGTATAACATTCGATTTCCTTTGTCTACACAACCGAATTTTAGGTGTAAATTGTCTCTTAAGATAATATTGTTTTAAATAAATTCAGATAAATAATATTTACCAACCCCCGAAACAAAAGTTTACCGACGCCCCTGATCTTCCGATTTTACGTACTTCCCGTTAAATTTGCACCGACCACTACGTAAAATTGGACTTGTGGTGTAGATGCTGAACTACCCATGTAACATTTTTGTTATATTTCTTCAATATTTAATATTGTCGATGTGCTTGTGAACATTAGCACTGAATGGAGAATAATCCAAACTTCCATAGCACAAAATCATACCTGATAAAAATTGAAGGTGTTATGTAAGGTAGATTTCTTTAAAATTTTAACTATTTAAAAGCGGTCTGTCAGACACTAATTAACAAAGTAGGTATGCCAAACAGACCGATTCCTCAATAAAATATATACAGTTTGCAATAAAATATGTGACGTACAAAATATGTTTCAAGGAGGTGTTATGTAACAATGTAAGGTAAGTTTGCTGTTTTTTTATCCCAATTTCAAAAATTCATTAAGAATAGAATTTAACAAAAACTCAAAGGTCGGTTGGACATTTTTCTTATTTTCGGCATTAGTTAATATCGATTTAGCTTTTTAATTTGAGTTGTTTTATCAGGTATAATTTTGTACTATGGTATGGATTATGTACACGACCTAATTTGATTGAAAAATTATTAAACTTGGATCGGCTTGGACTCGAACACAAGATTCTTGGTAGCTAGCTTTACAAAAATTCTGGATGCCAGTGCCAGTCGATCCAGTTTGATAATTTTTCAATTACTTTGATTTTTAATTTAATAATTTATTTTTCCGAAATTTAACACTAAACATCAATGAAATTATGTTCATAAAAATTATTAATGCTAATTTGTCCGAAAACAGTACCTTAATATTTTGATATCGATTACGAAACAAATCCACTGCCAGTTACAAGATAGACTCATGTTTTATAACAAATGAAACAATAAAATTTTAAAGCAGTTTATATAAGAATGTAATTTTCTAAGAACATTTTAACACTTCTAGAAATTACTTAATTGCTCTTTTATCAAAATTAATCACACAAATATAAATTATATAACACTTTACATTAAAAATACGTAATAGTAGTAATAACAGTAATAGTAACACTTATGCTAATTTTAATAGATTACATACAGGTACTTGGTCGTATCTACACTTACTGGAGCATACAGTGTGAAATTGTAAAAATATTTATATAACAAGTGTACTTTTTTTAGTTAATTTTTTTTTTTCTAATTACATAACATAAACATAAACAATACTAGTCATTTTTGCATTTTATTGTATAATAAATTTTAACTCACACATAATCAAGATGAAGGCATTTTTATGTGAAAATTAATTATTTCTGACGTGTATATAATTTTAAATTGTCGAGCATATTTATTATTGTTAGAAAGTTTTCTTTGTACCTCTTTATTGTCCCGTGTCGGTTCATTAAATAACGTAAATATGGCAAAAAGTATACGTGACTACACTGGACGATACGCTTTTTGATCCTGACAAATTGAAATCCGATTAAAGGTATATTTTGTTTCGCAATAGCAAAAAAGTTATTGATTTTTTCGAATCAGCTTAAGTTTATAAGATAGGTTTTTTACAAAAAAAAAGCTTTATTTTCTTATGCTATACATATGAATCTAGAATCATCGTTTAAACGATTTATATTATAATTAATAGACATCTACAGGCTGCAGCATGACAGCCGATTTAAAAATATAGTTTTTAGTAAAACGCGTTTAAAGATTCTTTTGTAATTTTTTTGTATTAAAATCGATCAAATTTAAAAAAAAATTGTTACATTTATATTTATTTAGTCCGTTATCCCAGAATCATACAGAAGTCCGAAAGTTTCCTCATATAGTTCTCCCCTCTTAGCAATCACTTTTTTTAGCAGTCCTCGCCTTCTTAGATTTGCAAATGCAGTGTTTTTCCGAAATTTTAACACATTCGTTGTCTCTTTTATTGATATAATTGTATGAGTGCAGTCCAACGGTGAACCCCAGCACATCGAAAAATTTTAATAAGAATTCTAATCTTTTATTAAAAACACACACAAATATGAAATATCACGTAGAAATATCGTATTTGAACACAACCCGTTGGGTTATAATTTGGTCAGTTTTTTGAGTTTTGCATTAAAAATTTTATTAAATAATTTTAAAAGTTTAATTTTCCAAAATATTTAAAAAATATTCGATTTTTTCACCGAAAAGGGTAACAAATATAAACGTGCTGGCACAATGTAAAGTCTGGGAAAAATATTATTTGTCTAAATATTATTCCTTCAAGAGCGGATGGTGGCAAATTGTGTGTGTATTTAGAATTACGTCAATAAAATTACGGATTTATTCAAAATCAACCAAATATATTTTCAGGAACAAGAAAAAAGTTCGACTTTACTGTGGTGTCCTAATCATCCTATAAATTGTAAGCTTAACCAATACAATCGAAATCTGTTTTTTCCTTAACAATTTAGGATAGATACAAACTTAACTGAAAAATTTCCCTCAAAAGTTTTATTTCTTTCTAAAGCGAATTTCTGGCACAAACCAAAATTTGTAGGCATTTTAGGTTCTAACCAAAACTTTTAGTCATTAGGAAATAAACATATTTTATGAATTATGGTATTTTAAACTATATAAAACTGCATTAATTGCAAATTTTTAAGTAAATTTCTGAAGCTGTACCTACCAACAAATCCAAGTAATAGTCCTTTTCATTGACTTTTGTTTGCATATTTTGAATTCAACAACTTTTACTAATATCCAAAAACAATCACGTGGCAAGAGTGAGTAAAGAAAGGAATGTTTTTTTTTAGTAGTTAAATTAATAAGCAGGCAATATTTATTTTCTCTTTTTTGAAATCTGAGACTATTAATAAACATTAATTTGATTTCTGTTCTGCAGGCAGTATACCCATCAGTTCTTTTTTCACGTAGATCGAACTTTTATGTATTTCTGATTGTTACAATTCAATCAAATTTGACAGTAAACGATTTTGGAAAGATTTCACCTTTCGATGAAATAAAATTATACAAAACGACAATATCGACACATTTAGGACATCTTTCAACTCAAGCCAATTTACATGTTAACTAACCACAATATTATTGTATTTGAATACACGGCCTTATATGCTTTCCATGAAACATATAAATTAAGAAAAAAATTCGATTCATATTTTTGTAATGTATGTTACTCTGGCAATTCTAGCTCCTAGTTAAATTTTGAGCAGTAAATCTTTATCATGCTCTATCTAGCGAAGTTAATAATAATGCGTTAATAATAATAATGCGTTTAACGTCCGTTTTTTAGACATTTTAATCTGTAACAGACGCCACCCACATCATTATTTGTATCTTTATTTTATTATTTTAACATTTACAATATTCCTCACATTATACAATTATGATGTGGGTGGAGGACAAGGAAAGTGGTGTGAGGGTTAGGATTTGGTAGGTATGCGTCTGCAGCCGTCTTAGCGAAGTTAATAGGAAAAGACAGAGAGAGAGAGAGAGAATGTTCTAGGACAAAGATGCTAGAAATTGTTATAGTCTCGTGTGTCCGCACCCAAAGGCATCGTGGCTATCTCACTAAAAAGGAAAAATACGACTGATAGTCGGGCCTCACAAAACGCATTCTAACATATTTAAGATGAATCCCATATTGGTTCATATTAAGGGCGATGCTGAAATGATCTGAACAATAAGGGAGGCACGGGTACTAAAAAGTTTGGAAACAGCTGGACTGTTCGACCAATGAATTTGTTCGAATCATCAAATGCTGGCGTGTTACCAGTATATAAAAAAAAAACAATGCTATCATCATATTAAGGGGATTAATATATATCATATTAATTGGATTAATATATCACTATTATAAAATATTTAAATTTGTTTTGACTTTTAGCGAATTTCCAAAACTGGAAATTCAGCTTTTACGCCAGGTGTCATGGTGCGACCTAAGCCCGGGACCATATCAGAAATATGTTTTGAGGTCCCTAGAATACGAAAAAAATATTCATTAAAATTTATATATATATATATATATATATATATATATATATATATATATATATATATATATATATATATATATATATATGTATCCGCGCGATAACTCTCGAACGAAACGTTTAATGCTTATGAAATTTTGTGTGCGAATTCGATTTTCCAAATCGTTGGATGAGTTCGTTAGCCAGACACGTCGGATGCCCAGAAGTAGGTTTTCCGGGCGTTTTTTGTCAACAAAATGAGTTTTTTGCCAGAATTAAGCAATTTTTCAAATTTTTTTTTTTACACCAAGCCATAGTAAAAGGTAAAATGCATAAAAAATGTTTTTATACCGTTGCTCTAAAGTACTTACTTTTCGAGAAAAACTAGGAAATATGTCGTTCTCCATTTCACTCGCACTCGCATTCTTTTTTTTTCTGTCTCATTTTTACGAGCTAAATTCGAAAAAAACCGCTTTATAAGTAGCGTGTCATGATTTTTTTAATCCAATTTAACGATTCGGCTATATTCTTTTTCTTTGTCAGTTAAATGTTTTTATAATGTATCTCTATTCCATTTTTTTTTAGATAAAAAATCACGGCGCAGTGTTTTATGTGATATGATCAGAACTTAGATGATGTTTACACCTTTCTAAAATTAATAAGAGTTTGCTACAATCGTATAAAAATTACGTTAAATCATATTCAAACAATAATATTTTTACGTAATTTTCTATCCAAATGACAATACTACGTTATAATTATATGTATAAACCCATCATTTTAGTGGTAAATAAATTTGCACATTCAGTTTTTTTTTCTTTTGACAACAAAACAAATAATTTTAAATTTTGACAAGTTGTATCATACATTTTTGAAAATATTAAATATTTTAAGGCAAAATGTATTAAAGAACTGAAATTTGTTTAACAAAAACCATACATCTGCTCGTTTTACCTTAAAAATCTCGGAAAATAGAATATTTTTCAATAATTAACTCAGAAAAAGCATGTATGAGGTAATTTTCATGATATTTTTTTGAAAATTTCAAAATAGTAGGGTTACAATGTTTTTTTTTTTTTAATTATTTTGTAGAATTTGGTAAACACACATCGTAAAAAGTACTCGCCTTGAAAAAATCAAACAAGTATTTAAAAAAAAAATACTATTTCTTAAAGAAAATATTAAAATTATGTACAAATGCCGTCCTGACCAACTGATATATTGGAACCGATTTTGAGCAGCTGGATTTACTACAGGCAAAAGCTCATAGTGAATACACACATTTTTTAACATCCTTTTGAATTTTGTAATTCAATCATTACAAATAAAATCTAAATAAAAAAAATCTATATGACCTGTTTTTTCTCAATTTTCTAGCATCAAATCTAGCGATAATTAACTAGCGGGTGATTGTATTGACATTTTTATGTAAAATATATTAATTTTAACCGGCTTCAAAATAACGTTTCGATTTTAACAATAAAAATATTTAAAAAAGTGTTTAAGTTCTGGCAAGATTGTCAAAAAGGGACTGAAATATTTTTAGATATTGATATATACAAAAAATATTAATGTGTTAAGTACTTGCTACACTTATAAACTATCATTTTCGTATACGCTTTCGGTTTCGGATATTTAATTATTTCGGATATCGGTAGTTTTTGTTACGGTTACGAATATCCATAACATCCCTAATGTAAATGTTTGTCAATCCAACTTCATCGAGAGAAAGTTAATTATTTACGATTTTCGGAAGAACACGTATATAAACATTTTTTTATAAGTACGTATTATCATATAAACACATTTGGTTTGCAATTTTTTAATAATTAGTTTCTACGCTACTGAAATTATCTATCCATTTGAAAATTGGGATCCAGTGATGTACATTGGCACTACAAAAGTGTGGGTGAAAAATTTCATTTTCACTTTTACTGAAATTATGTCATAAATTCATATTTTCAGAATTTATTCATTTGACAGAAAAATTCTAAATTATTAAAAAAGCCAAATAATTAATAACAATTAAAATAAAAAAAACACAGAAAACATTTATTTATATTTGCATTTTTATAAAAACATGTAGGTATTATATTTTATATGCACTTTAACTAAAATGTCAAATTTCACACGTTGTTAATTTTCAATTTCACTCATAATATGCTTAAAAATCAAAACTTAAAGTTTATAACATTCACAATCCGTGTAGAGTGTCCATACGTCTTGGTTTTCCCGGATTTGTCACGTTTCTAGCTCCGGTGTCCCGACAGACTTTTGACTTCGATTTGTTCCGGTTTTTCAAACTACTAATTTTTTATTTTCATCATCTAATAAGTACACAATTTTTCATTTTAAATAATGAATAGTTCAGTATCATATTAAAAGATCAACAGTAGATTCATTTACAACCAAACCTAGTAGTAGGAATATGGGGCTTCTGGAACCACCATCCCACCATCCGACTTTTTGAGCGACCTCGGCAGGTGGTAAAGCTACCGAGGCGGTTCTAGAAGCCTCCGGCGGTGGGTGGAGCAAAATTTTTTTCTAGCCTAGCGGAACTTGATCCAACCTAAGAGAACTTAAGGAAATTTGGTGTAACCTAATAAAATTTTTCTAACCTAAGAATTAAAAAATTCCGTAACAGATGGCGCAACCACCTTCGAGCTTTGTAAATTCACTGCTAGATGGCGCAGCCTCCTTTGATAGCGTTGCTAGTCTGGATTCCTGTGTGTAAGTTTGAAAAATTGTCAATAGATGGTGCTGAAAATCCTTTTTGATAATTAAAAGATGGTGTTGCTAGTCGGAACCACCGCGAATTCTGTACCTTGATTCAAAATTCCATGAAAAGATGGCTCTCGTAGTCTAGATCCTGTGTGTTAGTTTGAAAAATTGTCAATAGATGGCATCGAAAACCTTTTTTCGATAGTTAAAAGATGACACTGCTAGTCTGAACCACCGCGAACTCTATACCTTGATTCAAATTTTATCATATTTTCATCTGAAAACAGGTTTAAAGTTGTATAAATTGTCAGCTGACGTCATTAGAAGATTTCTGTCTAATATGCGAAAAATGAATTTTATCGTATGATTTCATATTTTTATCTGAAAACGGGTTTATATAGGTTTTCTCTAAATAAAAACACATTTTTTTTATTTTTAATTTTTTAAATTTTTTTCTTATTTTAATAAATTTATTTAAAAGGAATATTTTACAATAAAAATGTTTAAATGTTATTACGGTAATATTTGTATATGGATATAACATTTTCCATGGCGCAAGTTGCTCTGGAATGATGGTCGCATCGAGGACTAGTATATATCGATTTATACATATTTTGTAACAATATTCGTCAATGGATTATATTGAACCACACGGTCATGTAGTAGAAGACAGAATGCTGATGTATTCTCCGGCACCTCCTTCAACGTTTTAAATTCAATTCGAATATCCACTGGTCCACTTTTCAATGTTTCGTTTTGATGAGAACAATCGATGAATATGATTGGAGCGATATTCTTGAATTGTGTTTTGCTTAAAAGCGGTTCATTCTTCTTACAATCATAATATGCTTGTTGAAATTTCGAATACATGTGATATGCTACTGCATATCTATCATTACTGAAATCCAAATTCAAATCCATGTACGGGTATTTCGCAGAATTTAAATAAACTTTGACGTCTGAAAGTTCACAGTGATCGAAAATACTGGAATCTTTATCTTTTTTATTTCGTCGATTCGTTTGTAGAGCGAATATAATGTAGCGTGGTTTCTCTAGTTGAGTCGATGTTTTCACCGTCCAAATGTTTTGTCTCGCTGTTGGAATCGTTGGCTGTATATGCATATCCCATGATCGAAAAGCAATTGTAATATCTCGACTATTTTCCATATACTTCAACAACTTCAGTTTCTGTTCATCTGCAACCGTAACGTGTGGAACCATCCATTGAATTTTATGTATATGGAAAGTGACGTCATCCGTTGGTGATATGACTGCATCATGATCCGTCCGAGCTCGAGTCAGAATTAGTTGATGTTTCGCATTGATGATAACTTTCTTGTAATGGTTAAGAAATCCAAACATCCGCGCCAATGGTAGACAGAAATTGAAGTAGCCTTTTTCCGTCACTTTAATTGTTTCACCTGGACACCATCCGGCGTTGTAGAGTAGTTTGCTTTCATTTTCGTTTAATGCCAAATAATTGATTAACGTTGTTGTCGGTCCCACGTACTTGCATTGATCGATTTCCACGTCGTTCAGTTCATATCGTATTTCTTCAAACAGGTACGCCAATGAATTGTTGGATAATTCCGCTGTAGTCGATACTGTTTTATCACTCTTTAACAATTGTCCTTCCACATACAGACAACTTTCGTGCGGCAGCAGGATCAGATCTTGGTTTTGACAGCAGATTCGTATTTCGTCGCTGTTTCCAAACGCATTTAGAAATGGCGAATAGCAGTGATACTCGATGTTTGAAATGCTCTCATCGAAATCGATTCCAGTATTGATGCTTAAAATGCTGCTCATTTTCTCCTCTTCAGCTTGAAACCCAATTGTCGAAGAAATTGTTTGTTCTCTCTTGTTAATGGTGGTCGTTGTTGCTTCTTCCTCGCCGATCCGTTCACCTTGGTGGCAAGTTGTAGACTGATCGGTCGCACAACATTTTCGTCTTTAAATACCAACATTTTCACGCCGGCTTCAAATGCAACTTTACTGTTATCGTTTCGCCTCGAAAATTCACTAAATTGCCGTCTTGATCCACAATTCGTAAAACTAGAGATGTTATCCGTCTCACGGTCACGGGCATATAAATAACTGTATTCGGTGATTCGCTTATTTTATACTCAGGCTCAACTTGAATCGAAAACGAATAAATATTATGTGCTAGAACGTTGTTCAGGTAGCTGTTCGTTGTAATGTTTGTTTCAACTTGTATCAGATTCACTTTCATGATATTCGTTGGTTTATCCGAATAGTGGTAATGACCAGCTGCAAGTTTTCGCTTACTGAAGCCAAGTAGCGAGCCAATTGTTCGTTCTTGATCGAAATGAATTGTTTCCGTACATTTTATTTCACTTTTTAGCGTATTGTTATTCGCACGAAGTATAAGTTGCGGGCTATCACCCGGTTTTCTCTTCTCTAGTATCCGATCTTCTATTTGAAACTCCAAATCTTCCAAATCATAATTGCCAACAGGTATCTCGATGCATTTCACTTCTCCATCACCGTAATGGAATAAATTATTTGTTTCGTCGATATTTAGCACTGCATTGTATGTTTCAAAATTGACCAACCCGCATACATAATCACCCGGTAAATCGATGGGTGGAAAATACTCAGCCGTTAATATAGATGAATCACCACTTAACGTTAATGTTAACGACATGGTGACTAAGATACGAATGACAGAAAATTCTTACCACGGGTATATTTAAAGTATAGATGAGAAGTGCAACAAAATTATTGAAAATAATTTGTATTCCATAAAAATTCTAGACATAAATGTCCGCAGTTATACTGTTCATAATTTTGGTATCTGTTATAATTATATTTAATATTATTGCCATGTAAATATTGCACAACTTCTGCGGGTGGTGACAAATTTCCAAAACTATCAAATTATTCGACGTTCTTTTTATCTTTGGCGTACGCTACCAATGGCTTCCTGGTCCTGATGAATTATCCAAATTGACGACTCCACACTCCTTTCACCTTGGCCGTTTCGGTAAATCATCTCTCATGAACACGCCACGAAAATTGGATAAATATTTGTTTCCAAACTGATAAATGTCGTGATCAGTTAATGGTCGATCGGGTAGCTCGCTTAGCGGTTTTTTGATTCGATGTAAAGTTCCAAACCTCTTCTGTATGGTTTCAAATAAAGTCCAGTTCCAGATTTGGATCCAAGTGCAATTGCTTCCATCATCCTGTTATGACGTTCATTTTCATCCAATTGTTTCTTTGCTGTTTTATAAGCATTTACTGCTTTCGCCACACCAGAAGCACCTCCGGCAAGTGATCCTACAGCAGACAGGCCGGCAAAAAGTGGAACCAGGAATGGTAAAATTCCACCAGTTTTTGGAATTGGAATGATTCTCGGTGTTGTAGACTGACTGTTCTTATACCAAATTACACCAAATTACACGAAAAATACACCAAATTACACCGAATGACACCAAAATTACATCAAAAAGACACCAGTCACTCCCAAAATGAGTCACTCCAAAAGAGTCACTCCCAAAAAGAGTCACTCCCAAAATGAGTCACTCCCAAAAAGAGTCACCCCCAAAAAGAGTCACTCTCAAAAAGAGTGACTCCCAAAAAGAGCCACTACCAAAAAGAGTCACTCCCAAAATGAGTCACTTCCAAAAAGAGTCACTCCCAAAAAGAGTCACTCCCAAAAAGAGTCACTCCCAAAAAGAGTCACTCCCAAAAAGAGTCACTCCCAAAATGAGTCACTCCCAAAAAGAGTCACTCCCAAAATGAGTCACTCCCAAAACAATCACTCCCAAAAGAATCACTCCCAAAGAGAAATAGTTATTTCTAACGGTATTACAGTTAAAATATAGAATGAATATGTAAGATTTTAGATTAAGATTTAAGCTTTTAGTTTTAACGGTACGGCGTTTAGTAAAAACAGGTAACCTAATATTGATTTTGATGCAGTTTTCATATTTGATATTAATATTGATACTGATATTAATATTTTGATTGGTCAAACCATTTTCACCCTATTTCAAATTTCACCCCCAATTTTATCGTCAAGGCCCCTCTAATAGGTCCGACCCTGGATTTGAGTATGCAAATAGAAAGGTATTTAAAAATAAAGGATTATACCAATTTAAATTTTTCTTCTAGTTGTTATAGTTTTCGAATAATTTGTTAAAATTAAATTTTCACCCCAACTTTGAGGGTTGATTTCACCCCTTAAATGGTTTTATAGCAGATAAAAGAAAAATACGTGTCTGGTATTTTTGTTTGTTCTACACACCAGTTAAGTCTCATCAAAATCGGGAATTGTTACTTAAGGACCTAGCCCTCTAAGTATGTATGGGGCCACTTGGCAACGCTGTGTAATTGCCTATATACAGGGGCAACCCAACCCAACGAAATTTGGTATAACCTAACGAGACCTAAGCGAACTTAGCTTAACCTAGGAATGCAAATATGTGGCGCAGCCACCGTTGAACTCTGTTTCACTACCAGATTGGCCAAGTGGCCCCATACATACTTAGAGGGCTAGGTCCTTAAGTAACAATTCCCGATTTTGATGAGACTTAACTGGTGTGTAGAACAAACAAAAATACCAGACACGTATTTTTCTTTTATCTGCTATAAAACCATTTAAGGGGTGAAATCAACCCTCAAAGTTGGGGTGAAAATTTAATTTTAACAAATTATTCGAAAACTATAACAACTAGAAGAAAAATTTAAATTGGTATAATCCTTTATTTTTAAATACCTTTCTATTTGCATACTCAAATCCAGGGTCGGACCTATTAGAGGGGCCTTGACGATAAAATTGGGGGTGAAATTTGAAATAGGGTGAAAATGGTTTGACCAATCAAAATATTAATATCAGTATCAATATTAATATCAAATATGAAAACTGCATCAAAATCAATATTAGGTTACCTGTTTTTACTAAACGCCGTACCGTTAAAACTAAAAGCTTAAATCTTAATCTAAAATCTTACATATTCATTCTATATTTTAACTGTAATACCGTTAGAAATAACTATTTCTCTTTGGGAGTGATTCTTTTGGGAGAGATTCTTTTGGGAGTGACTCATTTTGGGAGTGACTCTTTTTGGGAGTAATTCTTTTTGGGAGTGACTCATTTTGGGAGTGACTCTTTTTGGGAGTGACTCTTTTGGTGGTGACTCTTTTTGAGAGTGCCTCTTTTTGGGAGTGACTCTTTTTGGGAGTGACTCATTTTGGGAGTGACTCTTTTGGGAGTGACTCTTTTTTGGAGTGACTCATTTTGGGAGTGACTGGTGTCTTTTTGATGTAATTTTGGTGTCATTCGGTGTAATTTGGTGTATTTTTCGTGTAATTTGGTGTAATTTGGTGTAAGAACAGTCAGTCTACAACACCGAGAATCATTCCAATTCCAAAAACTGGTGGAATTTTACCATTCCTGGTTCCACTTTTTGCCGGCCTGTCTGCTGTAGGATCACTTGCCGGAGGTGCTTCTGGTGTGGCGAAAGCAGTAAATGCTTATAAAACAGCAAAGAAACAATTGGATGAAAATGAACGTCATAACAGGATGATGGAAGCAATTGCACTTGGATCCAAATCTGGAACTGGACTTTATTTGAAACCATACAGAAGAGGTTTGGGACTTTACATCGAATCAAAAAACCGCTAAGCGAGCTACCCGATCGACCATTAACTGATCACGACATTTATCAATTTGGAAACAAATATTTATCCAATTTTCGTGGCGTGTTCATGAGAGATGATTTACCGAAACGGCCAAGGTGAAAGGAGTGTGGAGTCGTCAATTTGGATAATTCATCAGGACCAGGAAGCCATTGGTAGCGTACGCCAAAGATAAAAAGAACGTCGAATAATTTGATAGTTTTGGAAATTTGTCACCACCCGCAGAAGTTGTGCAATATTTACATGGCAATAATATTAAATATAATTATAACAGATACCAAAATTATGAACAGTATAACTGCGGACATTTATGTCTAGAATTTTTATGGAATACAAATTATTTTCAATAATTTTGTTGCACTTCTCATCTATACTTTAAATATACCCGTGGTAAGAATTTTCTGTCATTCGTATCTTAGTCACCATGTCGTTAACATTAACGTTAAGTGGTGATTCATCTATATTAACGGCTGAGTATTTTCCACCCATCGATTTACCGGGTGATTATGTATGCGGGTTGGTCAATTTTGAAACATACAATGCAGTGCTAAATATCGACGAAACAAATAATTTATTCCATTACGGTGATGGAGAAGTGAAATGCATCGAGATACCTGTTGGCAATTATGATTTGGAAGATTTGGAGTTTCAAATAGAAGATCGGATACTAGAGAAGAGAAAACCGGGTGATAGCCCGCAACTTATACTTCGTGCGAATAACAATACGCTAAAAAGTGAAATAAAATGTACGGAAACAATTCATTTCGATCAAGAACGAACAATTGGCTCGCTACTTGGCTTCAGTAAGCGAAAACTTGCAGCTGGTCATTACCACTATTCGGATAAACCAACGAATATCATGAAAGTGAATCTGATACAAGTTGAAACAAACATTACAACGAACAGCTACCTGAACAACGTTCTAGCACATAATATTTATTCGTTTTCGATTCAAGTTGAGCCTGAGTATAAAATAAGCGAATCACCGAATACAGTTATTTATATGCCCGTGACCGTGAGACGGATAACATCTCTAGTTTTACGAATTGTGGATTAAGACGGCAATTTAGTGAATTTTCGAGGCGAAACGATAACAGTAAAGTTGCATTTGAAGCCGGCGTGAAAATGTTGGTATTTAAAGACGAAAATGTTGTGCGACCGATCAGTCTACAACTTGCCACCAAGGTGAACGGATCGGCGAGGAAGAAGCAACAACGACCACCATTAACAAGAGAGAACAAACAATTTCTTCGACAATTGGGTTTCAAGCTGAAGAGGAGAAAATGAGCAGCATTTTAAGCATCAATACTGGAATCGATTTCGATGAGAGCATTTCAAACATCGAGTATCACTGCTATTCGCCATTTCTAAATGCGTTTGGAAACAGCGACGAAATACGAATCTGCTGTCAAAACCAAGATCTGATCCTGCTGCCGCACGAAAGTTGTCTGTATGTGGAAGGACAATTGTTAAAGAGTGATAAAACAGTATCGACTACAGCGGAATTATCCAACAATTCATTGGCGTACCTGTTTGAAGAAATACGATATGAACTGAACGACGTGGAAATCGATCAATGCAAGTACGTGGGACCGACAACAACGTTAATCAATTATTTGGCATTAAACGAAAATGAAAGCAAACTACTCTACAACGCCGGATGGTGTCCAGGTGAAACAATTAAAGTGACGGAAAAAGGCTACTTCAATTTCTGTCTACCATTGGCGCGGATGTTTGGATTTCTTAACCATTACAAGAAAGTTATCATCAATGCGAAACATCAACTAATTCTGACTCGAGCTCGGACGGATCATGATGCAGTCATATCACCAACGGATGACGTCACTTTCCATATACATAAAATTCAATGGATGGTTCCACACGTTACGGTTGCAGATGAACAGAAACTGAAGTTGTTGAAGTATATGGAAAATAGTCGAGATATTACAATTGCTTTTCGATCATGGGATATGCATATACAGCCAACGATTCCAACAGCGAGACAAAACATTTGGACGGTGAAAACATCGACTCAACTAGAGAAACCACGCTACATTATATTCGCTCTACAAACGAATCGACGAAATAAAAAAGATAAAGATTCCAGTATTTTCGATCACTGTGAACTTTCAGACGTCAAAGTTTATTTAAATTCTGCGAAATACCCGGACATGGATTTGAATTTGGATTTCAGTAATGATAGATATGCAGTAGCATATCACATGTATTCGAAATTTCAACAAGCATATTATGATTGTAAGAAGAATGAACCGCTTTTAAGCAAAACACAATTCAAGAATATCGCTCCAATCATATTCATCGATTGTTCTCATCAAAACGAAACATTGAAAAGTGGACCAGTGGATATTCGAATTGAATTTAAAACGTTGAAGGAGGTGCCGGAGAATACATCAGCATTCTGTCTTCTACTACATGACCGTGTGGTTCAATATAATCCATTGACGAATATTGTTACAAAATATGTATAAATCGATATATACTAGTCCTCGATGCGACCATCATTCCAGAGCAACTTGCGCCATGGAAAATGTTATATCCATATACAAATATTACCGTAATAACATTTAAACATTTTTATTGTAAAATATTCCTTTTAAATAAATTTATTAAAATAAGAAAAAAATTTAAAAAATTAAAAATAAAAAAAATGTGTTTTTATTTAGAGAAAACCTATATAAACCCGTTTTCAGATAAAAATATGAAATCATACGATAAAATTCATTTTTCGCATATTAGACAGAAATCTTCTAATGACGTCAGCTGACAATTTATACAACTTTAAACCTGTTTTCAGATGAAAATATGATAAAATTTGAATCAAGGTATAGAGTTCGCGGTGGTTCAGACTAGCAGTGTCATCTTTTAACTATCGAAAAAAGGTTTTCGATGCCATCTATTGACAATTTTTCAAACTAACACACAGGATCTAGACTACGAGAGCCATCTTTTCATGGAATTTTGAATCAAGGTACAGAATTCGCGGTGGTTCCGACTAGCAACACCATCTTTTAATTATCAAAAAGGATTTTCAGCACCATCTATTGACAATTTTTCAAACTTACACACAGGAATCCAGACTAGCAACGCTATCAAAGGTGGCTGCGCCATCTAGCAGTGAATTTACAAAGCTCGAAGGTGGTTGCGCCATCTGTTACAGAATTTTTTAATTCTTAGGTTAGAAAAATTTTATTAGGTTACACCAAATTTCCTTAAGTTCTCTTAGGTTGGATCAAGTTCCGCTAGGCTAGAAAAAAATTTTGCTCCACCCACCGCCGGAGGCTTCTAGAACCGCCTCGGTAGTTTTACCACCTGCCGAGGTCGCTCAAAAAGTCGGATGGTGGGATGGTGGTTCCAGAAGCCCCATATTCCTACTACTAAACCTAAAAATATTTTTAAAAAATTAATTACTAATTAAATTTTCCAAGTTTTTTCGATTTTACCTTAAACACGAACTTCCAAAAAAACATTTTCTTTTCTTAACTTTCCATCATATATGTATCTACATAAATAAATTGTAATATTATTTTGCTTGCTTCTATGATACTGAAGTTCCTGAACAATTAAAAATTAAAATGACTGGAATTTTATTCGAACTTTTAAATAAAGTAGTTAACTAACGCGGACAACTGATAGCGCCACAATACAGAAATTGCCAACATTTAAATGTTCATGTTTTAATACATTTTCTTGAAAATAAAATTGTCTAAGAAGCTCACTTTCATAAGAAATTTTATAAAAATTTAAAAAATATATATTTCCTAGAACAGGGGGCGATTTATTTTGAAAAAAAATAATATTTTATATAAAGAGCGAATAGGTAATCTATAGATATAATACAAATGTAACGAGACCGTTTCTGTATAGAGAATATTTTTTAAAAATTGTGTAGATACTGTAAATAGTTATCGATGTAGATATCAAAACAGCGATTTTTAAAATTTTTGTCTGTCTGTCTGTCTGTTCGTCTGTTCACGCATCAAACAAAAACTACTGGATGAATTTTAATGAAATTTGGTGTGCTGACAACTTATTACCCGGATCAACATCTAAGATACTTTTTACTTTCTACTTCGAGAAAATGTCTCATTCCCACGGGAAAATGGAAAAACCATGTTGAGCATGTGCATACAGTACGCAAAAACTATTGAACGGATTTTGATGCAATTTGGTGTGGTGATAACTTATTACCTGAGTCAGCATCTCAGATACTTTTTATTTCGGGAAAGTGGCTCATTCCCACAGGAAAATAAAAAAACTTTTTGAGCATGTGCACATATTACGCGAAAACTATTGAACGGATTTTTATGAAATCTGGTGTAGTGATAACTTATTACCTGCGTCAACATTTAGGATACTTTTTATTACGGGAAAATATTTCCTTCCTTCAGGAAAATTCAAAAATTATTTTGCTTATGTAGATGTATACTTAAAACTATTGTTCTATGCGAATGCTTTATAATTACTATACTTATATACTTGTCATTTATTAAATTAAATTTACGATAATACAAAATTTCTGGAGACTAACTCTATTTTTTTTTAAATTAATTTAGAAATTTCGAAAATTTAAGTGCCTATATTTCCGAGAAATTCATTTTGGATGAAACTCGTTATATTTATAGGATAGATACTAGTTTGGGATGCAAATATAATAAAACAATAAAACGTTGGAAGTCCAAAAATTTTGTATGAGTTCTCCAGTCAGACACGTCCAATTCCAAAAACCTCAAAAAAATGAGTTTTTTGCAAACAATTTGCCAAAATTTAAAAGTTTTTCCAATTTTTTTTACATTGTGGTAAAGAACCAAAAAAATCACAGAAAATACCTTTTGAACCATTATTCTAGGTAAGCGGGTTTTTGAAAAAAAGTAACTTTTATGATTGGAAATTCGCTATGTTATGCAGATGCTGCGACAGGGGTATTAATTAATTAAAACGAAGTTTCCTCACAATACATAATAGTATTAAATAATTTTGTTCTATTTTGTACTAGTTTCTTAAAATTTTCTACAGTGGTATTAGAAATAGATCAATAAGATCTGTTTTCTCGAAAAATCTTCCATTACACTTTTCTGTGGCCATAGATATTTTCCACACATATATAAAAACATACATCCCAATTAATTCTTAAAACTGTTTTAACTGAAAAGACATGGGAATGAATATGAAATAAAAACTCGATGGTCTGTTGTAATTGCTTCATTTCATCAATCTTTATTTGTGCATTGTTTAATTCTTTCTTTTTTTAATATGAGAAAAAATTATAACACATCCGTTCAAAACGCATAATGATAACCATAGAAAGCAAATTAAACTATGAATATATATCTGTTGTGAATTCACAATTTCCGCTGTTCAAATAATTGTTAATTGTTTGATTTTTTATTTACCATAATTGAATTCGAGTGCAAATTTTATTCCTATTATTTATATTCGAATATAATATACAAGGCTATACAAAATTGATTTGGGCACTACCTTATGATATTACATATGTGTAAATAATAAAACAAATATTTTACTTTACAAGATATTATAAAGTCATATCAATATCACAATTAAAAAATAGATGAAGCAAAATGTTTGTTTTATTATTTACAAATTAGTAAGTCCTTTAAAAAAGTCACTAGAATATTTCCAAGGAGTTGAAAGCACTTGAAAAAGATAAAGAAACAAGTAACCCGCCATTTGGAGTTTCGTCTAAGGATGCTTCCATAAATCAGGAGTTTCGACTGAAGGGGCGCAGGGTCTGTAAAATACTACATTAATGAATTAATGATAAAATATATGACTCAAACTAAAACAAGCCTATGTGTGAAATGTAGTGGTTGAACAGTTGCCTCTTCAGGGTTATGTACATATAGTTTATAGAATATGTTTTTTCTTGAATAAAAAAAGAATATTGGCATGCTGCTGAGATCCCACGGTACAAGTAAAATCTCCGTTTGAAAATATATATTTTTTTTTAAAAACCTTTGACTTATGTTAAATTAGTATATAACGCATGACAATCTAAAGGGCCCCACATACGTCGTTCAAAATCGGCAGTTTTGAATGACGTGTGTGGCGACAACCGACTTTTTGTGGGCGTTCCCAAAAGTCGGTGACAGCATATATGTGTTATAACTATATGGCCAATCCCTATAAGAGGCAGTGGTTCCGATGAAGTGAGACGGATAGACATCGGGTAGAGGCACTTCAGTTGTTTTGCGCAGATGCATCAATTAGTGTTTACCGTGTTTACTGTTCAGATTGGTTCATATTACCACCAAAAAAGTCGCGTTTGCGCAAAACGAACAAAATACTTCCAAATCTGCACCGTGATGTTGGGACGTTTTTTTCATATCCATTTGGCTATATATGTATACTACATATATGGGTGACAGTTTTTTGGAACGATGTGGCCACACACGACGTTTTTGTTCAACAGTTTTAGACAGCGAGTAAAACTGTCGGCTAAAGCTGAGTGTCCACTAGGTCGGAAACGCGACGCGGTGCAGTTCGCTCTCGAGGATAAATACATCTGAATAAATGCAGATTCGTCCACTAGGTCGACAGAGCGGCGCGGTACCGCCCCGGAGATCTTATTGATGTAAGAAACGCGCCGCACCACCTCGCGCCGCGCCGCGTTTTCGACCTAGTGGACGCTCAGCATTAAACTGTTGAACAAAAACGTTCCAAACTGTTACTTTGTTTAACAGTTCTCCTATCAAACCCTTTGTAGTTCTTTTGTTCCAGTACTCGCCCCGCCATCGACTGTATTTGAAGTACAGCCAGAAATAGGAGACAATGTAATACTCTTCAATCGGATATACTCGATTTGCTACCAAATGTACAGAGGTGTTATTCTCTTACGTCTGTACATTAGGTAGTTTGCCAAGCGGACTCGGTTCATCGCTCAGTATACACGAAGGAAACAACGCTTCGTAACGTGACACGAATTCGCAAGTTTTATCCCTTCCAAAAATTCCAGGCGAACCAATAAAGGTTTTACTTTAAAAATATATGAAATACAGTAGAATCCCTTAAAAGTTATACCCTCATAAGTCATATTTTCTCCTTTTGTACTGCTCCCAATACAGTTACAAGCGCATGCGTAGTTCTATACTAGTCAATGCACGGTTTGTTAAATTATTATACATAACGCGTACTCTTGGAAAGGTATAACGCACATGTGTCAAATTTGTTAAGACACTTTAGGTGGAAGAATAGGGGAATTATAACTTATGAGAGGTTTGCTGGTCCCAAATGTATAACTTATGAGGGGTTTTACAGCATATTTATTCTTAACTAAAAAAAAAATCACCGTCACTTTTGGAGAAAGGGTGGCTTGTAGCTATATTTTCGATTTACATATTTTACTTTAGGATTTCTGACGATAATTTTGTTGTATCAATTTATTTTATATGAAAATTAAAATAATCTTTGGGCAATTTCCTCAAAACTCTGCAGATAATTTTGTAAAACACAGTGTACATAGTTTTTTTCAACTTATATATTTTTGTAATATTGCCATAAATGTTTATTTTTTATTTTTTTTATGTGTACGCTTCAGTAATCACATGTAATATAATTATTCTGGGAACAAACACACAAAATACATACTATCCTATTTTATAATGTGCATATTATATCTATATATTATGTACATATAATTTTCACATTGATAAATGTACTAAAACACAATTCAGTAATTCAGTAAGAGCACGAAAGAGTAAGCAGGTAGTGGTAAGTAAATACGTTAATGACATAACAATATACTTTGTTACTAAAATGAAATAGTTAATACTTAAATTTAAAAAACAAGAAGGCATTAAATATACTATTCATAATAGTATATTATTAGATACACTATGACTATGGTAATGCTATCTTATGTGTAATTTGTTATAGGAAAAAGTGTAGAATTTGAATTGCGGAATCACAAATAAGCATCTTGTTGATTCTAATCAATTTTATTTTTTCATTATTTCCATTTAGTGAGTACTATAAATCACCGTTTTCAAAATCATTATTGCTACATCATTAATTGTTTAACCAGTACATAATAATGATGATCGCTTAGCTGCTCATCTTCTTTGTTTGACGCTCTTTACAAAATTATATTTATTCTCACGACCTCATAATTTTCTTTTTTGTAATATTTTGCAAAACAAAATCGAGACTATTAAAATACAATTACGTAAGAAACCAAAATTATGATATCTATAAAATTTCGATTTTTAAATTCAAAGTTAAACTGAATGAAAATGTGCTTCCATCTTTTAGTAACAGATAAATGAACCTCACAAAAAATTACAACTTTACTATCTTATTTTACGCTATATTTCTTGAAGAAGTTTTTTATTATTGTTTGAAAAATTTATCTTATGTAGGTATGTGTAATACGAAATTAGTTTTAAATTTTACTGATTCAACACTATAGATTAGTGATGGAGAACTATCGATAGTTCCGACTATCGATAGTTCTGACTATCGATAGTCCCGACTATCGATAGTTACGATAGTCGTGAAACTATCGATTGTTATCAATAGTTTATCGATAGTTTTTGATACCCAAGTTGGGCGGCATTTAGATAGCCGGCGAGCAAAAAGAAAAAAGGTCGCCGGTTTTACGCCGGGGTGGGAGTATTCCTTTTTGCCCGGAAATTCCCTTAAAATGGTTGTTTTTATATCTCTGGCTATAATTTCTACGAAATTTTTATTATCTTTAGTATTTATAAGTAAACGAAATGACTGAAAAAAAGTATCGAAAACTATCGATAATAAAAAAAAAATATCGATAGTTTTCGATAGTCAAAACTATCGATAGTTATCGATAGTGCTATCGATAGTTCTCCACCACTACTATGGATGCAATGACTGTAGAGATACGATATATTTATAAACTGATTTTAAGGTTTTATTTATTTAGTTTTATAAATACTTTTTATTACATTAACAAATATTTTTGTTGCATTAACAACAGTGCACTAGTTACAATAACTATCAATCTACTGTTAATGAATTTTTTATTCAAACCTGTTTAGTTATTACAACAAATTTTCATTTGTCTGGATGACTTTATTTATTGTACGACGAATCATAAAATGTTATTAGAGTAACTATTTCAAGTGACTTAAAATGTCTCTATTAGCAGGGACGATTCAGTTTCAGTGTAGTCAATTAAATGTTAAATGAGGCCAATTATTGTTTAAAAATAATTTACTCCCAAAACAGCATTAGAATCGTACAATGTTGTGTTAAATGTAACAGAGAAGTAACATTTATATAGATTAGTACATTTTTACATTTTGAATTTCCTTACTATTGTAACATATTGTCAACTTCTTTATACCGACCTACATAAATCTTGAGTCTGATGTAGAGTTGTAGATTTTCCAAAAAGGGCGATTTTTGGATCGATTTAAATCGAAATTAAAAAAATTGATTAAAAAAAATCGGCTAAAAAAAAATTGATTCTGTGAAATCGATCTAAAAATGGAAGTTTTAAAAAGTTTAATAAAACTAGCTGATAATTTTTGTTAAGGGACTTAATTGATAGTACATGAGTCATATCGTGTAAAAACATTTTACATTATATTTGTAAAGGTGAGTTAACATTTCAATTATAATTATAGCAAATAATGCAATTGAATATGTGGGACGAATATCACGGAATGAACCAAGTTTATTCAAAAATTTCAAACAAACTGACAAAAAATGTTTTTTTAATAAGTCGCTTTTGTGGGAAAGGGATCGTTTGCCAGATAGATGGTCTTTCTTCCTTTTGTATTAATAGTCTTCTACTGGACAAGATAGTGTGTATATATATGTATGTAGTTATATAGAGCTACATGAAGGGTTCGTTGATAACGAGTAAAAAGTGACAATTAACAATAATGTTTTTGGTGTTTCATTTTAACACATGTTTCTTTGTAGAATTACAATTAAAATGAAATTATTTTTGGAAAAAATTGGTTATCGATCTCTTACTTTTAATAATCGATTCATAAATCGATTCAAATAAAAAAATCGAAAAAAGAATCGATTTTTTAAGCTTCGATTAATTGATTTAAAATCGACATCTCTAGGCTGATGTGTTCTGTTCATTATTTTTTCGTTCTTTTAAAGTTATCAAATATGAAATAATTTAATTTTTAGTACCGTACTATAGATACTAATAATTTTTTTTTCTCAGCAGTTTAGAGAGTATACAATACATAAATATGTTCAGATATGCAGTAAGTAGAATTAAAAATTAAAATAATAAAGAGCTACAAATATTTAAATTATTATCTTTACTATGATCGAGCGAAATTAAATTAAATTTTAAGACAAGGATGGTAACTTTGCATCATATTTCGTTAACGTAAAAAACCAAAAGAAATGTATAAGAACAGACTTAGAAATTTATAATATAAACTCGTATATCCAAGTCATTCCAAGTAACGAAGTGGTAGCAGAAAAAAAATCCACCTGTAAAGGGAATTACATTATAATAATTTAATCACTAAATCATCTGTATACACCTAGACGAGAATACTTCTGTTTTTGAATAGCATAAAACGGTTGACGAGTTGATGTAACATGCAACACAGCTGCTTGACTCTTTTGTTCGTCATGAATATTATTTTTATATTTGAAACAATATTAACGGATATCCGGTGTTGGTTTGAAGGTGCATTCTCGTCGCTACAACAATGTTTAAAAAAAAAAGCAAACTATAAACACAAAAGTAGGCGTTTTGATATATTTTGAATTGTTAAAAGAGATAAAAAATACTGTTTTGTTTTAAATTGTATCTCAAAAAGTAATTTTTTTTATTACTAAAGAAAACATTAAGCAATTTGACTCTATTTCGTATTTTTCTTGGGTCACATAAACATAAATAAATCAAAACCCGACTCTGTGAATGAAAACTCAAAATACATACAATACAGTCATGGAATGTAAAGATACATCAATCACCTACAATTTGATAGAGAGATAATTTGTTTTTGTGATTACAATAGTAAATACACGATATTAATTTATAAGATCTACAGAAAACATGCAAAAAAAAAAAATTGTTAATTTCACAATTTATACTAGCGACGGTCAATTAGTCGACAATAATAGTGTGAGAAGTGAGAAGCGGATGCTGTATTAAAAATGTGAAACTATTGCTATGAAATAAGCTATTTTCGATTTTCGAAAAACATTTAAACCTAAAAGCAAATTATAAATCATAATTGCATTTAATTTGCTCCTTATATTTAAAAAAAAAAAATTAGTTTTTTTTAAGGGGAAAGTTACTGATATTTTTTTCAAAAATTTTTGAGAGTTATTTAATTGTAACTTCTATGCTACTAGGTTTTAAAACTGAGACCATGAAAGTAAAAGGTCGAGTTAACTTGATCGAACTTTAACCTTTAAACCAGGGACAGCGGACTTCTGGTACACGTACCACAGCCGGCACGTGATAGGAAATTGTAAGCACGACATTGATTGTATTTTATTAAGTCGGTTTCCGAAATTGTGGGCCATATAGGTATTTTTTTTCGATTTCATGACTACTCTGGATTATACTAGTAAGTATTAAATTTTAGTAATACCTCATTTAGTAAATAAATACTAACCTGAGTTTAAAAAAATGAAAAATCTCAAAGTGATTAAAAAAATTATCCCGATCGGCCGGGAATCGAACCCCGGATCTCCCTGTAACTAGCCAGGCGTGTTTAACCATCACAACAACGACACATGTGCTTCGACAGCCGCCCGATATAGAAATCATTCAATCACCTATGTGTATTATTAGTACTCTCTCTAATGCGAGAAACAGTTACAATTTTTCAATTTCAAATATTATCGAGTGATTGTGAGACATTACTAGGTATGACAAACTTTTGTTTGCATTTCAACACACGCAGTATTCATATGTTCACTTATCGGTCAGCTGAACTGAAACTTTTAAGCATCCGATTTCTTTGGTATAGTATGACTAAAAACTACATGTAAATTAAAAATCACAAAGGGATTGAAAAAATTATTCGGATCGGTCGGGAATCGAACCCCGGATCTCCCGGTAACTAGTCAGGCGTGTTTAACCATTACACCAACGACTCATGTGCTTCGACAGCCGCCCGATACAGAAACCATTCAATCACCTATGTGTATTAGGATCCGGATAATTTTTTCAATCACTTTGTGATTTTCAATTTACATGTGGTTTTTGGTCATATTATACCAAAGAAATCGAGTGCTTAAAAGTTTCAGTTTAGCCGAACGATAAGTGAACATATGAATACTGCGTGTGTTGAAATGCAAACAAAAGTTTGTCATACGTAGTAATGTCTCACAAGCACTCGATAATATTTGAAACTGAAAAATTAACCTGAGTTTGTTAGTCTTTGTTTACGCTTCGTATATGTACCTATATTAGTTGACTGCGGTCATTATTTTCGGAAATAAGTAATATTAAAATCTTGCACAGAAATCGCTTGTCTTAATGCAATTACAGGCGACTCTCGTTAATTCGAAACTCGAGGGAATCTTAAAATATTACGAATTATAGAGAGGTTCGAATTATCGCAGGTAACAATTTTAATTTTTTAAGCATTTGCGATTAACGAACTTGAACTTTTCTCTAAATGTACTTACAATCTGTTTGTCTCTTTCTCTCTGCAACTTTGAGTTATCGCGTGTTTGACACCGATGAGTTCGAATTAACGTGTGGTTTTGTTACCTAGCAATGATTTTTTCATTCGAATTACCAAGTGTGTAAAAATCTATTGTTTTAGTTCGAAATATAAAGAGATTTTGAAGGGAATTCGTGATGTCTTTGAATTATAGAGAGTTTCGAATTATCGAAGGTTTGAATTAACGAGAGTCTACTGTATATACAATGACTTAAGTTCAGCTTGCATTTTGTTAATAATTTTTTATTTTTATTTTGTTTACTTTTTTAAGATATTGATAGCACGTCGTGGTCATAAAATTCGCCATCCCTACTTTAATTGTCAAATAAAATTTTTATTTTATAACTTTTGTCAAAGTTTAACACTGATATTGTACAATAAATTCAGTAGAGTCCATCCATGCGATGAATGACCTTGCAATATACATTTCAAAATAAGTATGTAAATTAACTATGCAAGCACATAGCGCAAAACATATGCAATGTATGTTTAAGAAATATTTACATAAACATTAAAGTTTGTATGTAATATATGTAATTGTACATTTTATAATTAACTAAACAAATCATGTATGAAAGTGATTTGGATTTCCTACTGCCAATTTCATTGCACATATTACCTATTACAATCAGTTATAAAATATTGTTAATCCGATGTTACAACAGTTCCCCCAAACATATTTTTATAGTTAATTAGATAACCCTTCTTCAATTAGTAAGAACTACCAGTATATCTGTGTACTCACTCTTCGCTTTTGATAATTGACTGTACATACGAAAGCTATCTGTTTATTACATATTTACTATTATTATTAATATTATTATTATTATTATTATGCAGTTGTCAGCAAGAAATTATATGCGCATATGAAAATATGATACCTGTACGGTATACATGTCATATTACTCACTACTCATTAGAACATTGTTAGGCAGTGACAGACACAAAGTGGTAATTTTTATCACATCGTCAAATCATCAATTTTTTTTTTTTTAATGCAAACAATACAAGTTAGAGGTGTAAACAAATATTAAAATAAGAAAAATTGTTTATTAATTATATTTCAGGATTTTGTCGGAATACAGTTGAAAGCAGAAGTAACGAATAATAGGGGAAGAATTCATGAAAAGTTTCGTTTCAAAATACAATTAAATTTAAAGCCCCACTCTCTAGATTTCTAGATTAATGTTCCTTAACTTTTTTTGTCGATGTTTTACCCAAAATATTTCTAAAAGCCTATTGTTCTCCTACAAAATATACAGCATTTAGGAAAGGTTTTTTATACGGTTCCGATCCACCGCATAAAAATGCTTTTTTTACAATCTGGAGCAAATTATACTTTTTACTAGCTATTTATGACGTTTTTGAATATTTTTTTTTTGTGTGATTCTTTCGGTCCTTATCCACCGCATAAAAAAGGTAGCTGTATTTGTTGCAAAGTATAATATTGTTTCTGAGTTTTGTAACCCATATACATAATAATTGGTCAATTTTATGATTAATGAACTTCAATAGAAAGTAAAAGGCTATACAGACTATTTCTATATATATAATTATTCAAAATTGTTTTTACAATTTTTTATCATTTCTATTTTACAAATAAAATATAGGTATATCTATATTACATCTGTGATAAACATTACTTATGGAAATAGGTATGGAAATTTATTATCATTATATGAAGGTCGTTCAATATCAAACTTTCCAATTATCTAAGATGAGAATTTATTGATAGCGTAACCCACGTTCCAATGTAAAACCATCATCGATTGCACTAGGAGGTGATATGTTAATTTCTCTTCGTACATATTAATATAATCATAAAAATAAAATTAAAAAAAATAAATTAATATGAAAAATTTCACATCACATAACCATTAAATAATTAATTATGGGCTTCAATAATAATAATCTTCAGTAATTTATGAGAGATATTTGTTGTAATTAATTAATAATAATCATAACGATTTGTAATTAGTTTAAATTATTTATAAATTATTAATAAGTATGAAAGTTTTCTTTTTTTGTGTAAATTTTACTTTTCTTTAATTTTATTCAAGATTTTAATTACTGTACAATAACAGAGTGCCGTAGAAAAAAAATGAAATTGTTTCACATAAACTGGATGCGTTTGTTTATTGAATGATATGAATGACTTTTCCTTTCGCAAAGTGGAAGTAACAACTTTTACAATTTATAATATGCAAATAAAGTGTAGGTACATTGATCTTAGAGTGTAATGATATTTTTAATTAATTCATTTTCAATAAGATGAAAGAGGAAGTCTGGGTACACGAGTACGACCAATTAATTTTAGAAAATGTGTGGATTTCGTTGATTTGGAATTACTAATTTTACCACAAAATTCTATATTGACTACGAAAAGATTAGAGTGTCTCACTCCGGTTTTGATAAGCTCGTATGTACTCGTATGTTGTTTTGCATAAAAATTTAAGAATTTTATTTTTGAATCTCCTGTCATGCCTCATTGAATGCAATGTTGCTAATTGTTGCCGGATTTTAGGTTAATAATTCATTTATCCCAAAAGCTGTTTTTTCAGTAATGATTTTTCTAATCATTTTGAAATTATTTATAACTTAATATGTGTTTAAAATTAAAATTTAAATAGATTTGTCTGTATACTATGATCTTAGATTTTTAGCATCATTTTTTTCATCAATATTCACTCTATACATATATATATATATATATATATATATATATATATATATATATATATATATATATATATATATATATATATATATATATATATATATATATATGTGAATATTCAAAAAGTGTTTTGTCGTAAAAATTCAAAATGAGCGGCACATCATATGATTTCTCTCACTGATTTCTATCTGACTAGACAATTCAAATGCTATAGAAACATTTTTATCCCATCAAAATTAAAAAAAGAAAATAATGAATTTTTTAAAAGTGCATTTTTGTATAATCAACCAATGGAAATCAGTCAGCAACTCAGCAATGTGTTTTGATTGGTTCAGTGGGACACGTGACTTATGCGAGTTACACTTTGCACATATGATTTATATACACGTGTTATGTATATGTAGATTTTTCAGTTCGTTTAATTAGAAGCATTATTTGTTTAAGGTGTTTTATCCACGACTAAATGAATTAAAATATGTTTAATTCAATCCGTCATGTCAGTTCAAACAGCGTTTTGTCCGTCATATAAAAGCATTTCTCTTCATAAAAGAAAAACATTTCAACGAAATATCAGAAATTTATTATCAGAACAAAACTTTTTCTATATCAAACACCTTAGGGGATTACAGGTAATTACTACATAATATATGTATAATGTGGTAATAGCATTTCTTTGAATTTTCTATAGACATATAATTCGTAAATACTGAATGTAAATCTTAATGCAAAATTCATGGAAAAAGTAACTTGTCTGAATCCAGTATTAATGTTTGAACAACATCTAAATCAAGAAATGACATAAGTGTTTTGATATTCAAATACAATCAAAGTTATACTAATGTCACCTCAACATGTGCACACACTGAATAAATGCTAATCAAGTTGATTTAATAAATGCAACATTCCTGCTTCCACTCGAATTTATGTTCGCCCGATCAAATTGAATTTCCAGGGCATGTATTTGTACATTCCCCGGTGCTCTTCGCCTTTTGTGATATAATTTCTGAATTCTGGTTATGTACTTATGTGGTTTTATTTTATTACTTTCTACGCAACATACTCGTATCTTAGATTCAGCAAACGAAGGTAGGGTTGGAAAATGATGTTAAATTTAATAAGCGTTTCAGGTCCCGAGCTGTTGCATTTATCCTCTTCATTCCAAATAAAATTTTTTTTCAAATTTTTGATTTTTTGTAAAATTTATCCTCATTACTATTAAAAGAAATAAAAAAAAACACTTTAAATTTTTTTATTACTGAAAAATCTTGATGCCGATTATAGTAGACATTTGGAATAATGCTTACTCAATTGACATCTAAAACAATGTTAATTTCTTAAGAATTGATGGAAATAGTTGGCTAAGAAAATACAATAGATGAATGGAAAACATGTTTAATAACTACAAAATAATAATTATTGTAATGATAATGAACATAAATGAGGGTTTATACATTTATAAGACGGTTCACTTTCCAAAATTTGGAAGCAGCCTTTTCCTCTGGAGCCACTTCATTGTCATAAACAACTTTTAAATTTCTTATGATAGCAAAAAATTGATCTCTGGGCAAGGTTGCAATTGAAAAAACCTTTGTTTTGGAATGATAGTACATTCTTGTTCTTGGAAGTCCCATTACGGACATATTGATGGAGGCACCAAAAAACCTTTTTGATTGCTCATTATTTCGCGGGCCAAATTAGCGGGCGCCCTTTTTTCAGTATAGCTACGATTGGTTTTTTCTGTAACCAGATTGAAAATATCTTCAGAAATATACTTACTTACATAAACATATTTTTTAATTATTACGTAGCCGGTTTTCAAATGTCAACTATAGTAGACATACAAGTTTCTGACGTTACTATGACAACAAAACTCATGAAATATTCTAAACAAATATCTAATTTCCTTCTCTGGACATCCAAAATAACATATTAACCCCCACATATTCGGAAATATTTTATTTAATGTACTAAAAAAATATTTACATGCACGAAGACGCTGAGGACTACCCTTTATAGCGATGCGCTATTTTCAAACTGCTGTGGAATATCAACAATGAACGTGGATCCGACTGATAAAAATTCTGTAATGTGCTGCTATCCATGAGGAAGACAGTGGTACTCCTGTCAGTGCTGTCAACCCACTCTCAAGGAAGGGATAATAAAAATTTCCTACGAAATGTTGTTTTATGTCGACTACGGTCGACGGTTGAAACGAGGAACTTATATAACTTTTACTGTAGTTAAAAAATTTACAACTAATTTTTTATTGATACGATACTTAAGTTATATTTAATCCAGGATGGATTAAGATGTCAAAATCGATTACAGGTAGGCAAATATAATACTTTCTTTTTTTTAAATTACCTGTTAACCCAATTTATGTCCTAATAAGCAAATTTATCAAAACAGTTTGAAAAATAATCATTTTAAATGATAATAATTTGGAAAAAAAGTCGATTTCACTAGTCTGATGATTTTATTATATCTAATAAATATTTGTTTATATCTTCATAAATTAATTCTAATTTTAAATTTAAATATAGAAATTTCCCTGTTCATTAAAATCAATAGAAATAACCAATTTATTAAGAACAAAAGGCATTAAGAAATCAATAAGTGGAAATTTCTAAAAAAAAAATATGTTTGTTGAATCAAAATATAATTTTGTATCGAAAAAGAATCTTCTGTTCAAGCTCTGATTTTTACAATGTAGAAAATGTATGATTTACCGATTTTCAAAATGTGATTTTAAAAAAATATTTATACAGTAACTTCACCATATCACCTATTTCAAACCTATAATGACTTCGTTAGACAATAACTCCTTCAATAAATCAAAACACTGCTGACGATCCAACAATCTTCCCAATCGAATAAGCACCCCAATATATATGATATTAACTTTATCTTTCATAAAACTAGTCTAATTTTTAGCAGGTCAATTGTAAATTTTCAGAAAATAGTATGGAAAAATAATATTGTATAGGCGTATGAATAGTTGTAAAACCAAAAAGAGCGGTTTTTAGAAAATTATGGCTGAAGATCAGTAATTTGCTGAAGTTTTACTGTATAAATATGCGTGAGAAAATAATCTGACAATATCAGTTTAGAAACTAGAACTGTACATTTATTGTTTAACTTAATGACATTGAACAAAACTAGTATAGAAACAGAAACACACCAAGTTTTATTTTATTTTATTTTTTTTACTTTCTAAATTATTATGTATATATACCAATGGTTTTTAGGGTCCCGTAGTTACAGTTATAGACCCCTTATAGTTTCATCAAACCCACCCGTTCTATCCGCTGTCACACATGTTTGGACCTATGAAGATAAAATTTTGCACGTATGTACATGATGCTATATATAGGTAGAAATTTCAATTAACAAGCAGTGTAGCACGACATAACTCAATGTAGGTCATGAAGCCATGATAAATTTTTGGTGGTTGGACTATTAGAGATGCACAGAATATCACCCGCACCTCTGGTAGTGAAATTAGAATCTGTATCAAGTAAAACTGTACTTCTAAATGGCGTTATGAAAGCTAGTAACCCGCACATAATTTGTATTATATTACAACTCTAAGAAAAAAGTAAAGGTAATAAAATTTTGAAAAAAATATGATTGGTTAAAAAAGATGACAAGGATAAAAAAGTAGCTTGTACAGTGACAGTTTAATTTATTTATCTCTCTCATACAAAAATGTGACAAACTAAGTCGGATTTACATAGCTAAAAAAAACTTCATAATTCAAAAAGTTAAATGAATGTATATAATTCTTAAAACTATTGATTTAGATTAGAATTTAACATTTCTAAATCGTATTCTGTATTGTCATATTCTATTTTGAATTGAAAAGTAATATTTTTATGAATGTTGCTACAACAGGGCAGTTTCGTACTGAAAATAATTTATTTCATTTTTTGCTATAGTGTAAATCCAACTTGTAAAATTTTATTACGTTTACTTTTTTCTTAGAGTTGTAATATAATATAATACCTATATTTCTATTGCCTAGTTAAACGTAAACGTATATCTTTTACTTGATAGAACTTCTACTTTTATCACTAAAGGCGCTCGCGTAATCTTTGTAATCAGGATACATTAAAATAAACAATTTAGTGGTTGAATTCATGATGTTTTTATTAAAAAAAAAAAATATAATCTTATTGTTAGTATAGAAACACCTTCACTATCACAGCAGTAAACAAAAATTTTTTAATTTTTAGATGGTCATTTCGGTATTGAAAAGTGGGATGAAAATTTTTTACAGATTCGAAAAGGATTCGAAAAATGAAGTTCAGGTTCCTTTTACCACTTTTCAATTTTAAGTCCTGTTTAGGAAATACTGAGCTCCGAATTGATGTTTTCTTGTCCCCGTTTATAACTTTTCAATTGTGGATTAAAAAAGTTTAAAAATAATTAGCATGGTATCATTTACTATGAAATTTAATTAGAATTATTTTGAATGTTTTGTGTCGATAACTTTAGAAGGGAATTATAAGAACCACTTACCATGAATAAGTACAAATGTATAAACCTTCTTGAATATATATTTACTTATGATAAGCCGTAAAATATATACTGTTTTTTTCATTTCTTATCCTAAAAGTTATGGAAAACTCTAACCACGAACGATGGAACCCTGACTTAGCACGGGTTCAATACACACTTGGTGAATTTTTGTGTAATATAACATAGCAAGCGGTAAAAACTGACAATAATAGGTAAATAACAACTGAATTAATTCATTTGAAAACAAAATTGAATAAGTATAGTTAACTTACATTGACTACGTTGACTTAATGAATCAAAGTGAAATTAATAGAAATAAATAATGGAACAGAAAGTAAACAAAATAGACTACGTTGCACGATGCGGTGGACCACCTACAATTTTTTTCAATTTGAAATAGAAGTTGGTAAAACGAAAAAAAATCATGTGTTTGTTCCTTACACATAACGTTTCAATTTCAAAATTATATATGCCGTGTTCATTTACAAACGTGATTATGTTCTTTATTTCTATGCCGATAAATACACATACATATATATATATATATATATATATATATATATATATATATATATATATATATATATATATATATATATATATATATATATGACTGTATAAGAACTGAAGACTGGAAGAATAAGAAAATAAAGTAAAAGTAAATATTTAACAACAAACGCATAACAGGGCGTTAAAGAAGGGAGAACGTTATCAAACACTGTGAATATCTACAAATCATATTTTTTATATTCAAAATTTGGTAGAATAATTAAATCGAGCCTGAAAAATTGTTCAACAACCAATATCTGAGCCTCCACCATCTGGTTTTCGCAATAAATAAATAAATAAATAAAAGAGGTTTGTTAAAAATTCACGACAATGATGTTCAAAGTAACAACTTTGGTGTTAACTGTGACATACACGTACTTAAATAAATCATACGAATAAGTCAATTAATATGGCAGTAAAAAGTAATTTTAATTATTTCTTCAATTTTAAGACATAATTACAGATTTGCCGTAACTAATAGAATCAAATTCTGTCGAATAAGAGACGAAAAAGGAAAGTTAAAACAACCATACATAGCATAAAAAATAATGTCTTATAGATTTGTTTATACATTTACATAAAAGTTAGTGTATTTTTTGATGGCATTTATATAAATATAATAAAATTATAATCAAAATACAAAATATTAATTTTATTTGAAAAATGGCTTCAATATTTCAGGTGAAATCTATTTTCTTAAGGGCAGGCTAAGGTACTAAAATAATTTTTTTTTGCTTTTTTTCATTTTTTTAACTGAATGCTTAATATCTGAAGAATATTGTCTCAAAATTTCAAGTTGATTGGAGAAAAATTGACGAAGCTATAGGCATTTTTGTTGTTACCTGCAAATGTTTCACTCTCTATAATCTCCCTCTCTCAGTTATAGAAATTTCAATGCGAGTACAAACGTGTTTATACCTGTACTGTATATTTTGTCAGTGTAGCGTATAAAATTACTTTAGCAGTAAGTATTCTATATCAGTTTTATACAAGAATTTTTAAGTGTTCAAAACTTTAAAGTGTTTTCCCCACAGCTCACGTTTTCAAAGTCGGTGCCCCTCATAACTTCAAAACTACAGCACCGATCCTTTTGAAATTTTGAACACTATTTCTGTACATAATTTAGGAGGTAACGCTGGAGAGTTTTGTTACAATAACAAATTAGCCGATTTTTTTCGCAAAAGATCGTGTTTTTCCTTTCTGAGTGTTCCAAAAAAGTGAAAAATTGAAATTTCGAAAAACCCTCCCAGTGTTACCTGAGGAAAACTATTATTTAACGAATGAACTTTCATTTTTTCATTTCGGATGATCCAGCACCAAGGTATGAGGGGCACCGCAATTCTACATTTTTCCGAGACACTTCCGAATAGTTGCTGCCATTACTGTATTTTTTAATATTTCTTCCTGAAAATTTTATACAATATTCTTCGAATGTCATACTTTAATAAAGAGATTTTAACTGTGTCGTCACAAAAAAAATAACAAAAACATGCCTTTTATTGTATGAATTAACCTTACCCCCTCCTTAACTCAGATTAAGACTTTTTAATTTTTATTCTTTATAATATTACCTTTATAATTACACAGAACTTGTGTAGCTGCCACTGACATATACAAACAATTTTTTATCTTTATTTTTATTTTTTAATATTATTTATTCTGTTAAGTAACTGATACATTCGTATGTATTATTACGTTGAATGGTATCAAAAATTTTACAAAATGCTAAAAAAATATCTCAGCATAATTATGAACATGTTACAGTCAATACCATATTCAGTACTTACATACTTATTTTGAAAACAAGATTACCATTAGCATGATATTTTTTTCACGCAATATTTTTTCATTTAACTGTAATAATAATGATAAATAGGGACAAGTCAATTGAGTGAGTATAATACATTATCCTTTTACATATATTAAAACTATTATTTTCATTTAAAAATACTTCGTCGCCGAACAATCGACATTGTTACAACTGATACTTGTTACAATTGGTAGCACTTTCCACTATAAATCTAAAGCTATAATATATTTTTTATACAGTGTGTGGCATTTATACTAGTCAAAGGCAATTTTTATTTTGTTCATGAAAAAAACAATAAGATATAGGTGTCTTAGACATAATTCAATAAATGTTGAAAATAACTTTAAAATTGTTGGACTGGGTTTGATTTTGAAATAGACTAAAAAGAACAAAAGAAAAAAAAAACGAAAAATTCCTAAAGCGCTAATAGAAGACTTAAAAAAAATTTTCATCCAAGTATAGAAAATGATTTTAACGCATCTTGGATGAAGTACGATCAGCGAACTTATTCACCTCGACTCTTTAATATTTTTTCAGATGAAACATTGCACAGTAAAAAAATTTGTGTTCTGCTTAAAAAAAGACTAGTGGATAAAATTTTTGTGTTAAATAAGTAACACAACCCTGCGTTAATGTAACATTCAGTGTTTGTGTTAAATGAAAATATTAACACAAATTTCGATTTAACAGAATAAAAATGTTAATCTATTTTGAACAACAAAAATAGATTTTGAACAACTGAAAACACAATCTTTGAGTAAAGCAAAAGAATGTTATAAGTACGCTTTTTTGTATATTTCAACACAAAAATTGTGTCCCACGTACACAAAACTAGTGGCCCTTTACGTTACATTAGAATATATATCTACCAATATATATATATATATATATATATATATATATATATATATATATATATATATAATACCTCTGTCGCAGCACGTGCATAACATAGCGAATTTCCGTTCATAAATGATACTTTTTCTCGAAAACCCGTTTACCTAGAATAATGGTTCAAAATGTATCTTCTGTGATTTTCTTCGTTCTTTACCGCAATGTAAAAAAAAATTGGAAAAACTTTTAAATTTTGGCAAATTTTTGCAAAAAACTCATTTTTTGAGGTTTCTGGAATCGAACGTGTCTGGCTGGAGAACTCATCCAAGATTTTTGGACTTCCAACATTTTACTGTTTTATTATATTCAAATCCTGAAGGTATCCTATTATTATAACAAATTTCATCCCAAAGTGAAATATAGGCAATCAAATTTTCGAAAATTCGAAAGTAATTTAAAATAGAAATAGTCCTCACGATATTAAATTTTGTATTATGGAATATTTCGATGTTAAAAAACGTCCTTCAAAACTACTGATTCAAATTATTAGTAGAAATGCTGTAAAATGGATAAAATTTTTATTTTTTAAGACGAAATTTGTTGTAAAGTTACTTTTTATTTAATTTATGGCGAACAAAAATATTAATTAAATCAGAATTCTGATACTTATTACGTGAAAAATGTGTTCTACTTCATTATTATCCAAGAAGAAATTCAACAAAATTGCTGATTTCTCGCTTGTCGCATGGTTAACATATTTATACGTACTATAATTATGTGTAAGGAATTCCTTTATTAAATACTAGCTGTACCCGCGGCGTCGTTCGCGCATAAAATAAATAAGAAGTATATAAGTATAATCATTATAAAGCATTTGTAGAGAACAATAGTTTTGCGTAACGCATTCACATGCTCAAAATGATTTTTGCATTTTCCCGACGGAAGGAAACATTTTCCTATAATAAAAAGTATCCTAAATGTTGACGCAGGTAATAAGTTATCACGACATAAATTTCAAAAAAATCCGTTCAATAGTTTTTGCGTAATATGTGCACATGTTCAAAATGGTTTTTCTATTTTCCCGTGGGGATAAGACACTTTCCCGGAATAAAAGGTATCTTAGATGTTAACCCAGGCAATAAGTTATCACCACACCAAATTGCATCAAAATCCGTTTAATAGTTTTTGCGTAATGTGTGCATATGATTAAGATGATTTTTCCATTTTCCCGTGGGAATTAGACACTTTCCCGGAGTAAAAAGTATCTTAGATGTTGAATCAGGTAATAAGTTATCAGCACCCCAAATTTTATTAAAATCCATCCAGTAATTCTTGCGTGATGCGTGAACAGACACAGATAGACAGACGGACAGACAAAAATTTTAATAATAGCTGTTTTGATATCTACATTGATACTATTTACAGTACCAGCAAAATTATTAAAAAGTATTCCATGTACAGAAACTGTCTTCTTATAGTTGTATTATATGTATAAATTACCTATTAATGGCTTCTTTATTTAAAATGTTAAATTTTTTCAAATTTAATTGCCCCCTGTTCTAAAAAGTATATATTTTTTAAAATTTTATAAAATTTCTTATGAAATTGTAGTTCTCATTAGACAATTTAATTTTAAGTACAGTTATGTATTTAAATTTGAATATATTCCTGTAATTTTTATTGTTTAGTTGTATGACACAAATCATGAACACAAACAAAATAATATTACAATAATTTATTTATGTAGATAATATATGGTTAAAAAGTTTAAAAAAGTGAATATTTTTTGTGGTTATTTTTCTTGCTATGCTAAGGTAAAATCAAAAAAAAAACTAGGAAAATTTAATATAACGTAAAAGCCCCCATACCGGAATGCGATCAAATACTGGAACAGTTCTGACATTTATATATTAATGAAGTTATTTCTGAAAGAAACCTCTGATAACAAAAATTATTATTAATAGAATGATTGTTTTTCAATTTACATTCACCTTGCATTTAATGTCTCCTTACTTAATTAAAGAAATACATATACCTATAAACTTTTTGTTGAATTCCTATATTTATATTTCAATGGATGGTCACTATTAAGAACACATGAGTTAAAAATTTTAACATTTTTGAACGAATTTTCCAAGTTAGCATAATAAAAAAATATACAAATAATTTTTATTAATCCAATTAATAGATTAGAACAGATAAATCACCTTTTTATTTTGTTTAAGTAGTGTTTACAGAAGCGTTTTAATATACGTTCCAAATTTGATGTATGAATCTAGTTTTTACAGTTATCATTTATATGTATTTTATAAACATTTTTATTATAATTTATTTTTGGGCCTAAAACACTAACGTATAGTTTCAAAAATATGTGATCCTTAATATTCTTTTACTCTGGAAAGTATAATCAATTTGATACATAAAAATTTTGATTTAAATATTTCAAAATTCTTATTATGGATAAATAAGGGTAGCCATATTGAATCTGGTCTAGATTTACACGCTACCGATTTTACGTATATTAATTTACTCTGTGGTACTGAATTTGTTTACGTAAAAACGAGAACGCGCGAATAAAACGTGTTTACTAAGTTACCGTAGATCGTACTCAATCAGGACAGACGGGTGAATAGAGATAATACGATAAATAATATTCATTAGCTTGGTTTAAAAAATATTCGGCGTAAATGCGAACATACATATCTTTCTTAAACTATAGTATAATAATTATTCTTTTGGGTAAGTGACTAAATTTGAAGTTGAATAAAAAATATATAAAGTCAATTTAAATTGAGGTCTTCAAACAGTGCTATTTTTTGTTATTCTTAAGACTTTTTCTAAAACCCTTTATTTTGGTTCTTTCGATTAAATTGTTGTTTAATCGAAATTTTAGTTATTTTGAAACATATCTGAAGAAAGTTTTTAGTTGTTTTTATTTTTTATTCAGTGGAAATAATGAGGACTTGATATTTGGGGTAAGTTCGAGGTTAACAGGGACGGAGAAGGGATGAATACGAACAGTATATGAGTTAACAGGGACGCTATATCAGTATAAAGGGCGAAGGGGGTGATTGGAGACGGATTGAGAATGTATTGGAATATTAGTAAATTTGAGCGTTACTTTATGGTATTCCATATTTATAAATAATAAACAAATATTTTACTTCGCAAAATACCATTTTTAAGTGGTATAAAAGTACCACTTTTATGTGGTATAAAAGTGGTATTTTGCGAAGTAAAATATTTGTTTATTATTTACAATGTATTGGAACACAGAACAGAGCACTTTCAAGGTTATAAAATCATTCGATATTTTTATAAACACATTCAGTATGATGTTTGTATACTTTATAAACTTTACTGTAGTTTTTGTGTTTACATCTACACAAAATCATGAAGTATAATTACTTCAGTAACTAAATTATGTTATATATCAATTTGAATTTTGATTAGCCCTCGGTATCAGCCCTATTCACCCTCTGATCGTCTCTTTTGATTCCAATTTACCACAGAGAATAAATTTACCCAAATTATATACTTCTGTTATTTTTGCAACAACCAGGGATATTTTCAAAAATTTATTTTTGATTACTATAATAAAGTGATCATCGTCGCGTAAATTTTTAATATATTAAAGAATAAGTACTCATAAAAGAAATACAAAAAAATACGGTGTGGAGCCTGGGTTCGTGCATATTGTTCCTAATTTACGGTACCTATTTCGATGACTTATTATTTAGAGGTTATAAAAATAGGTTATTTTAAGATTCATTTTTATCGCAGTATTTGTGAATTATAATCATAAAATGTGAATAAAATACACTATTTATCCTTTGTTTTAGAATTTATTTCATAATAGACACATGTTCCAATAATGGGTCTTTTCCAAAAGGTACCCATAGGTACTCATAAAAGAAATACAAAAAAATACGGTGTGGAGCCTGGGTTCGTGCATATTGTTCCTAATTTACGGTACCTATTTCGATGACTTATTATTTAGAGGTTATAAAAATAGGTTATTTTAAGATTCATTTTTATCGCAGTATTTGTGAATTATAATTATAAAATGTGAATAAAATACACTATTTATCCTTTGTTTTAGAATTTATTTCATAATAGACACATGTTCCAAAAAGAAATGGGTGTGTAATTTATTTATTAATTTTTATAGGAAAGTTTAATTACACACCTAAAAATAGTGTTTCGGTATGGGGGCTTTTACCGTTATAATTAATTTTTTTAAAATATTTTTAAAACGTTCTAACGTTTTGAGATGGAACTCAGTTATGAAATATCAATCTCAACCTTATTTTGATGACACCACCAGTCCCGAAAACTGTTTTACGCTCATGAAAAAGTTCTTTGTGAGTTCCAGAAAAAAACCAACCTACTTGATCTTTCAATATAATACATTTCAATAAAACGAAAAATTGTATACTTACGAGTAGGTATAAGGTGATGAAAATAAGAAATAAGTAATTAGCAAAACCGGGATAAATGGACGTCCCGAAAAAATCTGCCAGGACACCGGGACAACGGAGTTAAAGCCGTGACAAATAATTAACAATGTGTGTGAAAAATATGACAATTTAGTTAAAGTGGATATAAAATATTTAATACATATGTTTATAAAAATTCAAATATAAATAAATGTTTTCATTTTTTAATTTTTATTTTTATTGTTATTAATTATTTGACTTTTTTAATAATTTAGGATTTTCTGTGAAATGAATCAATTCTGAAAATATGAATTTATGAAATCTGTAATATTACAGCGGAAGTGAAAATGAAATTTTTTACTCACAGGGTTTAGAAAGATAATAAATTTTCAAAGTACATTATAATTAGGTAAGGACTGAAATTACATAAAATTTGAATCCATTTTCATTGAAGCTGAATTTTAAGCTCCCTGGAAACGATCAAACTTGTTTGTCAAACTTCACGTTTTCATCAAACAATAGCTTAAACGGTCCAATCAAAGCTCAACCAAATTTGACAAATTTGCCCGCAGTATGTCACACTAGTGGTCCCCATAAAATAATTTTATTAGATAAAACTTGGCCAAACATAGAATAATTAATGAAAATTACGGAAAAGAGGTTGCTCGTACAGAGATTCACAAAAATTTTGTCAAATTTGCTATTCATTTCGGGGTAATTTTAAGCTAAAGGCTTAGATGCTGGATATGATATAAATACATAATAGTGCTTGTTTGATAAACACAATAACTGCCGCTCAACTTCAAACTTGTTGGCACATAGATTGTTTGACAAACGCGTCAAGCAAAGCTGCATACTATCAAATAATTTGACAAACACGTAAAATTTGAGAAACAATTTGATCGTTTGCAGGGCACTTTAAGATTGCATATACAAAATTCTTTTATTATTTATATATTATATATACTTCTTTATATTTGAAAATAAATTTTTCCACTTTCGTTTAGATTTTCGTTTCGTCAAAAAACATCTTGAGACAAATATAAATATGGATTTAGTGTGATTCAGTGAGACAAATGTACATCGTCGATTGCCATGCTTAAAATTTTTTTTTAACTACATATCACTCAAAAAGCTTCCTTTTTGAAAATGTACCATTTTAAAAATTGAAATGGAGATAATTTGTCAGTATAATAAAAAAAGACAACAAATGTCCCTTTGGAAATTTTTTAATCAAATTCTAACAAATTTCTTAATTTTTCTCTGGAATTAATTTACGTAAACTAATAGTTTAAAAACTCATCATTCGTAATTTTTGCTCGTCTTTCCAATGGTATAAAAAAAATTAAAACTTGTTTTATTCTGACAGAAAACTTAGTTTTTTGACGAAAAACGTCCGAAAAACCTACTGGGCATCCGATGTGTCTGGCTAAAGAACTTAGCCAAGCCAGATCAAAATCCAGCTTCCATACCAAATTTCATAAGCATTAAATGTTTCGTTCGAAAGTTATCCTGGCGACACACAGACACACACACACACACACACACACACACACATATATATATATATATATATATATATATATATATATATATATATATATATATATATATATATATATATATATAAATTTTAGTGAATATCCTTTTCGTATTCTAGAGACCTCAAAACATATATCTGTTATGGTCCCGGGCTTAGGTCACGTCATGACATCTATCGTAATAGCGTATTTCCAATTTTAGAAATTCGCTAAAAAAGATGAGAGTAGTTCTTATTGTTAAACAAAACGGAAAAATTATAAGTTTTTTCAGTTATTGACGAATATAGTTTTATTAATCGTTGAAATGAAACAAATTTCTTACATTTTAAGGTTATTTTGTTACAGATTCAATTTCAAAAAATCATGTAAGCTTACTTGAGATTGTATATTATAATATACAAGCTGTAGTGAAAGTAAAATATTGAATAAAAAAGTTTAACAACTAACTCTGATAAATCTGAAAAATTAACACAAAATATATGTCCTCTTGTGTGTTAAATCATTGACACAAATCGTGTGTAAAGATTTGACACATATGCTTTGTGTTAAAATAACACAAAAAATTGAGTGGACCGTTCTGGACATGTGAAATGTGTTAATTTTAACACAAATTTTTTGACTGTGTGGAAATTATACACGATACCATTTTGTAAGTTAAGCCAATAAGTTGAGATTTTTTCTTTAGATATTTTCTTCTCTATCTTTTAGGATAAAGTTCATTAAATTTCTCTAGTTACTCAACCTTTAAGCTAATTTGGAATAAGTTTAAAAATCTGCAACTACCCAAAAAGTTACATAAAAATCAATTATGTTTCTATTTTAGCGTGAATTTTTAATATTTATTATACATAAGAGATAACAAAGTAATCAAAAAAGAAATTTTCATGATTAAAATTACTAGCAATTCTTATAAAGTTATAATTATTTAAAATTATTTCGAAACAGGCGGTATATTAAAAGTAAATATCAAAAAAATACTCTTTCCGATTACTATTATTATATTGTAATAAGAATAACTCTATGTTAAAATTGAAGCACCTTTCTCTTATATTTTATTACCTATACGTACACCTTTGTTCCCGTATTTTATTTTTGTATGGTAATCCATGAGTGTATATTACTCGTTCTTTTTCTAACATCTAGACATACTGAAGACAAACAAAATAACATAAATGAAAGGTCAAGTTCATTTAAAAATCATTTCCGAATAAAAAAATGGATTTAAATAAAAAAATTTGAAGATAGTCATCTCAAACTACACATACAATAGTAACGTTCTTTCAGCTTTTATTTAAAACAAAAAATAGCATTTTACTTTTTAAAATTATCTGTGAAACACTTATTGTTAGAGGTAAGTTATAAAATTATATGTAGTAAAACTGATGGCTGATAAGACGTTTAAGTGTTATTTTATTGTGGTACCGATAGATAAAATTTGAATAAATATGCAGTAAAACCTCATTAAAATTAAAACTTTCTGTGAAAAAAAAATTACTGAAATAAATCCAGTTTGATGTATTTGGGGTTCCTAATTTTTTTGTTGGTGAGAAGAATTGTGAATACCAAAATAATTGCTCGGGAAAAAATAATACAAAAATTAAACAATATAAAGTTTTTTCTCCTATTTTTTATAAAATAATAGAACAAAAGAAAAAATAAAGTATAGAAGGAAAAAGTTGATAACTACGAACTGTATGGCAATATTGACTTTTTGTTATGAATTACTTATGCATAACATATTTCAAAAGTAGTGAAGCTGCAGATAAAAAAATAAAATGAAGGCATTATAAATTTGTGGGTGACTTTTAGTTAATGTTTTCTTTTAATAATAACATTGAGCTTTGACTCTAGGTGAGCTGAATGTATTTTCAACACCAGCTATAAAGGTTTATCGGTTAACTTTAATTTCAATTTTGATTAATTATTGAAAAAATTAAAATTTTTTTTTGCATATACATACTATGTACATATAAGTGCTTCTAAATAATAAAAATACTGATTGAATATGTTGATGCAATTTCAGAAATGCTGTCAATAATCCCTTATAAAAGTCAATTAAGTAAATACTTCAATTAGAATTTATTTTTGTATTTATAGATTTTACGATTTTTCAGTAATTCTGACAGTTTCTCGTGCGCTTACCCCCACTCGCCTCACGGTTCATGGGGGTATACAGCGCACTCGATCTCGTTGTGTATGCGTCAGTCCCTTACACTCGTGCCCCAAATTTAAGCCTACTCGAATACCTCTCTTTACGCATACCTATCAAAAATATTATAACTATTTTATCTAGTAGTGTTTTTTGAGTTCTTTAAATTTTAGATCTTGAACCGACTTATTTTACTGAAGTTTTTAACTTCCCTTGTTCTACCTAATACTATTGTTGTCACCTGTGATAAAATTCTTCAAATATGACTTTAGATATCTATAATTCTTACATACGAATTTAGATAAAATAAATATTAAATAGAAATGTAAAGCCGTATGTTCTCAAATAAGACATACAAAAAAAAATTGTTAATTCATCCAAATTAAAATCGATACCGGTGATCATGTGTTATTATTATTATTTATTACTTATTAATTTAAACACATATTTGAAATATGTTTCTACTTTTAATAAGCAATAATTTTTTTTTTTTATTTTTATTTTTTTACAGTAGAATGTTCTTGTTATTAGGTTATTTTATTACATTCCTTTCCTTTATGCTATTATGGAATTTGCATTCGTTGGCAGATTAAATATAATAGCACACTATCTTTATGTATAGATGCTATTATATTACCATAAGCTGTAATTCAATGTTCGCTATTCTCAACTTAGTTTCAAGTCATAACGTGAAGAAAATAATTCTTAATGTAACTATCTTTAGAAAAAATTTTCCTAGAATATAATTTTTTGTCAGGCAGTAAGTGGAGGCAGGTAATTCTCTATAGTATATACTATAAATTTAAAGTAATTCATGTTTGTAAATATAAAAAAAAATTGCCTAATTTCTTTCTTTTGATTTATTATCAAATTTCCGTTAGTCGATACGAATCTTTAAGTATATTTTCTAACTTTTTATTTTACTTATAAATCGGATTGCTTATTATTAAATTATTTTAGAATACTTGATTTCAAATAAGTATTGTAAACTAACAATTTTACTATCAAACCACAAACGCATATATTTTTTATTATATAGTTGCAAATGAATATACGTATACAGTTGATCCTTTTTTGTGCGGTGGAGGGGACCGCATAAAAAAAATTGCACAAAAAAAATATATTCAAAAATATCATAAATAGCTATAAAAAGTATAGGTCGAAGCAGATTGTACAAAAAACTTTTTTTATGCGGTTGGTCAGAACCGTATAAAAAAAGTTTCATCGAAAAAACATCACTCAAAACGCTCAAAACTTAGAAATTTCCTTAGAAGTTGCTTCTATAAACAAGATAAAGCATTAATTTGCATGTAGAAACATTTTATTTCAATTTTATAATCTTATGAAAATTTTGTAAAATACATCTGTAACAAAATTAAATGCAGCAATAACTTATGTTCTTATGCAATGTATTGACTAAATGCTTAAAAGTCGTTAAAAAGTACATATTTTTATCAAAGAAAGTTATTATAGTAATTGTTTAAGTTTCTTACTGTCTCGTGATTTTGATTCACATTATGCATTTTAATGGCCATTTTTTACAAACCGCATAAAAAAATCGCACAAAAAAAATCGCACAAAAAAGGACCGCATAAAAAAGAGTTCAGCTGTATATACTTTATGATACTCGTTTGTTTGTTTTAGGCCGCTATTACACTGTCATAGATATATGTCAAAGTTTTATTTAATCAAAGAAATATTATAGTGTAATAAGTCAACTTTTATAATATAAATTTCTGTAACCATAGTTAAAGATACTTCTTAATATTTTATCATAGATTTGATCAAAGATCTTTGACATATATCTATGACAATGTAATAGCGGCCTTTAATTAGAATGTAGTGCTATTTAAATTATTTTCCTACATAGTTGAATCGTGTGGATACGATGATAGATGAGCAGAAGTTCGGTAGGGTATGCAGGATACTGCAACAAAAGTATTTAATAATATACAAACGTGAAACATTAAAATAATAGGCATTCTTGTATCTACATCTATATGCTCATTATGTATTTAAAATTTCAAATTGCACATTAAGTTTCAGAGTCATTTTTCCTGTACTGAAATACACAGAAATGTAAAACAGTTATCAAATGACTTACTGACCGTGGGAAGAACAGCAGAGAATGCATCATAATAATTCTGACAGTAAATTAATAAAACAAATATTTAAATAATATAAAATGGTATCAAATTTTACAAATAACCACAACAGAACAGAACCAATATTATTAAATAAGACCATACTTATGTACAATGTACCAACTTACATCTATATAAATACTTCAATACAATCTATAACAAATTTTGAAATGAAATGTTAAAGCTGAAATGTATTTAATAATCTTTTTATGCATATCGACAGCGTAACCACGTCACTTGGAATTAAGTCATATTTCTATGGTTCAGTTGTTTCTGTCCGTTTTTTGTTTTGTTTTGTTCTTGGGAAATATTCTGTCAGTTAATTTACTAAAGTAAAATTATTTAAACAAAAAAAATAGAAAAACGCCGTTCTATTACATGCAGTCACAAGAAAAAATTTAAAAATTATATAGTTATTTATGTTATACACGTGTATTTTAGTATTTAGAGAATTTTTTATTGCTTAATCATTTTTTGCCATCATAAATAGAAAGAGCACCAAAAGATAGGAAAAACGCAAAAATACGTGTTTTTGCGTTTTTCCGAAATATGTGTTTTATTCAATGCAGATAAGGAAGAAGAAAATTGAATAGATTATATTGCATTATTATTGATTGCAAATACCTTCTACATTTTATTAATTTTATGTTTGTTTCATCAGGAAAATGTAAATTTTTACTTTCCCATAATGATTGATGTATTTTTCAGTACTTACTTAATTTGTAATTTAGTCATGTGTATATGTGGTTATCTATGCTATTCTATATTTTTAACACTGATTTATCCCAAAGTTCCCTGGTCTACAAGTGTTAGTGAATGTTCGACAAAAAGCAGTAATCTTTTCCGATCAACAAATCAACTACGTTTATCTTCTTATAAATTCTTTTTTAACGAAATAAACGCGGTTTATTTTTTTCTCAACATTCAAACTACTTTTCTTATTCTTTCTGTATGCTTTGTTGGTGTCAACCCCATTTCTCAAATCACAAAATTTATTACCAAGCATCTGAACAGTAAACGAAAGAGATTACTGCTTCTTGTCGAGAATTTATTAATACAGGCAGATCAGACAACTTTCGCAAAAATAGGTGTAAAAAATGTAGAATAGGAATAATGAAATATACACATGACTAAATTACCAATTGAGTAAGTACTGAAAAATCCATGAATCATCATCGGAGAATAAAAATTTACATTTTCATGATGAAATAAACAGAGAATTAAAAAAATATAGAAAGAATTTGCAATCAATAATAATGCAGTATAATCAATTCAATTTTTTTCTTCCTTATATGTCTTCTTCCTAATACGTATTTCGAAAAAACGCAGAAATACGTATCCCCTATTTTTTGGTGCTCTTTCTATTTATGATGACAAAAATTTAATACGCTGAACCACTCAGGCTGTACAGGAAAATTTGCACCGATTTTCACCCCTCCAGCCCCCCTTATGAACCCGACCCTGATTTAACCTATACAAGTGAATAGGTCTTTTAAAGAGGAACATTTCGTTAGTTTAAAGTTTTCCTCTATCTCTTATAGTTTTCGAGATATCTTAAGAAATATGATTTGAACCCACTACTTTAGGGGCTGGTTTCACCCCGTGAACGTGGACATATAAGGACTTTTGCCTATTCTACACATCAACAAATTTCAAGAAGACTGGCGATTGGCACTTGGGTAGTTTTCCTTGTAAGTGAAGTTCAAGTCATTTTAATTTTTGACACTTGGTCGAGCTCCAACTTTCACCTAAATTCCTTATATTTAATATTTTATTAATCAAATAATCATTAAGAAAATCCCGTAGGACATAAGTCAATATAAATAATTAATCATATAAAAATGAGCAATCATCCAACACAATAGAAATAGTTGGAAAATTACCGTCAAACAGTTGGAAAATAAATGTCAGACAGTTGAAAAACTACAGTAACTACTACGGGTAATTGTGAACGGCACTTATAACATCTAAAATAACATTAATATTGCTAAAAATCAAATCTTAATATGTTTTCTGTCTTTTTTTAATATGCTATTAAAATTTGATAACAATTCTCCAAGCATTAGCATTTTTCTTTTTATTTTGTGTACCTTACTTCGACCAATCCTCAAAAGAATTTTTTTTAATACATTTCCTTTTTTTGAAAGGTAAATAATGGTTAAAAGTACTTCTAACGAAGTGGTCTAATCACTAACAGGATTCCTTTTTCATTGTTAAATAAATTGGACAATTTATTACCAATTCACAATTACCCCATGATTTTAAAATTGTGGGGTAATTGTGAACGTCATTCACAAATGCATAAGTCGATTTGGTCAGAAATTTCAGTAGTGTTCTTTTCAGAGTTGAAAATGTTGATGAAGATGATGGTGACATTATTGTACAAGTTTCGGTTGTACAAGTAATACAAAAATAGAATTTGTGTGCAAAGAGGACGATATGTTTTGTGTATCAATCTACGAAATCATTGCTGTGCTCCCTTACCCAATAACAACTTACAAAAACAGAAAAATTACTTGCTTTCAATGGCTGTGTGGGTGTCCAAGAGCAGTAGGATTAACACAAAACCATTGTTATTTTCATTTGAAGTATTAGGCCTAATAGATTGTTGTTTTTTATTCATGTAAGCTAAATGTATTTCCTTGAAAAAGTCTCATTTTCGTTGTTTTTGTGTGAAAATCACGTAAGTTTTTGATTTTTTATATGATAAAATGACAAAATATCATCAAAATATCATTTTTAGCTTGTAAAATTGTTCCTACAATTTTTGTTATTTTTATTTAACCTTGATTTTTGTACAAATTTGAGGTATGGTAAATTTTCAAAGTGAGGTAAATGTGAAGAATTTGAGTTGGGCTTTATTCTGATGTATCTCACTTCTCTTGTAATGCATTCTAAATAATTTTTCTGATGGCATTCACTTTTACCCCAAAATTCATAAGATTTGCAAAACCGCACCGGGGAAATGTGAATGGCTTATAAAATTTTTGTTTTTCATACGAATTTGTTAAAAAATTGTGTGATGCATCCTGAATAGTATAGAATCAAAAGTAAATCAGCCATAATGTGATATGTAAAATAAAAAATACTTGAAACAACGCTTCTATCTCAATTCATGAAAACTCATTCACAATTACCCCGGTCAACCCTATATACAATTTTTAATTATTACAATTTAATAAATACCTATTTAATTTTATAACTTTTGTTGTTTTCTTTGGTAAATATTATTCCTTAAGACGACAAAAATTCTTCATTTAAATTTCATTTAAATTCGACGATAAAAAGTCAATTCATTGTTAATCAACAATAAGAGTCAGTGTCAATAATTACAAAATACAATAACCGTTGTTGTATTGTCAAGACGATAACATAAATCCAGGAAGAACATTCAACGACGTCTGTCTTATTTTGAAAGGTCAAGATTTTACGTAGTTTTCTCTTCAACAAAAACTGTCCTGGTGATAGCGACGCCTTCAAGCGTCAAATTGTGTCGGACAACTTAGGATACGACAACGTACATAACACTTATTATAAAATTATTACAGCAAACAGGACATCTTTGTTTATGTTTGCCATTTTCGACAGATTTTTGAATTTTCGGTGACGATATCCTAGTGAGGCGTCATATGAACCACGATATTCCTTGTTTTCAAATTTCAATTTGATTCATTAAGCGCATCAAAATGATACAATACAAAATATGTATGTAGTTTGTGCAAGACAGTTAACAACTGAAACGTGGTTCGTGCATGGCTAGATGTATCTAAACTTGTTTTGACACTGGAATTTATGCCGGATTTACGTATGTTTAGTGACTAAAGTACGTCACTCAATTAAGTTACTAAATTGAGTTACTTTTGTCTTTTAGATTATATTTAGTAATCTGTTTACTTAAATAATTACAATTTACTTACAATATTTGAAGGAATTGTCGTTATTATTAAAAATAAATTGTTAGTAAAATATATTAGTGAATTTCCAGAATGGAATTCAGCTATTACAGCCACTGTCATAATGCGACTTGAGCCCGGGACTATGGCAGAAATTTGGTTTGAGGCCCCTAGGAACCGAAAATAATAATTACTAAAATGTATATATATATATATATATATATATATATATATATATATATATATATATATATATATATATATATATATATATATATATATATATGTCCGCACGATAACTCTCAAACGAAATGTCTTACTTTTACGCAATTTGGTGAAAATATTAGAAGTCCCAAACTGTTGGACGAGTTCGTTAACCAAACACGTCCGATGCCCGGAGCATGGTTTTTTGGCAATTTTCGTGAAAAAAATTAGTTTTTTGTCAAAATTTCCCCCTATTCAAAAATTTTTCCGGTATTTTTTTACACCATTGAAACGGCGAGAAAAAATCACACAAAAAAGGCCTCTAAACTATTATTCTATGTCAACTAGTTTCCGAGAAAAACTAATTTTTGTAAACGGAAATTCGCTGTTATGCAGGATGCTGCGACAGGGGTATTTGATTATAAGAACGGTTTTTACTTTGGAAACGCTACGTTGTTGAGGAACCAATGGCAACTTAACAACTATATTTAGCAATATTTTTTTTAAAGAAATAACTAAAAGAGTAATTAATAATTATCGAAAAAAAATGATTTAGTAAGAAAATAAATTATGGTAAATAGCAATTCAATATCTTATTTAGGTATTAAATAATAGTAATAATTATATTACCTAAAAATAAAAATATAGCACACTATAATAAAAAAAAAAAATATATGTCTACGAAATAAGAAAATTTAGAACAATACAAATAATTTGAATAAATTACTTTATTGCTGAGGTGGCGTTTTTGGAAATGGTGGGCCCACTCAATAAGGAAATACCTGCTGTATGTAAGTTACAATTAAAATTACACAATAATCCTTATTAAAATATGATCTTATTAAATATAATTTATTATTATTATTTTATTTATTTATTTATTTTTTTTTTTTTTTTGGAAGTTACAGTTAGAGAGCCATTAAAATTTTTAGATAACAAATATTTTACTGCTATCAATGTTAATCTAATGAACTACAGAAGCTTACATTTTTAATCCAGATTTTATATAAGCTGATTTTTAGGTTAACACGTCTCTAACACTACCCAACTGATATTCATGGATTTAAATGAAACAGCACATTTTTTAAGCAGCGAAAAATATGAAATACGTGTTGCTTTTTTTTGTTTCCGCTAAATACGCTTTTTAGGGTTAGAAAGCACCTCTCAACCCCTGAAGGTGAAAACAGTTATGGCTAATTATTTCTGAAACTATACATTTTCTGAAAAAAGTGCTTATAGCTCAAGAGCCCGCCGTATGCAAAACCTATATATAAGATATATGAACGATTTTCTGTGAGTTAGTAGTACTACCCCAGACCTAAAGGGAGCCTCTTTTAGAATTGCCAAATTTTGCCCGCATGATAAAAATCTGACGTCACTTCCGGTTATGGTTTTGTTATGTCATCATATACATTATACCAAAATGAAGGTTTCGAGCTGCAATATAAAAATATCGAGGGGTGCCAGGCCTTAGTAATTTGCAACATTGAGGCTGCTTTCACTGAAAAAGAAAACTTTCAATGAAGGCAGCCTTAGTGTTGCGAATTACTAAGGCTTGGCAGCCCTCGATATTTTTATTTTGCACCTCGAAACCTTCATTTTGGTGTAAATGTCATCAATGTATTTAATGACATAACAAAACCATAACCGGAAGTGAAGTCAGATTTTTATCATGTAGGCAAAACATGGCAATTCTAAAGGGGGCTCCCTTTAGGTCTGGTGTAGCACTACTTACTTACAAAAAACCGTTCATGTATCTTATACATAGATTTTGCGTACGGCGGACTCTTGGGCTATTAGGACTAAAGTTGTAGAGTTCAAAGTGATACACTTGATGGCAACCTTAAAGTCGACCTTGAGGTTAATTTTCTGGGATCCCAATAATTATCCTTCCTCTGCCGCCCATTCTCCTATCTGTATAACGTGAACTGTTTTAATTAATGCAGCAACTGTTGTTACGTGACAGAGGCTTTAGTTGTCCCAAAGCACAATACATATAGGTAACTAGCTTTTAAATAGCGTGAATATTTATTTTAATGCCGCAGATAATTTCATCTTACCGAAAGCTAGATTTCATTGATTTTATAAAGCTAGTAAAGAAACAGTCTGTCCAAGAGAAATCGCCAGATATCCATAGGGTTACAAGATCAGAGCTTGAATTTCTTATAAACATTTCACACTTCAACACGATGCCGATATAAAACTTAAATAAATCAGTCCATTATCTGTTTGATCTGATTTTAGTAGGTTAGAATATAACAGAATTAAAAATTTGAATAAACCAACGCTTTTAAACAACTGTGCGTTTCCAGTAATCATATATTATACTGTTATTGTTTACAAATAAAAATTTAAATAAATAATTATAATTGAAAACATCAGATAACACACATAAATAATTTTTCTACTCAATTTTTTTTGAAAGTAATATAGATAATAATTAAATGTTAGCCTATTCCAATATCTATGTAGGGCTTCAACTAGCTCTCCGCAGCAAGGTAAGTGAACGAACGATTGAAAGTAAAGAATGTACATGTACACTTTTGTGTGCACTGTATATATTTGCTGTATTACCACCTACTTTTTATTTAACCGGATGGGCGATTTCTTTCTTTCAGATCAGTCAAAACAATGTTACTTATATAGAAGATATATGAGGAGTGTCTTTACAAAAGGGGATATTTACATCTGTATGTTTTTTTTAACTGAGTATACAGTCTTGTTCTTAGGGCTAAAAAGCACAATTTCGTCACTTAGATCCTAATCAAAACGCGATATTCTCCAAGTAAAGTAGCTTCAAAAATGAGTTTTTGTTTCAAAAGGAGATATTTTGACCCATAAAATATAACTACGTTCATGCTGAATTGATTTCATAACAAAAAAGGATATTTACAATTTGCAAGTATGATGGTTCTGATTAATCTTTTCAAAACGAGATATTTACTTTAACCTCTTGAGTCCTGACACTTAAATTAACCTATCTGTCATTTAAAACGATTCAGTCGATTTTTTTAGTGAAGTTGTTTTTGAGATGTATTTAACTATACATATAACGGAGTATTTAACGATCTAAATTTACTTTTCAATGTTTATTTTGTTTTACTGATGTCCAGTTAAATTTTAAATAAAGATTTTCAACTTGATAACCTCAAATGGTTTTGTCCACAGATGTGGACATAGGACTCACGAGGTTAATACACTTTAAATCTGAAGTGTTTTAAACAACACGCCTTAGTGTATTCCAATGTTAAACTTTCCATACACAAATGAATAACCAGTGTTTTATTATTCTTTACAATAATAAGTATACTGCAAAAGGGGGTATTAGCAAATAGTACACAACTAAAGGGGATATTTACAACTAGAACAGAACAAATGGGGATATCATAAAGATTTCTGTGCAAAAGGGGATATTTAATTTTTTGTTTATTTTGTACCACTGAATTAAAAAGTCAAATATTTTTTTTAAATATGCCCTTCCATTAATCTTATTACATAGTACCTACATAGCTATGCAGTCTTTGTGTAGATCTGTGTGTCTTGTCTCTGTCGGTTTTCTTAATTTTCTGAAAAAAAATGATAAGATGTAGATATCCCCTTTTGTAAAGACACTCCTCATATGTATATATACCTATAGATGTTTATACGATACGGAATTATGGATCATACGTGTAATTAGGCATGAAAAAAAGAAAGGTCGCCTCGATCGTTTATGTAACGCAATTTTAATTTTTGTTTCTATTCATATTGAACGTTGAACGATATGATAATATCTAGTAAGAATAGTATGTAGATAATATTTTTTAAATTATCAGAAAGTATGTCTGCTGTATTTATTATACCTACGGTTATTTAGTGGAACAGTGTTTCTCAAACTGTGTATTACAGAGCGTTAGTATGTTTAATTATATTTTACTGTAAATTGTGGTTAATAAAAGTATTACTGCGGTAAGCCCTGTAAAATCGTACCTTGATATTTACATACATGACGTGTAAGCAATACTTATCATTCTATTTTCTGGTTACCACAGTTATCAAACAAAACAGTTTATAAAAGTTTATTTATCTTCCTTGGTAAGTAATCGTTCACCGTCAATTAGTAAAGAGATTTCTTCTTATAGACGCCTACTATTCACTTTTATTAACCCTTTTATTTTAACAACAAAGAAAGTTTCTTTGTCTGAAAATGCCGGACCTTTTACTGTCAGTGACAAGTACAAGTTAGTATGAAAATCAAAGATGTCAACATAAAAAAATTCCAACCCTAGGAATCTGCAAAATAGAAATTATACTTAACCATACTTTTAATTTCAAATGTTATCGAGTGCCTGTGAAACATTATTAGTGTATGGCGAATTTTTATTCGTATTTAAACATACACCAATATTCATATGTTCACTCAATGTCCAGCTTTAACTGATACTTGAACACTCGATGTACTTTGGCAAATGGCCAATTCATTATGTTAATTAAAATTGACATAGTGTTTGAAAAATTACCAAACTGGATCGGCTGGGAATCGAACCCGGATCTCTTGGTTAACCAAGAGATCCGGTTGTGAGAGAGAGAGGTTGTGTTTGATTGATTACTAAATTGGAGTGGCACTCGAACAAGTGATCGGTGGCCTAATTGGTAAGGCGCTTGGCTAGTAACCAAGAGATCCGGGTTCGATTCCCAGCCGATCCAGTTTGGTAATTTTTCAAACACTATGTCAATTTTAATTATACTTAACCATGTAAAATTGAACATTACTTACAAAATATTATGTTTTGAAAACTCTGTGACAGATGGCGGCACTTTTACCAGTGAATATATTGGGGCATACATCGAGGAATTTTGAGTATCCATATTGCATGACGAGTTAACTCGTCTTAATCATTTAAAGGTTAAAATTATAATTTTTAGTGAACTAAATTATTTTTTATTAAATCTTTCAATTTATTTCGCATTTTTTTGGTTGTAAAAATAACTTACTCGTACTCGGCCTGTAATACTTTTGTGGCAGGAATCCTCAGCTTTCAGCCTTGGATTCTCAAACATTACATCCGAGGCCACAAAAATAATGCTTCCGATCCTCGGTAAGTGATATAATACTTATATTCCTGTATATTCTTCAATAGTTAAAACAGTAGCTTGCTTAAGTTTAAAGTTAGAAATTAACTTAAATTTTTTACAGAATTAGTTTTGGTAATTTTCATTCCTACACATCCTACATAAATCTGATTATTTTCATTAAACAAAATGTAAAATATTTTCTAGGTAAACATGTATGATCATAAACGTTACTACTAAAAACACACTATTTTACATTTTGTAGTATCGGATTATGTTAAAATGTTTTCTTATGCTTCCCAGCGTTACTTCCACGATATTTTTGAGTGTAATTTTGAGATTAATATTAAATATTTTTGAGATTCCTTAGTTCGAATTATTGAATATTATGTTCCTTCAAGCAATTAATAGTTCAGTGAGTAGCATCATAAATTGCAAAGATCAAATGTTTGAATCTCAGTACTATTTGGATTTTAATAAACTAGCTGAATCGATTAGATCATTTAAATAGATTATTCCTTCGCTCCAATGCCCACTTAATAATTCGGAATACTTAAAATAAGGATAGTGCAAGGTGGGCATGGCGCCTATCATGTTACACCGTCAAAAATTATGCGACAATAAAAAAATGTGTTCCCTTTGAGTGAGGAAAGACATTTGCCGCTAAAAATCGTTGCTTTCGTTGTATCTTTCTTCAATATTTAACCAGTTAATGAAAATGAAATGTTTTTGACACACTGTCATAGTTACTACTCAGATATTGATATTATTCAGGAAATTCGTGAATATAACTTCTAACATGTAAGCTATAATTATATATTTCTTATATAGGTATGTAAATCATCATCTGTACATACTTCCCTCTTAGTAAATGGTTTCTCATTTGAAAAAGATACGTTTTGACTAGGAAACCGTGAAGGAAATTAAAAATTCGTAGTATTTTACAGCACTATACAGCGATAAATGTAAATTCATAGATAAAGTTTTAACAAGTGTTCACAAATTTATTGAAATGTTTATATCTGTAAGTGACATGTTAACAAACTGGGTAATTAAAAATTTTTTACGCCAGAATTTTTCTAGTAATAATAGTTAATAAATAAAGAAAGAATAATTATTTAATTCTACAGCAAAGACTGTTGTGATATTTTTATTTTTAAGCAGGGAGAGAATTTAGTTAATTTCAACTCAGACCCCCAACCAAGACAATTCTTTCTCAGTATGACGAGCTTAAAATTTTTTATCTGTGGAATATGGAGCCTCATAAATAGCTTATAATTTTTGTGTTATTTAATTTTTTAATTCTACTAAGTGAGAGGGTCAGATCAAGAGGGATTAAATATTTGTAGAATTTGATAGTCAAGTGATCTAATTTAATTTTATAAGGTCATGTCTTGAAGAAATATTAATCTGCTGGAAAAAAAGTATAAAACATTTTTTCTAGGCAATTTCATAAGCTTTAATTTTGTACTGAACAATTTTTCACAAAAAAAAAACAAGGAATTAACCAGAAAGTAATATTTCACCTCTTCTCCCTTCTCAAAGAGGAATAAGTGGTGGTCGTTGAAAGGGGAAGATTTTATAATTTATTAATGACATCTAAACTAATAATTTTGTGGAAAAAACCTAGGTCGAAATTTTTTTTCGAATTTCGTACTAGATACGGAGTTAGTTAGGTACTGGTTTTATTTACTACAGTAAGAACTTTGTCACTGTAAATTCACAAATAAGAAATTTTTATATCTTTGAAAGAGCATAGTGTATATTTGCTATTTCCCATGTTTTTTAAAATTTGTGGACATAGCTAATCGCTGAGTATTGAATATAACACAGTACAAGGCGCTCTAACCTCTATTCTATATTGAATGTTCAGAGTAGCTGATCAATGAAATTAAAAGACAAAAAAATTCTCTATGTATTAAAATAAAGAAAAAAGCTTTAAGGGAAAATTACTACAACGAGTCAACTTCAACAATTTAGCAATAATAAAATTACAAAACAAAATAAATATTTAAAAAGAAATTACTGGTAAAAAAATGTAAACTCACCGGAAAAAATAAAGCAATATACATAAATTTTAAAATATGTACCCATTAAATATATCATTGGGTTTTATTTCTACACCACTTAAGTAATTACGTTACAAAAATGGTAACTTGTTTATTTTATAATTCAAATAACAATACAAACGCCTATTATAAAAAATTTAATTGGTATTTATTTGCGTAGGCCTTAATTTTCTAAAAATATCTACCTAGTTAGGTACGAAAATAAAATTTGCAAATATGTACAATACTTTGAATACGGAGGCAATTTTTTGTAATTATTTAATACATAATTATACATCAAAATATTTATCTTTTTTTATCATTTTCGTCCACCTATTTATAATAATTATAAATTGAAAAACAATGTTATTTAAAGCCTACATATGAATTATTTTTTTACATAATTTATTGTGTTCGTTTAATTACTATTTATGAATTGAATTCATATCATGAATTGAAATTTCATATTATAGTATAAATAAAAATAACTAACATATAAGTTTTTCAATGATTTTTTTATAATTTCGTAGCAGAATTTTTACATTTATTATAAATAGGTAATAATCTCTTGACGTTTTTTTAACTTAATTAAAAAGTAATAAAAGAAAAGTAAAAACTTTGGTACCTATTCATTTTGATTCGTTGATATATAAAGATCACTTTACTTTTACTAATTAAATATACAAATTACTTAAATAAAAAAGAACAATAAAAATATTTGTTATTTCATAAATAGTGGTTTTCTTTTATAAATTTAGTAACTATATACAAGAATTCATTAATAATTCCTATTTTATAATTATAATTGCCGTACGTTATTTTTTATTGGATTTTTTTAGTTAATATTTTATATTAGAAACCGGTATTAAAATATAGTTACATTGTGACATTGACTGTTACTTGGCCTATGAATCGGAATCACTTACGTTGTATCTATTCAACCGCTCCTTGATGACGGTCATTTAGCTTTTCAAATTCAAATGAAAAATTCATAGAAATTGTGAGATTTTAATCGATAAATCAAATAACTCGTTTGCTTAACCTTTTAGTGGTTAAAATACTTCTCATGGAATGTATATTATATGTGAATTGTGCAGTTAAGCTTTACAAAAACTGAAAAAGTTTTAGTGAATTTGCTACGTTTTGCTAAATTTAAAGTCCCAGTTCATAAAAATTGATGCTTTAAAATACATATTGGTATAATTTGTTGATAAAAAGATGTACCTACCTTACAGTAAATACACAACCTTTGATTTTCACACTTAACTTTATTAATAGCTAACGAAGCAGAATTTCTACCAAAAGACACAATTTTTTCTTTTTCGTAATATCCGTGTAAGTTTTATAAAGTATCTACCCATGTTTGTGACAGAAAAAGTATAAACTAGCTAATCTCCTACAGCATATTTCTTTACCACCCCCAACTTTCAAGATAATTACAAATCTTGAAGGTTAAATTCTTTCTATGATTTTTCAAAATGTCCACGATAATGACTACCAAGTATTGTTTTCTTATATAACCAAGCACTGAATATATAAAAGGCAATTTCTTACTGATACTGTTTTAACAAGGAAATTGTTTTTAATTTCAATCAAAAATAGTTACAACAAATAATTGCAGGAAAAAATTGGCGAGGTATTGTAATTTTTTACACTGTAATTTATTTATCTATCTATCAGATATTAATTCCCGAGAATAAAATTATTAAGTGTACAAATTAATAAAGTGCCCCCTTTTGTAAAATTTAAGAGTTTATTTAAAAATATAAACCATCAACAATTGACAGTTTGAAAACTAATTCTTTGCTTAAATAATGTTCCAGTTACTTGATAATGTAGTTCAAAATTGGACGGACGGAATGCAATTTATAAGAAATAGTTGTGGCGGGGACATGCCCGAATTACTTTCAGGGCCGTGGAGAGAAATGGTGGGCCACGGGTATAAATTTCATGTTTAAAAATTTTTTGCTAAAAAATATCTGATGAGTAAAAAAAGCTTCTTCAGTTTCTTTCCGGGCCCCTTACCTACAGCTACGGGCCCTTTTTTAAGTCCGGGCCCCAGGGCTACAGCCCCGGCTACCCCACCCTCTCGTCGAGCCTGATTACTTTCATACAGTAAATATCATAAAATTACCACTCAAATAAAAAACAATTGTCTTTGACTTAATTTATATCTCTTTCATTTCAAGTTATGGTTTTATCACGTTAGAAAAAACACCATATCTTCCAAATAAAAGCAAAAAGGTAACCCTTAGTCACGGCTGTTAATACACGAACGAGGTCATTTTATAGATTAAACCTACAATTTGATACATTTTTGCAGACAATCAAAAAAATTATCGATGCGTTTCACATAAATTCAGAAATCAATAAAAAATCAGACAAGACAAATTAGACAACATTCAAATATTGTAACGACAAATACGGAAATGATATAATCGTCTACTGAAACAAAATTATTATTATTATTATAACACAGAGTTTAACACCGTAACAAAATATATTAAAAAAATTATAGTAACTGAAAATTATATATTTTATTTGATGTAGACATTTTTAAAACATTAAATGGACCAAAAAAATATTTCGATTTTTCTAACTAAATAAATTTTCCAAAAATATTAAGAAACTCCGTCCATGTCCACAATGTCTATCGTGTCCATGTTTCGCTAATTTACTCCGCTGCTAATGGCATTTTATTACAGTTCAAGGTAAACATGTCGTAATATTATATCTACAACTCGTTGTGTAGACTCTGGCTTCTACCAGCTCCGTAGATATTTTATATTTTGTATACTGTTAAGTTCAAGAGACAAACGAATATTTTTAATTTCTCAAAATGCCATAGATACATGCAGTATTTCTTACATATTTGTGGCAAAATAAATATTATCTTAATTTCCTTGTATGAAAAATTTTATATCATAAATCATATTTAACGATAGCGTTACACTGTAAACTTTCAAAGAATTGTAAAGAAGGAAAAGGAAACATTTAAGCTGTTGCCACTTAAATGTACCATTATCATTTAACTGAATCTTATTAGGTAAACAGGTACTCTGTATGTATATGAATAGTTAAAACTTGAAAACGGAAAATTTGGCAACTGAAATATAACAATACTAGACGTATACTCACCCGATGGGATTTACCATCGGCAACATCTCAGAATGTCAGTTAGTGTGAAAGATTTATTAAATAAGACATTATTTTAATAGTCATAGTAATATTTTTTTTATATATCTCTAACTTCAAAAATGATAAATTTCCATACAAATTTTCATTCCCTACTTAACCCACTTAGGGGATGAATTTTCAAAAATCCTTTCTTAGTGCTCACCTAAATTACATAGGAAACTCCTGTGCAAAATTTCATTCTTCTCAATCCTACGGTTTAGGCTGTGCGTTGTCTGTCAGTCAATCAGTCAGTCAGTGTTAGAGATTTATTAAGTAGATTTTCAGCACCGTAAAAGAGCATTCTGTTTTATTTTTTCCAATAAACATTTTCTCTCTTCGAAAAAGTCGTTTCGAAAAAGTCGTCACTTTTGGAAACAGAAAGATTATATTCTTATAAAAAGCGCTAAATAATGCTGTTTAAAGTAAAAAGGTTGCTCTCTCTCAACTGAATATTGAGAAGCTTTTAGAAGAGTAAATTGAGAGTAAATTTTGTGATGCTTGCAACGAAGCACTGATGTTTACCAGCACATTATATTCCAGAATAATACTATGGAACACTTATTCGGTGATTATCCATCGTAGAACTTATAATGGTTTTTAAAACACATGTTGCCTAATTAAAAATCGAATTGCCATTAATATCAACTCTTTATTCAATCAAGACATTTAATAAAAGTTTTTTTTTATGCTGATTAAATCCTGTAAGAATATTGAAGTCTTTTCATTTGTACCGTGAAAAAAAAGTTAGGACAGATTTTCACAGCGACAAAAATGGTAGGAAACTTAGTCATTTCATTGTAGGTAAACATGATAAAAATGGAATAAGAGTTTCTATTGGTAAATTTAGCTGACTTCCAAACCCTGGTAACGAAATATTAAGTAACAATGTGAAATAATAATACAGCCGACACTCATTAATTCGAAACTCGAAGGACTCTTAAAATATTACGAATTATCGAGTGTTTGAAATATCAAATGGTTCGATCATAACAATACCCCTGTCGCAGCATCCTGCATAACATAGCGAATTTCCGTTTATAAAAATTAGTTTTTCTCGGAAACTAGTTGACATAGAATAATAGTTTAAAGAGCTTTTTTATGTAACTTTTTCTCCTCTTTTAAATGGTGTAAAAAAATTTGGCAAAAATTTTTGAATAAGTGGAAATTTTGGCAAAAAACTAATTTTTTGCAAGAACAAAAACCATGTTCCTGGCATCCGACGTGTCTGGCTGAAGAACTCATCCAAGATTTTTGGACTTCCAACGTTGTCACCAAATTTCGTAACCCTAGGACGTTTCGTTCGAGAGTTATCGTGCTGATACATAAATACATAAATACATATATACATATATATATATATATATATATATATATATATATATATATATATAAATTTTAGTGAATATTATTTTCGGTTTCTAGGGACCTCAAAACAAATTTCTGCCATAGTCCCGGGCTCAAGTCCCGTCATGAGACCTACTGTAATAGCTGAATTTCCATTCTGGAAATTCGCTAAAAACAAAATCTCGTGTACGATGATATGTACAAGTTTGAACTTGCCTCAAAATGTACTTACAATCTTTCTGTATCTTTCTCTCTGCAACTTTGAATTGTCGAGTGTTTGACGCTGATAAGTTCCAATTAACGCGTCGTTTTGTTAGGTAGAAATGAATTTTTCGTTCGAATTATCAAGTGCATTAAAAATGTATTGATTTAGTTCGAAATATAAAGAAACTTTGTAGGGAACTCGTGATAACTTTGAATTATAGAGAGGTTCGAATTATCGCAGGTTTGAATTGAGGAGAGTCGACTGTATGTATACTAACTTATTTTATTCGTTAAATTGTCTTCCACTCTATAATTTTATATTTTTTCTGAATAAGTTTGTGTCTTCTGCAACTAAGATTGCAAATGTTACCTAAAAGTATTTAACTTGAAGAACGGTTAGTCCAAAACCATTTCAGATATGTCTTTTTGCTGAATTTCTAGACAAAAAATTTTCGTTATTTATTTTTTTCGTTAAAAACTTTTAGTTTATCAAGACTTAGAACGTCATACAACTTTTTGCTGTAAACCTAAAATACACAGCAATAATTAATCAAAGGTGTTTTTAAAAAAATTTTCTGTGTCCGTTTTGAAGTATTTCTTATGTTAGGTTACTACATACTTCATCATCAACCAGTTCCCACGTAAATGCTCTTACAAACTTATAAATTATAACCCCGTATCCTCCTACGATTATCAAAATTGACAAGAAAAAAATTTTTTGTAATACAATTTATATGTAACAAAAAAGCCCTTATGGCTAAACCAACGTTTAATGACTTGACTAAATTGATCTTATATATCATTTCATAGAATAGACAACTAATGACAACAGACATATGTAAAAATGATTAACATTACAAACATAATAATACGAAAGGCACTATTTTCAGTAGTGTTAACCATTTTTGAAAAACTAGTTACCTACATATACTACAGGTAGTTAGTGTTCAGCTTACACTAAAAAAAAAAAACTTTTCTACGAACACCTTTATTCTTGCCAGACAGTTTTTTTTCTGTAAAACTGAAATCTAGTTTTAAAACCTACGGAAACAACATAAATGTAGGAGGCTTTTAATACTTGAAATTCATTTTTTTTTGTCATTGTTTATTAAAAAATAATTGAAACCGTTATAATAAAATATAATGGAAGGATTTGATAAAATTATTTGAACTTATCTAAATATCTGGTGTTTTTTCTTTTTAATTAACTATTATACGGTCTGTTTGACCGTATAATAGTTGAGAAGAAGTAGAAAAATTTAAGAAATAAAAAAATAAAATTTGGGGGAACAGGTCTACCCATACTGTCAACTTCCCATTGAGTGGCCTTAAAGAATAGAGACTACTGTACATATAAAAATCTCTTTTCATTTCAGGGGCCTCCTCCCCTGGGCCCCCGATAGAGGCTTTGCCCCTTGCACCACATCGTGGACTTCGCCGTCTGTACCTAAGGGTGGGGACCATTATCAAAAAAAAAAAAAAAAAATTATATTATCATTTGTTTTCAATGCGAGACAAAAAATATCCATAAAAAGTTTCTTATTTCGTTTTTTTTTTTTTTAAATAAATTTTATAATAATTTACTCCTGTTTTTAACATCAATTAGGGTTTTAGGCCATTATATAATAAAGATATGGTAACAAATCTATATGATCTATGTTGTGTGCATCTAATGAAATTAGTCCGAAGTTGATATCGTCATTTGATCTCGAGATATGCGAGACGAAAAAAATTCACGAACGAACGAACGAACTAACGAACGCACACAGAGACATCACGCTAAAAACGATCGATTCGGATTCTAGTCACCTTGAAACGTGGAGATATATCCAAATTAGCGATTAGTAAAATCGGACCTATTACAATAACTTCCAATAGGAAGTTAATAAAAAATGTACATCGTAAAAAATTGTTGGAATCAGAGTATATTTATTTTTAATGGGAATGATTTCTATATAGTAACCATAGCATATAATTGTAAAATGGAATTTTTTTTAGAGTACATATACTCAAACGTGAAAATTTTTGCTAAAACAATATTATTTACTAAATACTATTAATTAGTAAATTTCAATGTTAACTTAATATTCACTTACAATTATTAAAATAAATTTACTGCTATTGATTTTTAATTATTTTAAAACACTATCTTGTTGCAATATCATTTCACTTTATGTTAAATATTTTTTAAAAATAAAATTAGCCATCTTTGATCACCACAAATTTTTCCCATGTTTTCAACTTATATTTTCCTAGTTGATTGAAACACCCTGTATAAATTAAAGAGAAAAAATTATTTTCCTGATTTTAAGTTGGAGGATGAATTTAGATAGAAAAATACATTAAACAGGAAGTATCAGACGCAAATTAAAATTCCTCTTGTACATTTTGAAAATAATAATTTAATCAATTTTTTTTAAATTTTAATAGATTTGAGCATTGTTTTATAATAGACTTTGTAATATACTTTGATCAATATGATTATTATCAAACATGTCACAGAGTTTAAATAAGTAAAAGTGGTAATTTTGCAAAGTAAAATATTTTATTTGTTATTAGCAAAATACTTCACTCATCACCTCCGTTTATTTTGATATGAATAAGTTAACTGTAGCAATAAAAATAAAATATAGTACAAAATACGATTAAATTTAAATTTTACACCAATATTATGATAATATTTTTCTTTTCTCCCTTAAATCTGTTTAAATATTATGTGTAATTGGTTCACAGCACCATCACCACGCTTAGCTAAAACACTAGGACGGTATACGAAGAAAATTAATGTTAAAAGTAAATTGTATTTGTTAGTCTAGACTGGGTTTTAGTTATTCTATTTTTTTTTTACTTAATTCTATTCAACATCAATAGATTTGAGCGTTACTTTATGGTATTTCATATTTGTAAATAATAAACAAATGCTTTACTTTGCAAAATACCACTTTTATTTTTGAAACTGTGATAATATTGTTTCGAACCGTTAGTTCATTTTCAAACAGAACTCATTTTCAAACAGAAGTCAATTCAATCACACTGTTTGAAAATGAATTAACGATTCGAAACAATATTGTCACAGTTTCAAAAATAAAAATGGTATTTTGCAAACATCGCTAATGTTGCTACCTTTAATTGTTTAAATATAATAATTACTAAAATTTGAAAAACGTTAAGGACAACGTCCAAGGTTTATCATTATTTCTAAACCTTACTTTATAGAACCATCATGAATTTCCACATTGAAAAATTTGTTAAAAATAATTTATCGTTATCATTACTATACAAATAACAAAATATGTATAAAAGAGAAAAATTAACTCTTTTCTAACACTGAAATTAGTTTTTCTGTAGGCATATTAAGTTACTTGCACTAATAAAAAATCTATGACTCACACACCCAGCAAATGAATTCTATAAACAAGGTACAAAAGTGAATATTATTTCGATTAATTACAGGAAACTTGTAACGTTTATAAAATTTCAATTGTTTTTAAACTGAATAATTTTAAAATCCAAACTGTCCCGAAAATTCATTAAAAATTCCATTATTTTCCACGTAAAGTAGCAACTACAAATAATTTGTTAGTACATTTGTAAATTACGTCTATTGGATATCAAATTTTTTTTGTTTTGTTCTACAAACAATTAAATTTTTAAAACTAGGTAAAAATTGATAAGAACATTTAATCAATAAACAATGGATCTTTTCAATTATCGAAAATTTTCAATAAAAAAAAAATTAATAATGAGACCACTTACCGAAAATTAAAAAATCCAAAAAGTCCTCAGTTCTCCTAATTACAGTTTAAATAAAATAAAACACACAAATGCGAGAAAAGGCACAAACTTAAACACTAAATTAAACAAAATTTATGGCCTTACAAATAAATATTAATATTATTATATAATATTTAAAAATTAACCCACTTGTTTTTGAATTATAAGCACAAAAATAAAAGTAGTTCAGAATCACTATTAAATTGTTTTACAAGTTTGAATACACACAATCAACGTAATTAAACAAATTACTTTGTATACGTTTTTAAACAGTAGATTTTGTTTCGTTTATGTATTAATCAAAGTTTTCAATAGATAATTCTTGTACAAAACTTTTCAAATTGTGTACTATGGAACAGTGAAACACACTCATCGAGTAATTTGCCTTCTCTTTAATTTTTTTGTTGTTGTTTTTACTCAATAAAAATGCATCGTATTATTAATGTCCGTTATTTTATTGTTATTTATTCGTATAAAACATTCGTATTTGTTATAAAAGTGAAATTGTATATTGAAAAATAGATAAGGTGTACCTATGGTAGTACCTGTGTACATGTATGTACCTATACATACAGTGTTTTATTATGTTAAGTATTATAGTACCTATAAAATGATCCCCACCTTAAAACGCACCTGCCATTCAGCCAACTTATTTAACGGCTACATTCGGTACATTTACACGCAGGTATACATACAGCCCCAACTATAGTTTGTTCCAAGAGAGAGAGATTTTTCTCTCAGATAACGAATGCAATATATTATACACCTGTGCGGTCGGATTATCAACAATGAGTGTACCCAGTGAGTTCCATAGTTCCAAGAAAGGTAAAAAGCTTGCAAGAAAATTACAGAATGAGATGAACTAATCAAAAATTATTAAGGAACCTAAAATTATTAACGGGAAATCCAGTTTTGATTATTTACGAAAGATTCATATGACATATGGTAGGTACATATATGAGTAGTTATACAAACGAGGGAATTTTGGACGGCCCAACTTATTTTGTATATTAATATTTTGAAAAATACATTTTTTCTAGATGGAAACTGTAAACCATTACTGCGTTTAACATGCCACTTAAAATAACCCGGTTTCGAAATATATGTTTTATAAAAAATAACACTTAAAATGTAAAATTCTCAGTCTCTATACTTTCTATATTTTTTATAATTTTACCGTACAAAAATTGGATATGTTCGCCTGTTACACGTCGATTGTAGTATGAGCACAGTAATTTTTATAGGAATTTTCTCTCCATGTACTTAATTAAAGAAATACATATATTTATTAAACAATTTTGGTTGAATACAGTATTTTGATCCTTTTTTTACGTCTAATACTTAAACCATTCTATGTTTCCTACTCTGACGTCTAGATGTCACTCTATGTGTCATGTTATTCATATTACACGTCTGTTTATATATCGGTTTCCAACTACTAGTGTCATTAATATTTCTTTGTTTGCATATACATGTCGACATTTTGTAAAAGAAAAACATTAATAAATAAAAATTTCTGGGTTGCATTTTTTTAAAAACATTCATTGAATTAAAAAAAAAACTTTCTTTCATGCTTATTAAGAAAGAAAAAATGGGTGCTTAATTTATTTGTCAATTTTTATGAGCCAGTTTAATTAAACACCTAAAAATAATGTTTCGGTATAGGGGCCTTTAGGTCAGTAATCTATAATATTGGTACTTTTTTATTGTATAAATAATTTTTGAATTTTTTCATATATTCTTTAAGAAATATTCTATTGAATTTTGTCCCCCGAATTTTCCATCATTCTCCTATCAAACTAAAACACTTAAAAAGTAGAAAAAATTTATATTCCTATCAAATCATTGTTTGTCATAGTAATTAATTGAAATATAATAAATAAATAATGTACATGTTTTAATTAATTTGAGGTTGTATCAATTAATTCCGTTAACGTTGTAAGCGAGATCGTACTTGGTCTAGTCAATTTCTTAGAATCCTGGTCAGCATTTACGTGACAAATACTGTGGATATAAGACATTTTTCAGTTGTATGAGTTGTAAATATGTTGTCTTGTAATAAAGGACCCGTTTTTTTCTTCTTTTTTTTATAAAACGTTATTTAGCCCATTTTTAAAGAATATTTAAAGAATTCGCAATTTCCTGGTCTCAGTCTCCTGGCAGCTCTAAAAACGGGATTAAACTTAAATAATGTAAATAAATTAGGTAAATATCAATGACGTGCCACATTTTTTAACAACAAAATTCCCAATTTTTTTTATTTTTTTGTTTGTTTAATATATATATATATATATATATATATATATATATATATATATATATATATATATATATATATACTGTATAACTAATATAACAACTAATATATATACTACTAATATAATATATGATATATCGAGCCATTACCGCCGATTTATCGTAAGCGACACTTTTATCGAAATTGAGATTTTTTTGCAAGCAACATTCTAACTGTAACGCACCAAGCAGTGTTAACGTTTTTCTCCAAAATTCGTTAATTAACGAGTTATAGCAACTGCTTAGTTTATCGTTAATACAACACATTTTCACATTTTAGCGTAACCGACAATAACTATCTTTATCGTAAGGCTAATAAAATAATAGGAATAATACGCTCAGGCGTAATAAAATTATGACAGCAGAAATACCGCAGGCGCCATACAAATATTTAAAAAATCCTTCTCCTGTAAAATTTGATATTTGTCGGTTACGCTAAAATGGCGGTAATGGCTCGATATATTAATAGTCCAATAGCACTAATTTTAAGCCCTATCTCATTAAACATTAATTTGAGAATAGATATAAAAAATTTTTAAAAAGAGATTCTTGTAGGGATTACGGAGGAGAACATTTGTGCAAAATGTGAACTCCCGGAAATGTTTCTTTATATTGTTTAAACAATATTGAAAAGTCATAAATAGCGTTTTTTGACCTTTCACCGCTTATGTAGCAAAAACGGTGATAGATACATTAAAAAGTGTTAAGACCTTTTTTGTAGAGAATCGAATTCTCTACAAAAATGTCAGGGAGAGCACCTATCTATCTTGTGCAGGTGAAAAGATACAGCGCTCCAAACGCGCACTCTTTTGCGTGCGGAAAGTAAACTTTCTACACAATACACATTGGAACAAGTGGTGGGATGCAATACACATGCATCCCATGTGGTGGGATGCAATGTGTCTATGCAATACACATTGGAACAAGTGGTGGGATAATTTTAATTAAAAATAATCAATAATCCGATGTTTTAAATAATTAACCGGTAACATCCAATTATGGGAATAATTAAAATTATATATAATTCAGGTAAAGTAATACACTTGCGAATAAGCTGTAGTAGGTATGAATAAATTATGGATGTTGATTTTTTTTTTAAACTGGTACAATTTCCGAAGGCAAATGAGGTTAAAGAGCGTCCACATTCACGTTTGGTATAAGTCTTAACATTATATGTGTGGAGCGTATATTCAAAACCATTTTTTTCACAATTATCAAAATGTTGGAAAAACACCAAGAGCTATTCAACGTATCATTTAAGGGTTTGTATTTTTCAAGTTGTATTATCCTTATAGATTACATGATTTAAAGTAAAATTAAAATTGATTTTTAGCTATGACGAAAGAATATAAGATATTATGTATTATAAAAGGACTTGTAACAATATTGTTTTATTGAAGCAAAAGTTATGCAACTAGTAGACAGTGGCGGCAACAAAATTAAATGTTTATATATGTATGTAGAAATTCATTTTAAATAAGTTAACCACATTTACTAATGAATTCATATAAGAAAAGTGGTCAATTTACCTTAAGTGGACTTTATCATGCTTTACATCCTTTGCATACTTGATATGTAATATTAAATTATTATTTAACATATAATGTATATACGCAAATATTTTTTCAGAGACGGCTAATACACAAGCTGTTAGTAAATAAGTACGCACGATTTTAACAGGTGATTGCTGAGGTTCTTTTATGTATAAAAGTTCATATAAACCAAGTCCGAAAACGCTTAGTTTCCAAGATACAGGGTGCTCTGTTTCTCGTTTTTTTTTTAAATATTTTCCTCAATATTCCAAAACCATTTTGAGATATTGACACAAAATTTGGGGCACGCTCTGACAGGATTAATTCCCATATTCTGAAGTAGACAGAATATTGTCACACAAACCAGTGGTGTCCGTACAGCCATATGATGACATATTTTTGAAGAAAAGAAGGCAGGCCAATGATTTTTTCCAATTTGAAAATGTTTTTTCAAATGTCCCATAAGTTGTTGACAAAAATGACCTATTAGTATTTTGTCGCTTATGTAGCCGTTTTCAAGATAAAAAATAATTTCCAGTTACTGTTCCTACCACAAAACTGGTATGGACTAACCCATCTACTCTGTATCTTGGAAACTAAGTGTTTTAGGACCTGGGTTTATATGAACTTTTTTACATAAAAGAACCTCAGCAATCGCCTATTAGAATCTTTCGCACTTATTCACTAACACCCTGTATGTATGTATATTTTTGACATACGTCAAAAAAATTTTATCGGTGAAATGTTATTCCTTGCGCTTTTTTTCTAATAGGGTTTTTACATTTGTAAGCAGAACTAGTTGCCATAATATTTTCTTTAAAAAATATAACGAAAAACGCAATTTAGAAAGCTAAAATAGTGAAAATTTTTACACTATCTTTTCAAATTTTCAATACAAAACATGGCTGACTATGCTTCAATTTTAATTTTAAAGTCTAGGGTATCTTAGAAAGAGAAATATATATATATATATATATATATATATATATATATATATATATATATATATATATATATATATATATATATATATATATTGGCAATTTGCATGCTATTTATAATATTTGTCTCTTTTTAACGTGTACGTAATATCTTTCGTATGTAATATAAATTACTGGTTCTTTCATTTCTAATGGATATGATTTTTAGTTAAAATGTTTTTCTTTTATGAAGAAAAATGATTTTATAGTTATGATGTAATAAAACACTGTTTGAACAGACGGATTGAACAAAACACATTTTAATTCATTACGTTGTGGAACTGAAAAATCTTTTACCACTAACCAACGTTAATATCTAAAATTTATTAATAAAATATTAAACAAATAGGTTATTTTCATATAATAAGCGATTATACAACACGTGTATATAAATGATATATGCAACTCGGGCAAATCACATGTGTTGGTTACATAATCCAGTGCAGGGCCGAACCTAAAATTATTTTGAGGGGGGCAAAGATTGCTGTTGGCGCCCTTTCCGAGAAAAACTTTCTCCTTACAAAAAAAAGCAAGTGGCGAATAAAAAAACCTGTTATTCAATATTTTCGCGCTCCCTAATTTGCGTTTTTGGCACCCATTAAAACCTGCAGGGAGACACGTGCCCTAAATCTGGCCCTGATCCAGTGAACCAATCAGAACATGTTGCTGGCTGATTTTTTTTGAATCAATCATGATTATAAAAACAACGCCGTTCGAATATATTCATTATTTTCTTTATTAATTTTAATGGGGTAAAAATTTTTTTTAGGGAAATTGAATTGTCTATAGTTTGATAGAAAACGGTAAAAACAAACAGATGACGTGCCTAACGCAATTTTGAATTTTTGTGACAAAAAGCTTTTTGATTAGTCGGTCCACATGTATAGGGAAGACTGGGGTAAAGTGGCCACTCTAAGACAAAATGTTGTTTAGTTCATTTATTTGAAAAGAAATACAGTTTAATAAGTATTTAGCATATAGTTGCTTTAGTGCAGAACCAGTAACCATCAATATATTAACAATATCTTGAAAGGTATTTTTGCAATTTTTGTTTTTCGCAACATGTGCTAAGTGACCAGTTTACCCTACTAGGTTGGGTAAAGTGGCCAGGGGTACTCATTTTAACCCAAAAAGAAATTTTGAAGTAATAAACATGGTTATATATAAAATCAAACAATGTTTGTATCATTAATTATTATATATCAACGGACGGACGGACGGACGGACATTGAAGCCTCATCATAAGGGTTACTTTTTCACATTTTTTCTCGGAACTGATTTCAGGCAATTCTTTTGTTTATAAAATATAAAGAACTAAATAAATGTTCTGAATTGAATATATGTTAAAATATTCTAAGAATTCAATTCGAGCAGCGATCGGAGACACTGGCCACTTTGCGCCATTATAAGCCTATGATCACTTTACCCTGTTAGACGCCACTTCGGCAAACTACAATTAATTTCAAGAAAGAATTTTCTGATTCATCGATAACTTTATTATTTTAAAGGTAATTAGACAGAGTTTTTAGCTACCCAATTAAAAAATTGTATTCATAATTAATAATAAAATAATGAGAATACAACTTAAAACTTACTTTACATCAACACTTGAAAATTCAGGAAATTCGTTATAATTTATAAAATCTAGGGAACTGACCATTGACGTTTTAATAGAGTACTAATGGCTTGTCTGCAAGCTAGTATTCAGCTTCGCCAAAAGATTGGAGTAGTTTCCGGTGAGTAAAGGCCAATGACCACTTTACCTCCACTGGCCACTTTACCGCAGTCTTCCCTACATATATTCTCGGTTTCACTTAAATTTACGCATGACTCATTACTTAGGAATTTAAGTAATTCCCCCGGTACAACTTTAACTCTGGAATTCCCAGTGTCACCTCTAGGTGACAGTGATTTGTGATTTTTTTTTTCAAACAATATAACAAATTTTAAAAATAAATGTGTTACGACTATAATGTTAATACTTAGTAGTATTCATGATTTTAATTTGGCAACACTGACGTTATGTTAACGGTCAAATTAATTCTGTTGTTTCAAACGATTTGCTGTTTTGTTGCACGTGAGTGTATCTTGTGGTATTTTCGCTGTTATAAAAATGTCTAAAAGGTAGGTACTGTTAATATTGTTATAACAAATTATTATTTAAGAATCAAGTTTATAATGAAAGTGATTTTTTGCCGGTAATTTCATACCGTTTTATCAGTTTATATTACAAATAACGGCCCGTATGACCTATAATTGACACGCCATTTAAAAAAAAAACTGAAGGGTATTTTTTTTTCAATTATTTATTTTTTATATGTTGAGTACCTAAAGATAAAAACTAGCACAAAATAAGAATATTTGCGGCTTGGGAATTGTCGAGTTAAGAAAACGTTTGTCTTAGGTAATAACATATTTTCTATGTATAAAATATACTAAAAGTATTTCTGATTTGGAAGTGTTTTACAGTAATCAATTAGAAAATAGAACTTGGCAAGTGGACAATTCAAAATTTAAAAAAATTATACATACATATTTAAATTAATAATAATTAATCATAAAACTTATTGAGTTAAAATGTATTTCTTTATAGTTACTTATAATTAGAGTGAGTTTCTTCTAAATATAGTTACTTATAATTAGAGTGACATAATTTTTCCTTGATAAAAAATGAAACATTGACAAAAAAGAACTGTAATAATATGCTTATTTAAAGCCAGAATCTTCTGAGCATCTTTATGTTGCTGGCTAGGTAGATGCCGTTTGATATGGTTTTTTCTACTTTCTATGTCTACGAACAATATAAAATTAATGCTTTTATAACATCCTTTCTTATCACTATTGAGTTCATTTTAATTTTGAATTATTACTGGAGATCTACGGTTTTTAAATACTTAAAACAAAAAAACGAAATATTCGACAAATTATGTTAAGGGGGGAGTTCACGCCAGAAACGGTTAATAAACTAATTTTTTTCGAATCTCGTTTTTTGTTTCTATTTTGCTCTGTGGTTCTTTACAAACACGGTAATATATAAAACATGACCAAAAAAATTTTTTTTCAAGTAGAAAAATATTTATTTGTGAACCGCTGCACAGCCAATTGTGGCTCCTTTGCAGATAACACTCGTCCCCCCCCCCCCTCGCGATTCGATCAGTAATATTTAGTTTTGATGTGTACATGAGTTATAGTATGTACTGAGATAATGTTCTTTTATTTGTACACCTTTGTAGACGTATTTTGTCACAGTGACTAAACCGCTTCTTTTGTTATTATTTTTGTTTTTTACCGGTTCCCGAAAGTTGTATTTTTCCCAACAAGGAAAATCATATCTCAAGTTCTAGAAAAGATAGAGACTTAATTTTTTCAAATTTTGTTCATAAACATATTGCGCATAAAGTGGAGTATGCTTTTTCCATTTGAACAATTATAACTATTTTTAAACATTTTTATTTTAATAAAAAATTGGGTTTTATAATTTTTAGAAGTTTGGAATTACAATTTTATAGTTAATTTTTAAAATTACCTGAAACCCATACCCAGCTTTATGAACAGGTCCTTTAGAAGTAAAATAATTAAAAATATTTAAAAAATATTCATTACTTTTTGAGATATGACGTTCCTTGTAAACGCTTAAAAACTTGTTAAAAAGGGCTCTCTCCCCCCAAAGGGAAGAGTAATGAACGTTTCAAAAACAAAATTTTCTGTTTGAAACCCTCCCTATTTTGACAAAAAATTTCACCAAGCAAAATAATCATAAATAAAAAGTTATTTTTTTATTTGAACTTCCCCCTTAAGAATTAAAAAACAAAACATATTTTTTTAATTTTAATTTTATTTTAGGTAAAGTAATACAAAATTTACTAATAGGAGGTTATGTTACAAACACAAAGCGACATGAAATAACCGAAAACATAAATTTTTATTAATCACCAATAATTATACAAGATTATATTACAACACTAAAGAAAATTCACTGAAACACAAAATTCTTATTAATCATTTCGAAGCACACACAGAATTTTACCATAAACGTACCTATTTACAAATTTATTATAAATATATTTACTCTATTACACCATCTATTAAAATTTTTAAAAATCTGAGCTGTAAGAAATAATCAAAATATTAATTAATGAATAAATGACTTATTTGACAATTTTAATGTAACACTGTAAGTTTTAAAAATATATAAATAAAAACAACACGAAATTTTTAAAAATAAAAACTTCTTCGCCGGAAAATTTCAGCCATTTACTTCTCATGATATGACAGCTCAGTTGGCCTGTAAGGTAACATTGCGTATTTTGTTGGCAGTTTGGTGTTACATTGTATTGATTTCATAATAGATTTTATATCGATAGATCCCTTCTTTATAATATGTAAAACGTCCGCTCGAAAAATATATTTGGTCTAGCTTCGCGCTCTTGTTAATTTGAAAATAAAAGATAATTTTTTAGTTCCGTCCAAGAATTAATTCAGTAATCAGTTCCAAGTAGCCAGTTTAAATATTCGTTTGGAATGAAATAATTTAAATTATGAATTTAAATATATTTGGTGCCATGTATAGATTATAAAAATTTAATTGGGAACTGTTTCCTTTCGCGACACAATTTAATACGCGCATTAATATATTGAATGAGTACATCTTAGCGTGTTATTTCACTGCTTAAAACGACCATACGTTAGTGTTCACTTTTGGCAATATGGCGAAGTGAGATATACGAGTTGCCTTGCTCGCTCGTTCCAGAACGAACATGAACACTGGCATTCTTTTATTAATTTTTAAATATTAGTAATATAATAATACCAAAATTGTAAGAATTATATTAAAAATAATATGTCGACATAGTCATTGGGATAATGCTACATGTAACGTATTTTTCTTTAAAATTATAAAATTATTTTTCAACTTGGCGTCATACGTACCTTTGGATTTCGGAAGGGCAAAATACAGGAGTTTTGAGTAATGTAATAAGTCTATATTTATATATTTTTAAATATTTTAATATATTTTATATGGCTGACCTTTTTAATGTCAGTCATATTTATATTCATTGAAACAACTTGAATGTTCCAAATTTAAAAGGTATCACCTCCCCAAGAAGTGTTAATTGATCACTATTGTCGGAATAATGTGATACGAACATTTATATTTAAAATGCATACATAATGATATTATTTATTAAAAATTTCATTATTAGCTAAAATAAATTTCTTTTTTATTGTATATTTATTACGTCATTTTTTTGACGTCATTTTAGTTTTGAAACATGTTACTAAAATTATCAAATTTTCAAATATTACGTAAATTGTTTGTTAACTTGCATCCTTTAATTCAAGTTCAGGTTTCTTGAATATTTTATAACATTGTTAACTTTTCAAACAATATTTATATCATTAATTGTTAAATATTTGTTACTTAATGACAGAAATTATTTAGATACAAATAAATTTAGATTTAACTTATTGGATACTTGTTTTTCTACATACACGCCATATATTTCAGAATATTACTTTATTTTCAGAGTGAAAACCGATTTGTAAAAATACTTAGATTTTTGGCTTTACTAACAACATTTCATTTCATATCGGCGTTATACCCTACTGGTGAAGTGCGCCCCACCAGTTTTAGTTATAGGCACGCTACCCCCTGTAGTTATCAAAATTTACAGTTAAATTTAAATAAGTAAAATTATCAGTAATCACGGGTCATCTACTTTAGTACAGGAGCCAAGCACCCTTGTAGTCGAGGAGCACTGCCTGTAAATTTTTTTTTTAATTTCCAATGTCACAATAAAATTAATTTATTTTCTAACATTATTATTTTTATTTTTTTATTTATTTATTTATTTATTTATTTTTTTTTTTTTTTGAGACATACTTAGTAAATATTCAAACAACTAAAGGAATAAAAACTACAATGTAAATAATACTCTTTGAATTTTTTTGATTGTTGCCAAATTTCACGAAACGATGATAAAAATTCGAATAAAAAAACATACAGCTAAATAAATTTTAAAATTACTATTAACGAAATCATTTATTTTTAAAAATAATACAATTTACTTTTTAATTATAATAAGAAAAGGTATTAATAAAAAAAAATCTTTTTTAAATTTAACTGAAAACTGACAAAACTAGATTTAAAAGTGTAAAAGGTAAAAATAAGAATCGACAAACTTTTTTAGCGTCTCCTATGCAAATACCTACATTGGAACATTCTTTTTTAGCTTTATCTCTTTCATTACTGCAATTGCGTACATTTTAAATTTGCAGTTTGTTTTTAGAAAAGAATGGAAGATTGATTTGTTTCGAATATAAGATCGCTTGACTATCGATTGTATCTGAAATGTAGTATAGTATCTATTATCTACATTGTGTAGATATAAGGAACGACTATACTGGGTAGACCAAAAATAGACTTGGATAGCGGAATAGTATTGTCTCTATATATTTACGTTAGTGGTATAGGATCCAAAGAAATAATTTGAATTTTTTAATGTCAACTCTATCTGTACTAAATATGAAAGTGGGAGAAACGTATTGTCTGGTGTATGTATACACAGGCGCAGGGCCGGATTTACCTTTATGGTGGCCCCGGGATACTTCTAAAGCCGCGAGGCTCCTGAGTACCTTTGTGGAGGTCTTCTTGAAGAATTTTCGCAATTTTCAAATTTTCCCAAAAAGTTAGAATTGGCCAGCAGCAACAAAAAAAAAAAAAGAAAAAGGAATTCCTTTATCCTTCCACTTATTCTTTCTAATTCCATTCCTTTAATTTTGAGATTTTATTCGATTTTGTGGAGTCTCCTATTGTGTGGGAGTCTCGGGGCACGTGTCCCAAGTGCCCTTATGTGAATCCAGCTTTTGACTGGCGTATTATCAGATACGTACTAGCAAATAATTTTAATTATATTTCATTCGATTTTTTAAATCCCTCATAATTTAAGACTCTGATTATTATTAAAGAAATATGATTATGCCTGTCATGTGACGTGTGCCTATGTCTAAAAATCTTGTACAATGGATATAAACATATGATGTCTTGTCTGTATATTAGCCTGACATATTTTTGTAATGTGGACGCAGGGCCTAACAATTAAATTATTCTTTATTTTATAAAGTTAATTAAATTAGAAACGATTTCAAATTAATTGTATACAGTACATATTATGCGTAACAAATTGATACATAAATATTTACCAAATTACATTTATTCAAAAAGTAAATAAGAATTTGTTAATACAGACACCATTATTAAGTCAACTGTAATACCTGTTCAGTCGGTGATATTCGTTGATATTCGTATGTAAAAACTGAAGTTGCTTTATTATTTATTTTTCACAATACCTCAAACAATATTCAGCAATCAGCATAGCCACAATCATAAAACGATGTAAATTGGGTAAGTTGCTGGCTAAGCAGTTTTAATTAGATAGTTATTTGAGTTAAAAGGAGAACCGATACGTGCTATGAATTATAGTCACATAACGACATAACAATAAAATCAGTATGGTTATCATTTCTCTTGTTTCAAGTAAACTATAAGTTGTTTTTCAAACGTTTGCAAATTTTTTGCAATAGAAAAAAAGTCTGGAAAAAATTAAAAGGCAAATAATATACTATACACGAAAGGCGTAACACAAATAATTTTTGATTTCGAATATTTTAATTTTACTCAGGCGGGGGCAAAATGTTGCATGAAGAATAAAATTAAATTTTCTTTTCGTTTTGACCGCTACCCAAAGTGATGAGGATTACAGGATTTGAGTAAAATTAAACTTTTCCAACAAATTCCATAAAAAAAATTATTTAGTTCGTTCAATATATTTCGGCACAGTTGGCGAAATATATTTAACGAACTTTACTCAAATCGGTTTTACTCAAATCCTGTAATCCTCATCACTTTGGGTAGCGGTCAAAACGAAAAAGAAAATTATTCTTCAACCCAAAAAAGAAAAATCATGAATTTTAAGTATGAATTGATGCATGAATATGATTTAATGAATTCATGAACCTAAAAATTTTAGGTCTTTATTCAAATTTTGTAACCTTTCTAAAAGTCATTTAAATTCATCAATTCTGTAAACAAATTGAACAAAATAATTTAATTAAATTCAGTAAAATTCCGCCTGTTGACTGATCATAGAAGAGGAATTAAAAGTTCGGGTATTTTCGCTAAGGACTAAAACTATTACTTTATTCCCTGTTGACAAACATTAAAATTTATTCTTTTATTCTATTCTAATTTTTATTAATTATATCAATCCAAATAATGAAAAAATCGTTTTAGTGACTAATTTTCTTTATTACAAAATCTTTCTAAAATTTCTTTATCCATTTCTATGTAAAAGATAAATAAGAGAAGAGTTTTGCATTATCATTAAATATTATTGGTGAATTATTTAATTGTGAGTTAAGTATCTCCTTAAGAAAATCTCAATTAGTTTAATAAATTTGATAGAAAAATTTTTCCCTTTTTTAGGAACCGTGCCATCTTGTGAAATGAAAATAAAACGTACGATAGAGTTCCAATTTATCGAGAATCAAGACGAAGTAAATTCAATAAATTTGTATACTGAGACCATGTAGGCAATTATCTAGCGTCAGTGTTACATTATTGCTAATACTTTGAATATCAAGTAAACAATTTGCTGTGTTTATTGCAATGTGAACAATTTTTAATTTTTGAATGATTTGTTCAGTTAAAGATATCCCCATAGTTGTTTGAAGTATCTTTTTCTTTTCAAATTCTTTGTGCATTGTATTTTAAACAGGATAGAGTTATTTTTTTAAAAATATAAAAATTAACATCTACCTAACTCGATTACTATTAGTTTTATTGATTCCTGTTTTCTTATACAAAACCTTCAAATGTCAAAAAATTACCTAAGTGAAAATTTACAAAAATTTTCGAATAAATTAGACTAGCCAACACTACAAAATACTCGAGTAAAATATACCGTGAAATTTGTAGGTGGTATCACTCCTGGTACTAGAAAAATATTAATTTTGCTTAGACACATCTCAAAGAGTGGGTATATAAGCAAACAAGAAATATGCATTGCGTTCAAAAAATCAGGCTTATGAAAACTATTTAGCATTTATGTTCCAGGACAGAAAAATGAGAAGTTTGAACTTTTGGTTGATCCGTTAAAGTAATATTACCACCACTGCACATAAAACTAGGGCTTATCAAAAACTTCATGAAAGCCATGAGCAAAGAGAGAGAGACCAGGTTTTCAATTTTTGAGATAAAAATGTTTTCCCTTGAGTGATGGAAAAATTAAAGAAGAAATTTTGTAGCCCCAGATATCAGAAAGTTAATAAAGGATTCACCATTTATTTCAAAAATGAAGTAGGAAAGAAAACTAGGCTGTCGTTTGCCGAAGTTATGGAAAACTTTCTTGCAAATCTTAAGCCCCGTGAATACGTTGACTCTTATTTATCTCGTCGACCCTACTATGTTTGCAGACTACTGCTGATTCTTAATCAGAGAAGCTTCGAACTCAAGCTACAAACGACAAACAAAAATAAACTTAAAAAGGTCCGTTTTTTAGTTGCACATAAATTTTTTGCTTTAAAAGTAGCATTAAATGTTAAAAAATAAATAAATACTTTTCCCACATAATTATGACGTGATTGAAATATTTTATTTACATTTCTACAGTATAGAAGGCATAAGGAATACGAACCAGACAAATTTGTTCGCGAAGAAAAAAAAGTATATTTTTGGTTCCCTAATGTTCTTCTGCACAGCGCTCTCACCAAGTTATTTTAACGTATTACGATTATTTTATCATTAAACTTTTGTGTCAGATATACGGTTCAGTTTTATTAGGTTATGGTTCAATTTATTTAGGACTCTTTTCCGCAAGTGTATTTCGAAATTCGAGAAATTCATTCCATGTTTAAACATATATACAGCTAACTTATGCCCGAGGAATGTCCGAAAAAACAAGTGTTATTTAAGCCGCTTCGTTGGGGTGACGCTCATTCCACTCCAACAAAATATTTTGTGAAATTAAATGGAATTACAAATCTGTAAATAGAAAAATAGCTAAAATCTATTCGTTTCAGAACCTAGAAAAAAGGAACCAAATTTTGTAGGAATAAAAGACAAAGTTTATTATACAAAAAATTATTAATAGTTCGTAGTTTGCTTTTAAATAAGGGACACGAAGGGACTGAAATGAAAGGGCGTATATATAATTATATTTACATACACTAAGGGACACGAAGGGACTGAAATGTGACTTTTGATCCCGAGTTTGAAATTTGTTGTCAGAGGACTTGTAAAGGCCCAAGTGAAACAATTCATACAAGGGGTTAATAGAAACAGTTTAGTCCTGCGGCGTAAATACTACACTAGCGGAAAAAATTAAAGGATAAAAAAAGATTCCAAACTTTGAAGATTTTTCGAAAGGCCGTATCTTTGTTAAAAATGGTCGTATCGGAGTCATAAGAACAGCAATTTAAAGCTGTTTTAATCGACTGAATTTTTGAAAAAATTAAAGGATTAGTTTTTGTTGCTCTTAAGCTTTTATAATCTATTACAAAATGAAAAAAAAATTTTCCTTAGTTTTTTTTTTCAAATTTTTATTAATAGTATCATAACAATTTGTGAAGTTAACCAATTTATTTTTCTAGAGTTTTTTACACTCATTCATTTAACAAAATCGTTGAAAACTTCAGTTGAATGTTTACGGCTTATATTTACATGGTAATCGAAATTTATAACAAGTTATCATGTTTATCACATCATTATTATAGTGCTGGTGGGCGTGCTGGGAACGTTAAGAAAATTGTTGACATTTTTCTATTCAGTTACATAACAAAATATACTATAACATTCAACAAACAGTGGAAGCGCTGTGTATTTCATTATTCACAGCACCCCCATGGTTTAAAATAATTTATATCATTTTTCTTAAAATTTTCATTTTACCAAATTTTTTCAGCATGGTCGAAGAACATCTAATTTACACCTAATTCTCCATACTTTAAATTACCAAAAACACTTTTTGTACCTACAGGACGGCTAGGCTTACATAAATCTAGCCACCCCCTTTATTTTCCATGTTTTTTCGAAAACGGTAAGAACACCTAATTTTTTATTAGCACACCTAATTTACACCTAAAATACACCTATTATTAGTCCAATAAATCTACGAAAGCACAATGTTAATTTTGCAAAAATTGTTAACAGGATAAAAAAAATATGGTCGTGTAGAAAAAAAATCTAAGGAAGATAGCGTTTTAATTCCCTAAATTTTTCATGGCGAACTTAGCCTAAAAAATTCGTAAAAGTAAAAAAAAGGTTTTTCACTGATAGAAAAGAAACTTGAAGTCGAATCGAAAAAATGTTAAATTAGAACGTTGTAGGTATTAAAATTATCTATTGAATGATGTATAATAAGTAATAGAAATAACACACGCTAGTAATTTAAATGATCATTCAAGCGACTTTAGGGCAACAGAAGATAGTATGTTAGATGAGGAGGAAGGAAAATTTAGGGACGTTGCAAGCATTGAAGTTGGAAAAGTTGCACTAAATTTCGAAGATCCATTAAGTACCGGTGACCAAAGAGGAAAAAATGGAGAAGAATCGATGTTAAATCATAATATTAAAAAAAATTATCCCAGCGCCAGACGGTCGTACGATAAAATTTCTTTTTGGAATACGTAAATAAAAATAATGCCTATTGATTGCCCCTAGTCCAGTTTCAATAAATATTAAATTTAAAAAAATACCGGAGAAAAACCTAACCTCAAAATCGACACTATTTTTGGGTGCCATTTTGAACATCGAAAATTTAAAAAATCAACCTTTATTTACTTGCATATGGTAGAACAAATTTTTGAGAAGATTTTGAGCTCTTAAGTGTTGCTCTACAATAATCCCCTGACAAAGAGCATCATTTTTAGAAAAAGGCTTTTTTTACAAAAACTGAAATTTCCAGAAAAATTTTCAAGATTTCGCAACAAAAAAAAAAATTACTTCTTTAGCTAACGAGAGGCTATATTTTTACCAAATAACAAATTTGTAAGTTGCGTTAAAAAAAAGTAATTAACAAATTTAAGAAACGTGATTTTTAACGGTTTTTTCCATTTTTCTCTATGGCCTATTCACCAACCTATAAAACTTATTATACATCATTCAATAGATAATTTTAATACCTACAACGTTCTAATTTAACTTTTTCGATTCGACTTCAAGTTTCTTTTCTACCAGCGAAAAACCTTTTTTTTTACTTTTACGAATATTTTAGGCTAAGTTCGCCATGAAAATTTTAGGGAACTAAAACGCTATCTTCCTTAGATTTTTTTTTTCTACACGACCATATTTTTTTTATCCTGTTAACAATTTTTGCAATGACTTGTGTAGATTGATTGGACTATCTACTAGTTTTTTGAGATTTTTCAAATTTTTTTGGGGAGACGGCTAGCTTTACTGAGGTTTATTATTGATAAATCGTAACACTGAAAATAAAAATATGCTTATATAGTTAAGTCAGAAGTGATAAAGTAAAATTATTCTCGATGTAATACAAAGACGTAACTTTTCGTTGTGTACATCCGACAAATAAAAATTAAATTGACACAGGGGAGATTTGCAAATCTTGTTGTAAGGTGGATTTGTTCCAGACCCGACCGAAAACTGAAATCATGGAAAAAACAGATGTTAAATTAAAATTCATTCCTAGAGTCCTATAGTTCCAAGAAAAGAACCAAAATGAACCCCTTAACTGATCTTACTAAAGAGTCTAGCTGGCTAAACATATGGCTTTTCGGCCCAGCGACTTTTTCGGCTATTCGGCTATTCTTTTTGATGAATGTTGCTTATGGTGTATAATGTTCGAAAATATAGGCATCAGACCCCCTATATTGTCAGAGATTTGGGGGTAACAACGCTCAAATTTAATTTTTTTTCTTCAAAACTGTTGAAGATAGATGAAAATCACATAGGACTTTGATATAAAATAGCTTTATATTACACATTTTTTTACATTCGTATTATCGACGTCATTTACTACATTAAAATAATAACTGAATTTTTGAGGGTGCGTTTTTCAGACAACACTTTGAATGACTCCTACTAAAAAATATGTATGTTACTTAGTTCTAACATAGTTATCGTGTGTAGAAATTTCAGTACGGTCAAATTGATGGAAAGTGTCTTAAAAAAATATAAATTCAGATCAAGCAACAATAAGACTGATTATGATATTTCTATGCATTGTTCGACGCTGAGTGTGATCCCGGGGTCAAAAAAATTCCTATACTCGTTAAATTTTTGTATTGAGTCCAAAATATCCCTTAAATAGGTATAAAGTTATGAATATTACCAATATCATTACATAATGGGCACTTTGCAACCCGCGTGCCTCATATTATTGCCAAGGGCTCCACCAAGGATGTAACATTTACAGAAATGGTTGATTCGCCCTCGACAACTCTTTTATATCTTTGTGGACATAAATTTTCGTCATGAAAACTTCTAGCTTACAAATGCATCTGCAGAGGAAATCTTTCTGGTCTTAAAAGGTTTCCTAATACTTCTTGTGAATTTGGTGTGGTTTAAACCCTTAAACAAGTACGGACAAAGCAACTGAGGGTAGTAGTAGTTTTTGGAGAGAATGAAAACCTCCTCCCCTCCTCACGATTTTTTGAGTGACCTCGGGAGGAGGCAAAACTACCGAGGCGGTTCTAGAAGCCTCCGGCGGTGGGTGGAGCAAAATTTGGTCTCCAACCTAACGATATCTAGTGAAATTTTTTCTAACCTAACAGAACCCAACAAAATTTTGTCTAACCTAACAAATTTTTTTAACCTAAGAATTAAAAAATTCCGTAACAGATGGCGCAGCCACCTTCGAGCCTCGTAAATTCAGTACAAGATGTCGCTGCTAGTCTGGATAATAGTGATCCCTGTGTGTGAGTTTGAAAAATTGTCAATAGATGACATCGAAAACCTTTTTGATAATTAAAAGATGGCGTTGCTAGTCTGAACCACCGGGGACTCTGTACCTTGATTCAAAATTCCATGAAAAGATGGTGTTGCTTCCATAATTTTATAATATTTTTATCTGAAAACAGGTTTAAACTTGTATAAATTGCCAGCTGACGTCACTAAAGGTAAACTGATATCAAATAGCGAAGATTACTGTCTAATATTCGAAAATGAAGCAGCAAGTTTTAACCTGTATGGCTACATAAAGTGTGATAGCTGACGTCATCATACTATTTTTCTGCTATAAAAAGGCTGCGACAGAGTTTCTTCAGTTACAATTTTGTTCGAAACTTTAGTGAAAACATTAAATCTTATTGTTGTAAATTTTCAATTGTTGTGTTAACAATTAATTATTGCCAACAATGGAATTCATTACTGCTGGAAACAGAGACTTAATTCAAAAAATGGCCGGAAATTTTGTGGACGAATTGAACCATCTTGGTTCCATCAAACGGTGGATTAAACTTTCTGATATGGAAATTGGAAAAGTATATAAAATAATGGGAGCCAGTCAACTACCATCAAAATTCGATTCATCGAAAATGAAGACAATATTGGAATTACAAATTGGATACATATCATTGCCGGCGAGATTTGACAATTTGAACGAGCAGATGCTGGCATGGTTGCAAAGCAATCCAAAACTGGGTATTATGAATAATGGACCCATTGGACTAACTCATAAACTGGAATTCAAAACGCTGGACTTTCTCAAAATCGTTGGGGGTGCTGAATGGCGAATTTTTTAATTTATTCTCTTCAAAATGTATTATTTAATTGTACTATGTATTTTAAAAATTTCAATATTGTATCAATTTTTACATATATTTAATAAAAATTATAAAACAAAAATTCGATTTTTTTTTATTCATCCATCCCCAAATCAAATTTTCAATTAAGTATAAATTGATGAAACTTGTTAGCAATCTTTGGTATCTATCATATCTCTGAGTATTAATTATAAAAGTAAATCGATTTTTTGTTCGAGTCCCATCTTTAAATCAAAATTTTTCAGCTAAATATAAATCGATAAAACTTTTGAGCAACTTTCATATCTATCATATTGTTGGGTGTTATGATAAATAATTACAAAAAAAATTTCATATCCCCTCAAAATGAAAAAGTTAAATTTTCATAATAATTTCAAAACTATATTTTATAATAATAATTTCTTAACCATGTATAATTCATATGTTTTAACAATACAAAAGTTTCAATCGCATATAGCAAACTTCTGACGAAGTGCATTCCACACGTTACCGTATCGTATATGCGATCGTATATATCTCATATGTATATACATCTCAAATTTAGCAAGTGTACCTTTTCGTTTAAATTTTTATAAACGAAATTTATACCAAAATGAAAATTTGATTGTAAAAAATAGGAAATTCTATCAATATTAGAAAATTTATTTTCAAGAGTAGTATTATTGATACTAAAAATTTATTTCGAATAAGAACCTACATATTCATTTAACGTAAAATGTTTAGCCACCGATAATGTACTAGAAATTAAAACGATTTCTTTCTGTGTAATAAAACTAACATATTTTTTATAAACTGAGCACTCAAAATTGATAGGAAAATTCTGGTTTCCTAGATAGTTATGTTAAGATACGCTTTTTAGGATTAAAAATTAATGTTGTGTTAACCTTTCTATTCCTAAATAAAAGCATTCATACAGTTTAAAATATTTTTTAATAAAAAAACTGATAGTTTTAAACAATTTAAGCAATACCCATATATACCCATATGATGAAAATTGTGGACTATGAAATTCTCTAACTCTTTTCTGTGCATTACCCATGTCTGTTTTAAACTATCTGCAGTCTAATTTTATAAAAACACCTAAAAATTATCTGTTACTATATGTAAATAATAAAAAAAAAATTATTACATATATTTCTAAGCAAACGAATTGAAAATGTAATTTAATAGCATCATCGATAAAATACATATACAGGGTGGAAAGTAAATAACTCTCATAATTTTTAAAGAGGGACTGAAAGCTTCCCTGTAGACACTAAAACCATAGGAATATTTTTTCAGAATTAATTAACCCTTTCCCCGTTCGACAGTTCTGCGATACTTTATTTTTAACAAATCATATTATTAATGGTAAAATACTTATTGGTAAGAATTATAAAGTTTGCATATATGTTCTATTGTGTCAGAACGTCAATGGAACAATGCAATTTAATTGCCTATATTCAGGAGCAAGTAAAAACATTACCTATTTTTAATAGCTCTGAAAATATACATTGGATAGTTCATTGTAAGAACAATCATTTCGGTGATCTTTTTTTAACGAATCACTAAAATTGTTAAAGAACTGTGGTATGTAAAAAAATACACCAAATAACACCAAAATTACACCAAATTACACCAAAATGACAGCAAAATGATATCAAAATTACACCAGAAATACACCAAATAACACCAAAATTACACCAAACTACACCAAAATGACAGCAAAAATACACCAAATAACACCAAAATTACACTAAAATTACACCAAACTACACAAAAATTACACCAAAATTACACCAAAAATACACCAAATAACACCAAAATGACACCAAAATTACACCAAATTACACCAAAATGACACCAAAAATAATACACCAAATTACACCTAAAATACACCAAATGACACCAAAGACTCATTCCCAAGGACATTAATTATTATTAATAACATTAAATAGTGGTTCAGACTAGCAACGCCATCGTTTAATTATCAAAAAGGTTTTCGATGTCATCTATTGACAATTTTTCAAACTCACACACAGGGATCACTATTATCCAGACTAGCAGCGACATCTTGTACTGAATTTACGAGGCTCGAAGGTGGCTGCGCCATCTGTTACGGAATTTTTTAATTCTTAGGTTAAAAAAATTTTGTTAGGTTAGACAAAATTTTGTTGGGTTCTGTTAGGTGAGATCAAGTTCCATTGGGTTCTGTTAGGTTAGAAAAAATTTCACTAGATATCGTTGGGTTGGAGACCAAATTTTGCTCCACCCACCGCCGGAGGCTTCTAGAACCGCCTCGGTAGTTTTGCCTCCTCCCGAGGTCACTCAAAAAACCGTGAGGAGGGGAGGAGGTTTTCATTCTCTCCAAAAACTACTACTGAGGGTTGCTTTGTTCTGTATGCTGCGACCAATGTGGAATAAAAACAAGAAAAATTTGCTCTTCCACATCTTCCACTTCCGTCCACCAGACGGTAATTTACGCCCCTTTAACGGGTTAACACTTCCGCTGCGTTCATCCTGCACCACCTTACCCTTGCATTCTCAAGAGCTTGTAAGCAAAAGTTTTCATAACGTAAATCTATGATCAAGGAGGTATAAAAGGGGTGTAAGGGGATACCAACGCCTTCTGGGTGTTACACCCATTGTGGAGTATTTGGCAATAATATACAGGTACGAGGATTGTAAAGTACCCATTCATATTCCTTTCTGTAATGATATTGATATTCATAACTTTGCACTTATTGCAGGGATGTTTTGGATTCTATACAAAAATTTAAGGGGCATAAGAATTTTTTGACTCTGGATTTACACTCAGCGTCGAAGAATACATAGAAATACCATAATCAGTCATCCAGATCACGACCTGGGTTTTTTTCGTGAGGGTGCCTTATTGTCACGTAACCTGAATTTATATTTCTTTAAGACACCTTCCACCAATCTGATCTTGCTGAAATTTCCATACGCGATAACATGAGTTCCCAGCTAGCAAAATGACGTCTTAAAACTTTAAAAAGATGTTATTTTGAAGACCTCCTCACGAATTATGAATATGATACCTCAATTACGTCATTTTCAAGAACTCTTGATTAAAAAACTCTTTAAGAATTCATTTTTCTGACATCGTAAGAACTCTTAATTAAGAGCTCTTTTAAAAAATCTTTTTTCAGAACTATAAATGGATTAGATTTGACGCATGCGTTTTAAAATTATTATTTCGATTATTTATAAATTACAACCTAGAATTTAATACAGTTGAGGTTTTTATGAAATTGAAAACGTGCTTTATTGAAATTTGTTCTCTGCATCATTTTTACAAGATAGATAATATACAGGCTGTAAAACAAATAACTTTCGTCCTTTTGTGGGGTGAATCATAGCACCCTGCAGACACTAAAACCGCAGGAATTTTTTCGAAATTAACAGTCGGGTCACCTCTCAAAAGAATAAACTAAGAAAACTAATAAAATATACTATTCCCTAGGTTACTGAACTATCTATGGCCCTAGAACACCGAGCGGCGTTTTTTGGAAGGGGCGAATCAACAAAGGAAGAACGGAGGAATGACACCTTGGAAATATAGCAGACGAGGTGGAGAGATTGGAGGGAGACTGAGCAATGGACGAAGAGACTCATCCCAGACGTAATTCGGTGGTATAGTTGTGGATTCAGGAGAATCAATTACTACGTTACACAAGCACTGACAGGTCATGGGTCTTTTCGTGTGTACACACACAGAATCGGCAAAACAGAAGATGACTGTTGCATTTATTGCGGCCAAAGAGACACTCCTGAACATACGTTATATTAATGTGAACGATGGCATGGAGTCAGACAGGAGGCATATAGCGAACAGGGGTACACATTAACCATTCAGAATACCATGGAGACTATGATAGGAGGCAAGGAAGGGTGGAGAGTAGTGACGGACATGATGGGAAGGATCATGAACACCAAGGAACTAGAGGAAAGGGCTGATCAGGAAGCAATGTGAGAAGTGTTGCGTGAGATTTTTGACTTCTTTTTATTGTGCAATAAGAATTTTATATTAAGTTTAGAACCAAGGTTTTTAGCAAGTTTTTAACAACTTCATATAGGTCTAGTCATTAGGTTAAGCTTTTGTTTTAAAGTTTTAATTTTATTTTAATATCGGAATTTTATTTTATGGTATTTGTCTCCTGTTCTAAGCTAAGGAAGATAAATGAAATTACTACTCGTGTTTTGCGCTAAATATATATAGTGATTATCTTTTTGATTATTTACTCTTATTTGTTTTTTCATTTTATGTTACTAATATTTGATGCTTATGTGATTGAGGCTATGCACCTTTTGGTTTGCCCGTTGCGTTGTGATGTTATGTCTTCTGATGGTTGCGGACGCAACATCCAGCGGCACAAGAGGGGGGGGGGTTAGTGGGTACACTTGGCCTTGCACATCCCGCCAAGGAATCCCACATCCCGCTTATAAAAAGTTTTCCCCTCCTCGCTAAAAAGACGAAAAAGTACCAAAGGGGGAAATTTCAAAATTTCGAAATATACCACTTTCATTCTAGGAAGGCGAAATGTTAAAATATTTGTATTTATTTAAATAAAGAATTAATATTAAATTTCTGTAAGTTTAATTTTTGTTAATATAAATATATTTCTAAGAATCCTACAATCTTTATTTAAAAATCTTAAATAAGAAGTATTAAAGAAGTCTTTTTTCTGAATTCATAAAAAAGTTCTTGAAGAAGTCCAAATTCTGAGCTCTTCAAGAACTTTTTCTTTTTTTGAAGTCAGAAAAAAGAGATCTTTCGGAATTCTTTACAATGTTGTAAACTAATGTTGTAGCGGCGCATTCGACGTCCTCAAAACGTCTTTGGGACATCAGTCGGAAAAAAATTAAGACGTCCAAATCGTTAATAAGAGCTCTTTAAGAACTTGTAAAGACATCTGGGTTAATAGTAGAAAACAAATTAACGTGAGTTCGGAATTGTTTTTCAGTCCCTGGGACCTTAAAAAGAGTCCGAAAAGGCTTAAAGTATGAAAATTAGATACGCCATTGAAATATGAATATGGTTATTTTAGAATCGTTAGGCGAACGGAATGAAGCACTATAAAGAACTGATTTTATACAAAATTTCAGAATACCTGAGGTAAAGTGAGGTCAAACTTCTCCCATACGGCTATCGAATAGGACTCGAATTAAACAATTGGATGAATCTTGATAAAATTTTATAAAAATTCGATATACTACTGAAATATAAATATGGTGATTTTAGCGTCGTTGAGCAAGTAGAGCGATATAATGTAATACAAGGAATATTGCTCAAAATTTCCGAATATTTGATTTAAAAGTAATTTGACCTATAACTCAGATAACTTTGCGCAATAAAACCGTGAGCTACAGCTAGTTTTAATAAAAGGTATACAATTTTTTAATGTTTTATGAATTACGGTCGGTGTTGAGTAAGACGTAACATTTTGTTGTTTAGATAACAGATAACAAATAACCTTATTTAAGATACCTGAATAAAAATATAAGAGATTATTTTAGGTATAGGCAAGGGGCCAAACTAAAATATAATAGGTAGTATTCCAACTGTGGCCGTCAGGTGACGTAAATCATCCCCACTTTGCATTACGAGGTTTTGTAGGTACACACTGTTTGCAGTGGTGTTGGTTTGATGTTTGCTTCTGTGTGCGTATTCACACACACACAAATACAAAACACGTATTATGAGATACATACAGCAACGTGCAGCTCAAGTAACAAAGGTCTTACAATACATAACAATCGTAATGGATTCGGTGACCGATACCGACTGACTACATGCCTTAAGCTGTGACTGATCAACAAATAACACCAAGCGAGCTACACTTTTTTGATATTAGTTGGCTTCTAGTGTTCTATGGGTATCGGTTTAACTAAGCAGCAAAATAAATAAGATTTTGTTAACAAAAAAGGCTAATTGAGCAACAAAATAAGTAGATACGGTCAACTTTTAATGCACATAATTATAGTCAGTTTGTAAACCGTTTTAACAGCGAAAATACAGTAATAGGAATTTAGTCAATTTTATGTTCTTAGAAAAAATAACGATATTTTTCTTCTTTTTTTTTTGGAGTAATTACCTAGAAAAAAACCTAGAAATTTATCAAATTTACGAAAAAATATCGATATATTTTGTAATTTGATTTCTTTTCTTTGGATAAAGGATAATAGATAACTAAAAATCTAATCTAGATAAAATTTCAGATAGCACTATCTATAGCTAAGTATAACACTGATTAGAATATGGTTGGAAATCCAAAGTTTTTTCAATGTTACGATTTAGAATGAATGACCTGTCTGTAAGTATCCGCGTATAATAGTAAAATTAATTTTTTTTTCAATGTTTGATTGACGTCACACCCAGTGAGTATGAAGTCTAGAGCAATAAAATTTTCTATGGCCAGTTGATGATAATAATAAAAAAAATCTATATTTATACCACAATTCTGTACGTATATGTAAATGTAAATAGGTAAATACATTTAAACATGTGATTAAAATATTAATTGTACATTTAATTTAAAATATTTGTTTATTTATGGCATTAAATATATATTTTATTTTATTGTCAATTTATTTAAATGCTAATTGAATGGATTTTGTTTTATTAACAGTACTTTTCAACCTGTTTAATTTTACTTATTTCTTGGTTTATTTTTCATTAAAGTCGAAAAGGGTTTGAATAAGGTTAATTAAACAGTATTATAATTTCTATTTTTTAAAATTAAAACAAAATTGTCCTATTTTTAAAGGGGTAATAAGTCGCATAAAATAAGAATACCCCTGTCGCAGCATCTCCATAACTTAGCGAATTTCCAAATATTGGACACTGGTGGACCTCATATAAGGTAACCTATATTTATTTAAAATAGTTGAGCACTCTAACAGTGAACAAATGTTCAAATTCAATGATATAAATATTGTTATTGTCATGACAAAAACGATGAAACATAATGAAATTCAGTAAATTTCCTAATTTTTCTCAAAAACTAGCTTATTTAGAAGAATGGCTTAAAAGCTTATGTAATCTTTTGGCCTCTTTTCAATGGTGTAAAAAAATAAAAAAATTTTTGAATTCTGGTAATTTTTTTTTACAAGAAATTCCTAAAAATGTTGCAAAATAGTCGGTTTTTAAAAATCGGACGTATCTGGCTAACGAATGCATCCAAAGGTTTGGTTCCACAAAATTTCATAAAAATTAAATCCTTTATTCGAGAGTTATATATATATATATATATATATATATATATATATATATATATATATATATATATATATATATATATATATATATATATTAACAAGTTTTTGACAATCAAAAATTTCTGAAATTAAACATAATCGGAACAAATTAACTTACAAAACTTAATTACTAAATTGAGACCTTTCTCCCTTCTTAATTATGAGATTTATATATTTTACACCCTATATACATATATATATATATATATATATATATATATATATATATATATATATATATATATATATATATATATATATATATCCGCTTTTGTTATATATATATATATATATACAGTCTGTTAAGTAAGATCGTGGTCAACCATACTCACAAATGGTAAAAGTTTTTCTCTAAATATTTTGTGAGCAGATAGAGTGAACCTTTGTCTACTACGCCCTTTGAAAGATTCAGTTGTTTGTCTTTTGTTAGAATAACAAGTGAAGAACGATGGGTGCCAAATACGCGACACGAATGCCAAATCTGGCATCGTTACATTCGACTGGCCGTCAGAGTCGCCCGATACCAATCCGATTAGGTCACATATCAAGTACAAACTTCGAGGAAAACGCATCTATACATTTAAAGCAGTTAACTCGCGAGATTCGTCTCAATCTAAAAAATTGAAATCTAAGAAATTCGTCAATTTAACTAAAAGTATGCCTCGAAAATAGCGTCACCAGCGGCGATTATCGACGCCGGTGGTGACTGGACCTAATTGCGTCGTAGTCCTCATTAAGTGGAACGTATATATGTATTTCAAATTTTTTTAAATAAATTATTTTGACCACGATCTTACTTAACAGACTGTATATATACCAAAGGGGGTATATATATATATATATATATATATATATATATATATATATATATATATATATATATATATATATATAGGGTGTAAAATATATAAATCTCATAATTAAGAGGGGAGAAAGGTCTCAATTTAGTAATTCTAATTAAGTTTTGTTAGTTAATTTGTTCCGATTATGTTTCATTTCAGAAATTTTGGATTGTCAGAAACTGTGCATGTATGTATATGTAACCTTTTCATTTTATTCTTTAAGTTAGAACTTATAAGCGAATTTAAAAATTTGTCACATAATATCGTTGCTTTTTCATAGTATAACAAAGCACATTTTAAACTCACTGAGGTGAATAAGTGAATTATATTATCCAGTCTCCGATAACTGACATATTTTTGCACTTTTTCCACATTTGACGAGAAAAACTTGGATAATTAATTAATTTTATTAAACTTAAATGATTGATTAGCCATTGCCCATTAGCATTGTTATTTTTGATACCATAAATAATAATATAGAAAAGATCATTAACATATAAACTGACCTTTAAAATAGGATACACATACATACATCAAATTTAGTAATCATTGATAATTATAAAGACATATACATATTATATTAATAAAATTCCCCTCTGACTTCAATAAAGTCATTCTATTCAATTTAGTAAGTCTACACATGCAATTAAATAATTTCATAGATATTTCGATGATATTCCATACAAAATATTTTGTATGGGTATGGATGCCATTAATTCCGTAAATTCTAGTATATTCGCAGTTAGTGTAATCACACACTGGTAGGTGTGGTTATATCCTTTTATTTGTAAAAAGTGTCCTTTGTTTGTATCTTTTTTATGTGCCGAACAACTTCGTGCAAGTTCGGCACATAATAAGATTGGACTGTGTAGAATGAATAATTATTGAGTTTTACATCCATATTGAATAAACGCAAGAGGTATTGGTTGTGTATTGTATGTATTTAATGTACCTGTGAACTCTATAGTTCGATTAAACGATTAAGACTTGTAACAGTACTGCTATCTAGCGATGTATATAAGTATTTCAAAGTAACTGGTATTGTTCAAAGTACATAACTGGTATTGGGGACGCAAACCCCGAGTAAGCAGTGAATAGTAATGACGAACAGAAAAAGGAAGTTTGAAATGGCGAATTGATAATGAGTTAAGTTAGAAACTGTTTTGGAAAATTAACAAAAAATTTATATTAAAAAAATATTTAAAAATAAAATAATATAAAAAATAATCAACCAATATACTTGAAATTATAAAAACAAAAGGAAAACCTATAAATAAAATATTATCATTACTTAAATCAAAAGAAAACAAAATTAATAAAATACATGTGCTTTCGTGTTTAACCTACAAGAGAATATTATATTTTTTTTTTTAAAATATTCCCTGTGTTTCATTTATCTACCTTGGAACCATAAAATCTACATCAAGAAAATCTTCCAGTTACGATAAACTCATTAGAAATAACTTTTGTGATATAATAAATACGTTGTCTTTGTAATTTTGTGTTTCTAATAAAAAAAATCGTAGTTAATATTTTTTAAACCTTTATTTATTTCTAATTTTTATTATATACATAATTAACCCTAGAACGACAAACTTATTTTTTCTACTCTTAAACTACAAACTGGGGTATATATTTACCCCACGGGATTTTTGGTCGTAAAATCGATCTGACAGCAGCAATTTCACTTAAAAGAACGCGAATTTGTTCGTTTTTTCATGCTGAAGAGAATGGTGAAGAGTAAATTCAATTTAATCAAAGCTTAGTCGGTGAAAAATCTATTTAAATAGCTAAAAGTGTTCAAAAACGCTCAAATTGTCATTTAATAAACAAAAATTGATAACTATTTTTCTAATGAACCGATTTTCAGATTTCAGACGGTATTTTAAAGAGGACACAAGGGACTTCAAGCATATAAATGACATCATGATGTTTTGCCAAAAAAGTCGATTTATTTTGGATTTTGAAAATTAAAAAAATTGGGAATTTGATATGTGGAAAAATCAAACAAAAATGCATGAAATTTTAGTTTTTAAGAATATATTTCATTTTTTTTCATACAAAATGTAAAAAAAAGGAGAATTTAACTTATTCAAAGGCACTACAATCGCTGCAATATATATTTCCATGATTCTCGCAGGTCGGTCGCTTGCACTTCGTGCAATATATTCGCGTTTTGCGGTCTTCCTCGAGGACACAAGCAGCATCGGGCTGGCTATATCTAATGTTTTGTTGCAAAATAAGGTCATTATAAGTGAATCCAAATTATTTTAGCAAGAAAAATAAAAATAACTTACCTAAACAAAACACTGACGTAAACTACAAACTGGCGTACATATCAACCCCATACTAGCTTCACGTTTTCCCTTCGTCGCAGTAGACAAGAAACCGCAGGGTTTCCCGACCTCACTCTACTGTTAGAACCTTGAACTAAATTATGGTATAGGTGTTCAGTCGATAATGTTACTGACTAATTTAAAAACGTAGTTTAAAGTTTACCTGGGGTAGATTTCTACCCCAGTTTGTCGTTCTAGGGTTAACTTTAATAAAAACAAGTCGTCAAGTGCAAGTTGTACTTGCGCTAACAGTGTTCCGTACAATCAGTTGTTTCTAGGAATTTTTTATAACGGGATGTGAAGGTGGATAAAATATTTTTCCTAATAAATAAATTTTATTCCTAAAGTATAACCCATTTTTAGATTTCAGAACGATCGTGTTCGTATGTGTCACATCGTGAACGTATGTGTCCGGACTGTTATATTTTAAGAAGTTTTAGTTATGACCACTGATGGTGAGGGACATTACTTAGTGCGTGTCAAACACGCACTTGACGAATTTTTTTATTTGTTTAAAACTTGTATCCTTTTACTTTTGAAATTTTCCAAAAATTAAATTTTTAAATTTTGGAACTTTGAGCCCCCCGTATCTCTGAAGGGGCTGGTGATTTTAGCATTACCTGGCCTCTATTTTTACCATTGCGGCAATCGTAAAAATAAAGGATTTTATACTAAACCAATAGGTATATAAGTTGATTTTGTATTTTAATAAACTTAGTCCGAAAACATTACAAGTTGTGTAAATTTCAGACTTTTATCACTAGCTCAATCAGAAAATACAGGGACTTAAAGTTTCGAAATTTGAAAAAAAATTAATCTTTTGAAATTTTTAAGTTTCACAATTGAAATTTTTTGGGTAGTTTTACTTATATACAGCTATTTTCATAAAAAATACAAAGTTTTATATAACTCCTTCTATAAGAAAGAGATGTTAAAAAAGTGAACTTTGCTTAGTTTTGATATTCAACTTTAGGTGAAGTTTTCTTGTTAAAGGGAGAAAAATAGGCTAAATATGGACATAACTTATATAATATAGAGTATTATTACCTTTAAAATGGCTTTTGTTCCAACCTTTTAGGATGAATGGTTTATCAAGTATGTGCATTGACGTAAAAGACTGCTAATACCTCAAATAATATACTATAAAACAAGTGAAAGAATATTAATTTTTTCTGAGATGGTTATACAACCAACTTTTTTTTGGACCATTTGATATGGACTGACCTTTATTATCGAAATTTTGTCGGGGGACGTCCCATCATCTACACTTTTACACTTTTACACTTTTCCCTTTCTAATTGTCAAACATATTATGTTAATTAATATTCAGGGCGACTATTCTTCACACGATTGTTTGAACTAACTACATAAACATGTAACCATAAATATTTAAATTGATACAATTTAAAAAAAATTCAATCCAACTAATATGTAAGTAGTTCACTTATTGAATCAAAGGTGCGGTAGACACGTTTACACATATGTAAGTATTGCATATGTATGTCTGTATGCAAAATTAAGTTACATATTCAAAAAACATTCTTAAATAAATCTGTGTCGTACTAAATAAAGTTAATATGTATAAATAATAATGAAATCATTTTGTCTAAACAATTTAAATTATTATTAAGTAGTAAAATTGTATTTAGTACAATGACATTGAACATATTTATGATAAAAAAAAAAATTAAAAAAAAAAAAATTATTAAAAATCAACTCACTAACTTTTAACTACTTAGATTTTACTAGACGTGCAATAAAAAAGAGGGACGGTCGAACAAAAAGAGTGAAAGATCATTAAAGCAATTATATAATGAATTGAATGACAACTTAATTATTGATATTATCATTATTTTTATTTTAACATTACATGTGAAAAGTATATTTTTGTAAAAAGTCTAAACACTTAATTTAACTTTTAAATAAAAATACAAAATACAATTCATTAATTGTTTGACTAATTAATAAAAATCTTTGTCAATAAAGCTTTAATATTATAGTGAAGGATTTCTAAATTACTTGTCCGCGGACCAATACTAATTCGTGGTAAAGATATAATTATTTTAAGTTGACAGAATTAAAAAAAAATAAACACTGTGATTGTGTTATTACCAATCCCCGATAATAAAAATGTTTAAAACTTTGTTATAGAATACTTAGGCCGGTATCACACTATAGTGCCGCTCTCGATACCCTGTTAATCCCACAGATCACTAGTCAATCCAGTTTTGCTCTGGTAAAATCTTGTTGTGTTCACATTACAGTGCCGGTTACTATTTGCTCTCCATCCACACTATAGTGCCCCTTTCAACACGCTTTCGATTCCATGAAAAATCTCTTCATACCTTAAAAATGTAGTAACTAAGTGCTAACGGTATTGTACCGCGACTGAATCGCGAATCATACTTGGATCGTAGGAATGATATGAATACACACACTGTTTATCCTGAAAGAAAAGTGCAATGCTCGTATCAGAAACGTCGCGGAATCATTGCTAGTGAATTGTGATAAAAGTTTGCCTAGCTGGATCTCAGACGAGTCTGTTCACTTTAACTTAGAGTGGTACTGTTAATTTCCCAAGCTGGATTTATTAACTATGGAGGTCTACATTGTTACTTTAACACTTTCATCGGCAAGCTAAAAATATAGACTTTCGAAACGATCAAATATTTTATATTTTATATAAGTGGTAAGTTCTTATAGTTGTCACGCGATATCGCGTGATTGGCCATATAGTAAAGTAGACGTATCACGCGATATCGCGTGATCGGCAATGAAAGTGTTAAAAATAAAATATAAAATGGAGTGAGAGAATCTTCTTTAATAGGAAACAGAAATTTCAAATACGCCTAACTGCAGGTTAAAAATAAAAGTTCAAAATAGTGGACTAGGAGAGCAGAAAACAATATGAAACTTTTCTAGCAGTTTTTTTTTTTAGTTACCCTTTTTCCACAAACTAATTGTAAGTTTATTTTTTGCATTAGTTAACACGTCCCTACAAAGTATTATCAATTAACTCATATAAGTTAAATCATCATAAAGTTTCTTTTAAAAGAAAGGAGACAGATTAAAAAATTTAGTCTTTAAAAAATTTAATATTTAATTTGATTGATAGGTTTCCAATAGTATTGTTTCTGAAGGCCATTCACGCCCTACTTACTTTTGCATTTGTTCTTGAATATGAATTTTTTTTTATTGGATATGCATCTATCATAAGTACAGGTTATTTACACTGTAACAATAAATTTTCTTCCATCTTCCAGTTTTATTTTTAACACAATTTTTCCGATTATGTTGCATTACGATTTTGTTAAGAAAAATGTCTTCAAAAAAGAATAGATTTCTCAAATATTCTTGATCTAATAGACACCTATTCGTATTACTATTCCGAAAAACCTTTGAGAGTGTTCCTGTAGTTCCTTCAGTAGCTTGGACTATTTATCTATTTATAATATTTAATTGCCAGCTTGAGATGTTAGCTGTACATTATAAATTTTATTTCGAGTGACAATTTTTCTTAATTCGCATTCGAATGACAATTCGAGGGTTCAAATCTCATAGCCGGCTATGCTCGTGAAGGATTTTTGTAGTTTCCTTTAACAATTTCAGATATACCTATATGGGCATAGCTTTTTTAAAGAAGTCGGCTGCACACGCGTATCTTTCAAAGCCTACCCCGTCACCATTTTCTTTATTCTCCACTCACATCATAAATATATAATGTAATGTGTAATGTAAAAGAGTTATGGGCAAATAAAATATATAAAAATAATGATGTGGATGGTGTATGTTATAGATTACTCGTCTGAGAAACGAACCTTAAACCATATAGTAAATCTTATATGGTTAGTGAAAGGTGTTTATCTACAGATTCTGATCCGTATCGACGACAAAACTTTAACTCTTTAAATGATTAAGACGAGTTAACTCGTCCTGCAATATGGCGGCTCAAAATGCTGTGATTGTATATATTCACTGGTACAGGTGTCGCCATCTGTGACAGATTTTCCGAAATACGGTATAATTCTAAATAATGTTCAATTTTATCAGCATAGTTTAGTATAATTTATATTTGTAAATTCCTAGGGTTCACTTTCTTGATGTTGGGATCTTTGATTTTTTTTCTTTTATTGTAACCTTAACTATTACGTTTTATACCTTACCGTACTTATCACTGGCAGTAAGAAGTCCGGCATTTTGAGACAAAAAAATGTTTCCATATGGTTTGTTTAAAAGGGTTAACGAGCTTTGATTGCTTAAACTGTAAAACTTTACCAGAAATATTTTTCATTCTCACTCGGAAATAGGAATTTTGTAAAAACGATCTTACAAATCATTATAAAAGTGGTGCTATTCTTCAAAAAATTCTTTTCGCTGTGTCTCAGTTCTTTTCATTGTAAGAGAAGAGGTAATAATAAATATCATAATTAACAATATTTTCTCGTACGATTTTTGCCCTTCATTTTTATTGTGATAATATTAGTGTTATGTATTCAGTATTATTAAACGACAACCAAAACTATAGTATCGTGATCGGTATTAACTAGAAGATTATTGTATTCCATTTTTCAAATTCGTTCCATCTGTTTCAACGATACGATAATGAAATGTTAATGTTGTCGAAACAGATCAGCTTATTGTAAATAAAACGCCGTGAGCAGCGGCGCCCCATCACGGAAATCGAATTTTTCGCTACATCTTCGGTATTTTCAAGATATCTAAATGTGATTGAAAGACTACAGGTAGATTGTCATTTCAGTGGTTTCAAAACTGATGATAGGTGTCGGGCTGATCGAGGAGTTTGAAGATTTTAGTCGACTACTTTCTTTTCTTCGAAAATTAGGCAGTCACAAATGTTTTTATGAGCATATTCGAAATTCGTAAACGATTTCCGATCGACTGAGTACCCGGAAGCGTATACCTAGCTCTAAAAAAATATGTTCAGACACATAATTTCTTTTATACAGGGTGGTCCAGAATTATGTACCGTAATTGCTGGAGCTGATAGTATGTTAAAAAATAATGGTACCTTTTCATTTACACTTTTTTCCAAAAACTCAATAATAAGGGAGATAAAGCAGAGGGGTAAAATGTAGAGGGGTGGAACGAAACTGACTTCTTTTTTATTAAATTTTTTGGACGCTTTTGATTATTGGATTCATAATCTAAAATCGCGTATGAACATTAAGATAATCAAATTTATGGTATCAATTATTCCATCACTTATGATTAGGGGATAATTTGGAAGTAGATACTTCTACTTTAAATTACTCGAGAACGGTAATATTTATCGAAATGTAACAAGTATACCTTTTTTGCGTGAAATTGTCTGAGGATTCATATCATCACAGAATTTGTTTAAATAATTAAAAATTAAAAAAGAAAAGACGTGATAACTCACACCTACCACCCAAAACCACCCCTTAGTCATGAGTGGTGGAATAAGTGTTGACATAAATTTAATCCTTTTAACGCAAGACAAGTACCCCTAAAATATCAATCCGTTATTCAAAAGCGTTTGGAAAATATTTAAGAAATAATGGTTTCCGTTTCACCCCTTTACAGAGTTGTATCTCTCTGATTATTGAGTTTTGAATAAAGTGTACATGAAAAGGTACCATTACTTTTGAACGTACTACGAGCTCCACCAATTACGGTACATAATTCTGGACCACCTTGTATATGATGCACCCGGAAAATAATTCTAAAAAAATTATGTTATATGGATTTTAGAAAGAAGCCGAAAAAAATTTTGGTAATGGTACAAGCTACTTAAGTTAATAAAATAGTTATTTTCGATACGTATGCGTAAAGAGAGGTGTTCTAGTAGGCTTAAATTGAGCCATGAGTCTAAGGGACTGACGCATACACAAAGAGATCGGGTCCGCTGTGTACTCCCACGAGCTGTCAGGCTAGTGGGGGTAAGCACACGAGATCTCGTTGTGTATGCGTCAGTCTCTTTAGCAAGTGCCTCAATTTAAGCATATGCAACGAACATAAATTCTTATAACGACGGCTTCTAAAGTTTAATAGAGAGAAAAAAATTAATTATTTCTAAACAATTGTAGAAAATAGTAGGGTTAATTTTATTTTATAATAAGGTTATATGAAAAAACATTTTTTTTATTGATTTGTAGATCATTTATCTTTTTATTATTCCATGCTTAATTTCAATAAATGAATAGGTATCATTGCTGGCCTTCGGGACGAAAATTTTGTTAGCCTAACGTTAGCTAACGGAGTTTTTACCGTTACAAACCAGAGGGCTCGCATTCAAAAATTAACATACACTATATATTAAAACAACAATTTCTAACATGGTGACTGATTATTTTTATTCCATAATTTTTAAATGTTGCTGTACTTCAGAAATTAAGTATGTTTCTACTCCTGTTGAAGAACACACTTATTACATATCCGTAAATTGTTGAGAAAATTAGGCATTATTCAAAGGTGTGGAAAAATGACCATTACTCAATAGCTATCGACCAATGAAATCACCGTATTAACCATTATTCAATGGGCCGGCATTTGTTTTGTGTATGATATATGTATCAAATTTTAATTTTATATATGTTGCGTAGTAATGTCAAAGTAAACAAAGTAGTTTGTATTTTGTTTTCATCATTTGTACATATATAAACTGTATTCTTTTAATCTAAAATTTATATTCAATTTTATTTAAATCAAAACGGAAAAAAGTCGTAGAAAAAATATCGTATTCAACTCGCTTGCAATGGCTATTACTCACTCAGATGCATTACGACACTCGCCTCGTAAACTCGGCTCGTGTCGCAATTTCATCTTCGTGAGTAATAGCTATCATTACCAGCTTGTTCAATAATATACTATTATACCGTAAAAAACTATGAAAAAATATAGATGCTGCGACAGGGGTATTTTAATATTTAAAAATAAGACACAAAGGCCATTGGCGGATAAGTATGGGTAGGAGTGCCCTCGTACGAATTGTGTTGGCTTTTTCCTACTAACTTTGAATTGCATAAAACTGAAATTTACAGAGATTCAGCCCTTAAAAACTTAAAACCATTTTTTGAAGCCCCGATCAGCCGGACACTCATCATCAGTTTTGAAACCACCAAAATTACAAATCGCTTGTAGACTTTCAATCTCATTTCGCTTGTAGACATTCAATACCGAAGATGAACGGAAATATTCGACTTCCGTGATGGGTCCCCGCTGCTCAGGACGTTTTTTTAAATTTACTATACCTACTTGTATTTAGTATGAAAATAGATCATTTTAAACATATATAATCATACCATTGAATTCCGATGTAAAAATGGGGGAAGCGGAGGGTAAGGTAATGTGGAATCCCTAAAAGGCACTAATTGCATACTAACTCAATACAGGTATAAAATTTCAGTCTTCTAGTTTTACTCAGAGAGTCTCCAGGCGTATTAAAAAAAAAGCAAAAAAATCGAGGAAATATTGGTGTCAAAATCGTGGGCCTAAGGGTTAAAAGTTGAAACCTCCAAAAGCAATGCCTGGATATTAACTTAACCTATACACAAAACTTCAGACCTCTAGACCTTATTTAGGAAGATTTTGGCCTTCACAAAACTGCTAAAAAACAAGAAAAATCATTTTTTTTTTTGGTATAAAAATGGTAGGGGTAAGGGCTAGAAGATGAGATCTCCAAAAGGTACACGCTTAATACTAACTTAATCCGAATACAAAATTTTAGCCATTTACGTCTGTTTGGGGTACCTGTAGGCGGAACACAAACTTCGAAACCGTCGAAAAAGCATGAAATTGTACCTTAAAAATGGCGAGGGTGGGGGTAAAACATTAAAACCTCCAAAAAGCACACCCTAAATACGAACTCTGCGTTAATTCTGGGTTACCTTGCGTTAATTCTGGGTGGCTGTGGGCGTGTCAGATCCAGCCAAAACCCTTTTTTCCCCTCTGCTCCCTTCATATCGCCCTAGGAAGCTGAATTTTGAACATGTTGTAGACAATTGGTCGAAACATTATTTCCAACCAGTTTGGAAAAATTTTATTATTTTGTCGCCTCTTGCCACCCCCGTAAAAGTTGAATCAGATTCAACATTTGACCCCAATTTTATAGTATTGTTGTGCATCGGAAACAGCCTCACTTACGCAATTTCAGCTCATTCCGTCTATAGGGGCGCCCTACACATGTCAATAGCGAGAATTACATATACCATATATTATATATATATATATATATATATATATATATATATATATATATATATATATATATATATATTAATTAATTATTCTATGAAAAATTCGACTAAAAACCTAAATACTAAACACCATATTAGATAGCAATATTTTATCTATCTTTTAATTTATTAAAATAAAAATTATTCACATTCGACAAAAATTTAACTAGTTAAACAGATCATCAGTTGAACAATAGATGCATTTAACGTTCAACTTGCAAATACATATATTTAAAAACAATTACAGCTGATTAACATAATCTCTAGAATACAATAAAAAGATGATTTCTGCACTATTTAAATAATTAATTTGCATATTTGTTTTATATATTTCTTTTTAAATTATGTCAGTTTCGTAAACTTCCATTCACGATGTAAAATTTCTCGACCAATTCAGCACAATCAAATTACAGTATATTATATTGTATCCGTTTTGTACGTGACGCAAACTAAAATAACAAAATATGCGGCATAGTCGCATAGTCAATGACTTTAAACACCAAATAAATCACTGCAAAGAAGTTTGATGAATTTCTGACGTGGATGAACTAATGTAATGTCGAGCGTGAATATAGTTGAGTAATGTTGCAAACTATGCTGCAGCAGACATTAAAAAAGTTTATACTATTGTTTTAGAATTAAGACAGATTTATTGAGCCGAAGTTTACGTTGTGATAATTGTTTAATCTTTACTGATATTTTTTTTTTAACATGAATTGTGTTAATGTTTTTAAAATCTGCCTAGTTTTTTTAAATGAAATCGAGGCAGTGGAAGTAACTAAGGACAAAGTGAGTCAAGTTTTCCGAATCTGGTTATATTACCACTTTATGCTGACTTGTTCAATACTGAACTAGACTTTTTAGCTAAAAAATATATGAATTATCCAGTCAAACATAATGTACTCAACCAAGTTCTGTCGAGAGATAAACTTTTGCAAATAATAAATTATATTATCCCTTGGCAAAACTATTCATTTTATTTTATTCTTTTAAGGAAATAATAGTTACCTCAAAAATTAAGTAAATTCCTTTGAAATTAAAAAATCAGTAATCCAACTGCGGGGAAATATATAATTAGAAAAAAGGAAAGTTTTAAACATTTATTTTAGTACTAGAAATTGGAGAGTTTTAAACCCTCTTACCCCCCCCCCCCACCCGATCTTTTCAGCAACCGCGGGAGGAGGTAGATCGATCGGGGCGGTTCTAGAAACCTCCGACGCTGGGTGGAGTAATGTGTTTTCTAACCTAACGGAACCCAACGGAACTTGACCTAACCTAACGGAACCCAACGGAACTTGATCTAACACAACGGAACCCAACGGAACTTGATCTAACTTAACGGAACCCAACGAAATTTTGTCTAACCTAACTTAACGTAACCTAACCTAACTTAAACTAACCTAACCTAACCTAACCTAACCTAACCGAACCTAAGAATTCAAAATTTTCCTAATAGATGGCGCAGCCACCTTTGAGCTCTGTAAATTCCAAGTTTTCACTACCAGCTGTCGCTGATAGTCTGAATACTAGCGATCCCAGTGTGTTAGTTTGAAAAATTTCCGTAACAGATGGCGCAGACACCTTTGAACTCTATAAATTCCAAGTTTTCACTACTAGATGGCGTTCGTAGTCTGACTACTAGCGATCCCTGTGCGTAAGTTTGAAAAATTGTCAATAGATGGCGCCGAAAATCCTTTTTGATAGTTAAAAGATGGCGTTGCTAGTCTGAACCACCGGCAACTCTGTACCTTGATTCATAATTTTATCATATTTTTATCTGAAAACAGGTTTAAACTCATATAAATGGTCAGCTGACGTCACTAGAAGGCATACTGATATTAATATCGAAGATTTCTGCTTAATATGCAAAAATGAAGGAACAGGTTTTAACCTGCATGGCTACATAAAGTGTGATAACTGACGTCATCAGGCTATTTTTCTGCTATAAAAGACCATAGCCTAACTTGCCAATTACAATTTTGTTCGAAACTTTGGTGAAAAACATCTTACTGTTCTAAAAGAATTATGTTCAATTGCTGTGTTAAAAACTAATTACTGTCAACAATGGAATCCACTACTGTTGGAAACAGAGATTTAATTCAAAAAATGGTGGGAAATTTTATGGACGAATTGAACCATCTTGGCGCTGTTAAAAGATGGATTAAATTCTCTGATATGGAAATTGGAAAAATATATAAAATTATAAGCCAAAGACAATTGCCATCAAAATTTGATTCAGCGAGAATAAAGACAATATTGGAATTAGAAATTGGAATCATTTCGTTACCGGCGAGATTCGACAATTTAAATGAGCAGATGCTGACGTGGCTGTAAAACAATCCACAATTGGGTATCATAAATAATGGACCAATCGGACTAACTCATAAATTGCAATTCAAAACATTTGATCTATTTGAAATCACAATTCAAAATGTTGGATCTTCTTGCAATTTGTAAACTAAAAAAGTCTTATTATTGTTTACATGTTAAAAAGTGATCATTGTGTACCTATTTTTTTTTTAAATTATACTTAATAAAAAAAATTATACCTTAAACATAAAGTATATATAAAAAATCTATTTACAATTATGGTACACCATATATGCTCGTAAATTTTACAAAAATGTATCACTTTTTTTTAAATGTACATTTTTTTATCTGTACATTCTTTTGATGGTGACATTTAATATCAGAATACATATTACTCAGATAAAAATCGCTACTTACTTACGTTATAAATATCTAAGTATGTATTTTTTAAATACCTTATAAATACCTATGACTATTTTACTATATGGCTAATCACGGGATATCGTGTGATAAATATAATAATTTACTCATTTAACGTAAAATATTTGATCATCAACAATTAAATAAAAACGAATTTTTTAAAATATATAGCTATATATTATGCATATAAAATGTATTATTTCTCTTTAACTATATATACAGTACTCTGTTAAAAGTAAGGGTTTCTACACCGTTAAAAATCATATTGTTTTACAATATAAATATATTTAGAAAAATCATATTTCTTAATATTTTTAAAACTGAATATGTAATATCCATAATTTAAAACAGTTTTGAAACATTAATTTCTCGTCATAGATATTTTTTATTTTTAACTTAATAGCACAATATTCCATATATTTTAAGAAAAACTTCTTTCCCGTATTTTATATTTACTTACACAATGTATCTGTTTTTGCTAAATTTATTACTTGTTAGTTTAATTATTAAAAATTAGTTAAATATATCTATAGGTACTAAATGATATCAATTTTTTGTAAACGACTGTAGTAGGATTATAAAATTTTAATTTATTTATCTAATATTTTAAACAAGAATCAGCATTTTTTACGTACCTATTATTATAATTTTATAATTATAATATTATAATTTTATTATAATAATTTAACTATATTTTTTATTTATAAAATAAAATGTGTTTCATTATTAAAAATTATATATAATTTAAGAAAATGACAAACCAACTACACGATATTTCGGGTTAAATGCCAAAATACTAAATCATGCAGTTAAGAATCATATCTATATATATATATATATATATATATATATATATATATATATATATATATATATATATATATATATATTAACAAGTTTGCCAAAAATGATGATGAAAACTTTAATTTGGACTATGAAATTTTAATTTTTTTCGGAATTAATTAACCCTTTCTCCACTCGAGAGTTTTAGGAAATTACAGTTCGACGATACTTTATTTTTAACCAATCATTAATAATCACATTTATACGGTGCAAAATCGATAGTTTTAACACTTTCGTTGCCGATCACGTGATATCGCATGATATGACTATATGGTAAATTACGCGATATCATGTGATAAATATAAGGAGGAGGAGTCACTCTCTTTTGGAATCTTTTGATGTCTTTTGGTGCATTTTGGTGTCTTTTGGTGCATTTCGGTGTCTTTATGATGCATTCTGGTTGGTGCTTTTTGGTGTCCTTATGGTGCATTCTGGTTGGTGCCTTTGATGTCTTTTGGTGCGTTTTGGTGTCTTTTGATGTCTTTATGGTACATTTTGGTTGGTGTCTTTTGGTGTCTTTTCTTCTTGGTGTTTGGTGTAAATAGCAATGATTAACTTATTGGGAATATACGAGTATGACCGATAGCACTAGTACTATAAGAAGGATGACGACGTCTTATAAAAAATCTTACAAAAAATTGTATAATTTTTATATTTATTTATTATTTGAATAAAAACATAGATTTTTATACACAAAACACGATTCTTTCTTTATGTTTACTAGTGGTGGTAATATTGTAATTTAAATCTATATTAGTGTCTTGGAGTTCTTTTTCTAGCCAGTAATTCGATATATACAATGCATCTAAGTTTTCGAATTGTAAATTATAACGTATTTTGTTTCTGTGAGTAATTTGCTTTACTCCTTTAATAATCAGCTCTGTTATTTCCTCTAGTTCTTCCAGTCGTCGACATTGCGTAACATTAATTTTACCTTTTATTTCTTAGATAGTAATATCGTTGATTTGTTTATTTCTCCATCGTTAGAGGTAATTTATTTATATTTTGCCATACTTCCGAGTAAACCGTCACTTCCTCTATTTTTAAAAATGGATGATCATTAAATGTAGTAAATCCATTAGTTTTAAATGTCATAATCGGCTCCTCTGTTTGTAAGATGATTAAATCCATTCCATTGTATGGAATAATAAAGTATCCATTGTCTTTAAGTTTTTCTCTGGTGTCGCAAATATTTATAAACCAATTTTTTAAGTATCCTTTTAAGAAATAAACGCTTTTACTTCCTTCTTTTTCTGCGAGGACTCCCACATAGAGGTATTTTCCCTTTTTACTAACAGTAAATAAATGCATAAATATTATAAATTCCAGTTACATCCAAATTCTTCCATTGTTTTTTAAAATAATTTATTATTTTTTCTTTCAGTTCTGTTACCTGACGTTCTCTTTCTAGCAAATGTTTATATTCTTCTTTTATAGCGACGGTTTTTCTCAAATACTCTATTTTTCTTTTCTTCAAATCTATTTCCTTCAACTCTAGTTTTTTTTTCCTTGCAGATATTACATAAACTGATAGTAACGGTTCTATTTCCTTAATTGTATATGGAGTCAATTTGTTAGTTACATTGGTCCTTTTCCTTCGGACTTGCGGAATTACATTATTAGTTTTGATCAGTCCAGTGTACTCAATACTTATATCTTTCGAGATCGTGGGAAAAACTGTCCTGGATTTAGAGAAAAATGTTTCTCCATTTTTAGTATAGCATTTTTGTATAATACGTATGTTACTTTTGTCAGTAGCATCTTCGACAATTTCTGTATAATTAATAGGTAAGCAATTAAAGCTGAACGCAGAGATGCAGTAAGTAATTACTTTATTTCTAAATCCCTAATTATGTGGTAGTTTAATTTGTAATCCAGTCAATTTTTTGGTGTTTTTATTCCCCCAATATACATATTGCAGAAGATTATTGAATACGAGGCAACAGCTGTTCTGTAGACTCTCCGTCAATTTTGGCCACATTTTGGCAATTGAAACAGAATATATTGGTGCATCTTGGAAATAGCTTTTACTATCTTCTAATAACGTTAAACAATCTTCTAATGGATTAAATGTATTTTTCATTTTATAATAATTTCCGATATTATAGTTATATATTGTTGCTTCCAATCTTGTCCCTCCGTGTTCCTTAGCCAAAACAGATGAAAATGTTTCGTTTAATCGCATATCTGGACAACTGATAAAGTCAATAATATGATTACCAATTTGTTTATTGACTCCTGGACTTGTTATTTGGCAGACAAATTTGTTATATATTTTAATTCTAGCATCCGAATTTAACCATGTTAAGCAATCAGTTCCAACTGTTTTATCATTATCCACAATTACATTGCAATTCTCTTTGTACTCTCCTTGGTAACCGAAGTTACAATTATTCGTTAAAAATTGACACATTTCTATTTTGTTAAATATTCCCGCAAAATCTTGTGTTATGTCCAAATCTAAAAGATTATAGTCGTCCACTGCAAGTTGATTTAAAATGTTTGGCAATCTTTCCAGCAGAGTCTCCACCTTAACGTCCGTTAGTTCCACTTTATACGGAATACATATTGGATTTATATATTTTTTATTAATATTTTCCATTTCTTCCTTTCCAATAATTTCTTTAACTCCTTTTTGCCATTTTATTTTCACTTTGCAAAAGAAAAGGTAGTTTTGCTTTTACTGCATGTCTTGTAGAAATAAATTTAGAAAATTTTCCTCCTAAGTAACTATCAAAAGCACCACATATTTCTTCTTTCACAATAAAACTGTTTTCCTTTAGCACTCGTTCTTCACAATTCCGAATATCACTTATTTTCACAAGCATTATATTGTCGCAAAAAGGTTCTGTAATTGGCGTTAGTAGTTTTAAATTGCTGTCTGACAACAGCTCTTCTCCTTCTGTATAATTTATATTCCCGACATCGGTAATCAGATTGTTGTTATCCAAATTTTCCAACAATAACCATAATCCAAACCTCTCGTCAGTTGGTGTTAATTTATTTCCGAACAATTGAGAAATATTATACATTTTGGAGGAGCTCATCTTCACATTTTCAGCTACTTTTAACAACTAAATAAAAACACCAAAATATTTTACTTTATATATTTACAATAGTCAAAGCCGAATATTAGCGACAAAAAACGAAAACAGTCGAAGTAAAACTAGTGACTTTGAAAAAGTAGCCGAAACGTGGTAGCTGAAAGCAAGGCGACCCCCTTTTTTTACCTATATGAAAGTTTGATGGCTGCAGCAGAAGCAATCAAAAGTAAATTCGGTTCTTTAAGAAGACTCACATAATATTCTACAATCTGTGAATGACGAAGACAATCGATCTAACGAACAAATGCATTTACCATCGCCTGATAACTACAAAGAAACAAGTTTTACTCCAAAAATGGCTGGTCTCTTGCAAACTGCACTAGATATTTTAATGATCATAGAGCTTCAGAACGCATGCGCAAAGGACGACGCACAAGTAGATAAAAATTCAGAAGAAAAGGAACAACCTTCAACATCTAATTCAATAAGTGGGGAAGCTAAACGTCTGAAGTATGATGAAAACGCTAACCTTCATAATGATCCTTCGAAACCTGTTGATGAAGAAGAATATTTTGATGATCCTAATCATTTAGTCGATGAACTAAGAAGTTTAGCGACTCAGATCCAAATTGGAGAAGTAATGGTTAATACTATGCGCAATTTAAATGAATGGAGTTATACTATAAATCCAAGCTTTGCAAATTATATCGAAAATGAGAAAAAACGAAGCCATTTTAATAATTTAAAGAAAAGTGACATTGGGAGGCGAATTATCTCAATTACTATGGAAATGGAAAAAAATGATATTACTGATATTACATGATATTATTAAAATATATATCAAGTGATGACGAAGACAGCGATGTAAAAATATCTACTAGCGACAACGAAGCTATTGCGAGCGAAGGAGAAGCTGACGATGACGAGAATACAGTGGCCTACGATGGTGATGAAAAAATTGAGGGTAAAGGGTTATACTTACGACCCTATTGGAGGCGTTAAAATAAACTCTTAACATTTTATGAGTTGTAAACTAAAACAATAGTGTAACTTTTCCAACAGCTGTATATTAAAGTTAATTATTCAATAAAATATTTTAAAATTATGTCAGTGTTATTATTTCTTACATACCACAGTCTTTAAACAATTTTAGTAATTCGTTAAAAAAAAGATTGTCGAAGTGACTATTCGTACAAGAAACTATGTAATGTGTATTTTTTGAACTATTCAAAATGGTGTTACTTAAATATGTTTAGGAAATTCTTACATTTTGGGTCACACTGAGATAAATATTGGTAGCTAGCATTGTTGTCTAATAGTGAACATAATTATTGGTTAAAACACACAAAATGTGTTTAAGAAATTCAAACATGAAAATAACGAATGGAGAGGGGTTTTATTACATCAGCCAGATGATACAGATATAATTAAAACGGTATATAACCGCACAGTGATTGAAAAATTATCAAGCTGAGGTGTCTGAGATTCGAACCCGGGTACCTCGAATTATATATCTGTATTGTTCGGATGGTGTAATAAAACCCCTCCCCATTTGTCATTTTCATACAGACGTTTAATATTTTTATTAAAATATTACGTGTATATTTAGTGTGCCGCTTTCATTCATTGTTCAAATTTACCCAATATATGTAATGTTCTTACGTGCCACTGAATATAGGCAATCAAACTGCATTGTCCTATTGATATTCTAACACAACAGAACATATGTGTAAACTATGTAATTCTTACCAATAAGTATTTACCCATATTATTGATTTGTTAATTTGAAGTATCGTTGAAAAATAATGATCTAAAACTATTGAGCAGGAAAGGATTAATTAATTGAATACAACTTAATCCCGAAAAAATATTCCTATGGTTTTAGTGTCTACAGGAGGCTTTGAGTCGTTCTATAAAAACGATGACAGTTATTTACTTTCCACCCTGTATACGTATTTATTCTTAAAGTATTAGCTTACATAAGAGAATGTGTGTTTTTTTTTTTTGCATTAACACATTATTTTCAATTCGCTGTTTAGAAATATTTATATATTAATAATATGTTTTAGTGTAGAATGCTCCAAAACCAAAGTTCCCAAATATTTGGTTTAAAACATTCTACATTACTGTACTATACCAAAAAACGAAAAAAAAGTATTGTAACTTTTTAAATTTATTTACAAAACTAAACTACAAATAGTTTAAAAGCAGACATGGGTAATGCATAGAAAAGAGTTAAAAATTTCACAGTCCAAATTACAATTTTCATCAAATGGGTAAAGATGGGTATTGTTTAAATTGTTTAAAACTATCGATCTTCGATTTTTTATTTAATAGTTTCGAACTGTATGAACGCTTTTATTTAGGAGTAGAAAGGTTAACACAACATTAATTGTTTTATTTAATACTAAAAAGTGTTTCTTAACATAACTATCTAGAAAACCAGAATTTTCATTTTCACATCAATTTTAGCGCTTAGTTTATAAAAAACATGCTTGTTATCATTTTTAATAAAATTATTATATAGCGCATTGTCGATGATCAAATATTTTACGTTAAATGAGTAGGTTCTTATATATATCACATGATATCGCGTCACTGACCATATAGTAAAGTAGTCGTATCATGCGATATCAAACTTACGAGTATATATGGTGTACCATAATTGTAAGCGGATTTTTTATATATGCATCAAGTTTAAGGTATAATATTAAAAATTAGTTTGATTTCTTTTTTAGGGATGGGTGTAAATCAAAAGATCGTTTTTTTTAAATTTTTTTTTTTAAATAAGTATAGTTTAAAAAAAATAGGTACACAATGATCACTTTTTAACATGTAAACAATAATAAGATTTTTTTAATTTACAAATTTCAAGAAGATCCAACGTTTTACATTGCGATTTTAAGAAGATCCAATGTTTTGAATTGCAATTTATGAGTTGGTCCGATTGGTTCATCATTTATGATACCCACTTGTGGACTGTTTTACAGCCACGCCAGCATCTGCTCATTTAAATTGTCGAATCTCGCCGGTAAGGAAATGTATCCAATTTTTAATTCCAATATTGTCTTCATTCTCGATGAATCAAATTTTGATGGCAATTGTCTCGCGCTTATAGTTTTATATATTTTTCCAATTTCCATATCAGAAAGTTTAATCCACGTTTAACAGCGCCGAGATGGTTCAATTCGCCCATGGAATTTCCCACCATTTTTTGAATTAAATCTCTGTTTCCAGCGGTAATGGATTCCATTGTTGACAATAATTAGTTTTTAACACAATAATTGAACATAATTTTTTTACAACAATAAGATTTAATCTCTTTCACTATAGTTTCGAACAAAATTGTAATTGACAAGTTATGCTATGGTCTTTTACAGCAGAAAAATAGTCTCATGACGTCAGTTATCACACTTTATGTAGCCATGCAGTTTAAAACCTATTGCTTCACTTTTGCATATTAGAGAGAAAGCTTCGCTATTAATATCAGTATACATTCTAATGACGCCAGCTGATAATTTTACGAGTTTAAACCTGTTTCGAGATAAAAATATGATAAAATTATGAATCAAGGTACAGAGTTCTTGGTGGTTTAGACTCGCAACGCCATCATTTAACTATCAAAAAGGATTTTCGGCGCCATCTATTGACAATTTTTTAAACTTACGCACAGGGATCGCTAGTAGTCAGACTACGAGCGCCATCTAGTAGTGAAAACTTGGAATTTATAGAATTCAAAGGTCTCTGCGCCATCTCTTACGGAAATTTTCAAACTAACACACAGGCATCGCTAGTATTCAGACTATCAGCGACATTTAGTAGTGAAAACTTGGAATTTACAGAGCTCAAAGGTGGCTGCGCCATCTACTAGAGAAATTTTGAATTCTTAGGTTCGGTTAGGTTAAAAAAAATTTTGTTAGGTTAGGTTAGGTTAGGTTTGGTTAAGTTAGGTTAGATTTGGTTGAGTTAGGTTAGACAAAATTTCGTTCGGTTCCGTTAGGTTAGATCAAGTTCCGTTGGGTTCCGTTAGATTAGAAAAAATTTTCGTTCACATTACTCTACCCAGCGCCGGAGGTTTCTAGAACCGCCCCGATTGACCTACCTCCTCCCGAGGTCGCTCAAAAAATCGGGTGGAGGGGAGAAGGGCTTAAAACTCTCCAATTTCTACTAGTCATTGTTCCTAATTCTTTCGAATTTTGAGAATTTTTTTAATTACCGATTTACTTTTTATTTATGAATCTAAGGCTAGATAACGGTGATGCCATAAGGGGAAACTCCAATACCAAATATCTTGGGATATATAAAAACGAGAAGGGCACACAAGATCTTGAATTACAGTCCCGAATTATGTAAAAAAAGCGATAGATGCCTTAGATACCATCCTGTGGAGTAATAATATATCACCAGGAATTGAAAACTTCAAATATACAATTCAATTATAAAAAGCATACTAACATATGTTTCAGAGGTCTGGCAAGTGACGGAAGGTACTAACAACAAGCTTATGGTGACCGAAAGGGACTTTCTTAGACGAGCGGCAAAAGTAATCGGACGTGACATGGTTCGGAACCCAAGAATAAGAGAACTAATGGGGATAGCAAAGGAGAAAAGTATCAGAAACAAAACAGTTGATTTAGTACGGGCATGTGCAAAAATTGGAGGAACATCATTTACCTAATTTAATATCCTAATGGACACCTACAGAAAGCCGCAAGAGGGGCCGACCACCAAAAAGTTGGAGTGTGGGGGTCGAAAGGCAAAGACACATCACGTTCATGTTCAAATTTGTAAGTCAAAACTAAAAGTTAGTAACTCCTGAGAGATGTGCCTGTATTCGTCATTTACGTCTCTCCTCTTAATTGTTGTTTTCATGTTTTTGTACATTACATTCTATAATTCTTTGCCAATTACCATACCTCCACTTATGAAAGATTCCATTGTTTCTTTTACATCTGGAAAGGCCGATATATATTATTTGGAATTTATTAGACTTCCGGTTTAATCAATTTTTATATATACGTATACAACTCCGCTTGATTAAATTTACTTTGTCAAATGCTGGTTATTATACAGGAAACTGAAAGAAATATTTTGAATTATTTTAATTTTAATTCCGTTAGTATTATTCTTTGTTGCAAAAATTAAGTGATTGTTAGTACCTGAATCACAAGAGGAGCCAGCAATTGAGAATAATGTCACATCTCACATTCTTTGAAGTGATATTAATCTACTCATTTTCAGTCAAAGAGAAAATCAGAGTATAAAAATTCACAAATGCTTGATTGTTGGTTGCAATTTAAAGCAATTACCTCCAAATGTAACCGTAAATTTCAAAGAATTTTAAAAAGAGATAAAATGGAATTATAATATGTATTACATCGTTAAGAACTGTATCCATACTCTACCGTTAATTATATACTGTATAATATAATGTATGTACATAAATACACATACCTATATCGTAAAAACATTGAACGATTCTAAATACAAATGTAACTACGCATAATTGCACTAGATAGAAAAAGAAAACCGTTGTTGAATCTAAATATGACGAGAAATCTAATCATTTTATTAAACGTATCTGTGTTTATATACAGTGTAATTGTACAACAATAAATGCCGAGACACAAAAACCATCTTCATTTCAACACACTTTTATATTAAAATCAAGTATAAAATATTTATTTAATTTTTTTTATTCAACTGTTGCGTTATTAACGTCATACCGGTGACAATTGTTTGGTACATAGTGTTACTTTGTTTTATATTTCGTTTTTTCAAAATAAAACAATTGAAATACTACATGCACTCACATCAACTGACAGTTAAACAATTTTTGATAAATAATAACAGCACTGTCGGACGAGAATAACAATATATAAATTATAAAATAAATAATATCATTATCTTTTATTAACACACGGTTAAATAATATACAATTATGATTAGTGTTTGTTGCTTAACAATTTGGCGCATGTGCGTTTTTTAAATTGAAAAATAAATTCAAACAAGTTTTAAGTCATTCTTAACTTTTTAATATCAGTTCGTGTTCATATATCATTTTTATTGGTCTACATAAAAAATTCAATAATGATTGTTTTAAAAGTATCATTAAAATTAAAGAAAATGGACTGATTATGATTGTGTGAAGCTTAGTATTTTTTGTTTCGAATATTGCAAAGTTTACAAATATTGTTCGGTTAAATTCTAGTGTTCAGTGCTTTCTTTTGTAAATTCCCTCAATGTGTGTGCTGTGTATCAGTGTCGAATTTTTTTGTGTGTCCGTTTAATTATTTTTGTTTTATAAATATTAGTAAATAGTGAATATCGTAGGTGGTTAATTAACGATTTTTTTTTTATAAAGGTAAATTGAATACGCAACACGTTATGCGACAAAATTTAATTAAGTCATAATAATTTCTTGTTAAAATATTGATATTTGTTATTTTAAGGTGATAGTCAAGGTATGTTAGTTTGTGAAAACATAATCACGTGCGCGGCACTTGATTATATAATTATTGTCCAAACGAAAACAGTTTAAAGACGCGTCAAAATATTTGTAAAACAAAGATGATATTTTACGAGAATTGTACTAGAAATTTTTGGTTATTTTTACAATTTTATGTAAATTTTCAACTGAAATTTAAATATTTATGGTATTGATTGATTTATTCCCATTAAAAAGTGAATCCAGTAAATAAAACTTTGAACATTTGACATTTTTAGGCAATCATTCAATTAATTACCGGGATAAATATTTTGAATAATTCAAATAACTTTTATTGCATTAGTGATCTCGTTGATCTGTTTGTTTCTGAACTGTTTTATTTGTTTGCAATCAATGAATGAAAACTAGAATGTTTAGAAAGGTTTCCTAGGTACTTACGTGTGTATGTACCAAGGTTAGTGAACGTAAAGATGATATGCTAGATTTTTTCTTTTTTGTAAATTTAAATTAAGATGGTAGAGCAATATGACGACAAAGGATAAATGAATATGAATGTAAAATTAATATTTCGAAATTGATAATTTTTTTTCCATTATTTTGTTTATAGTTTAATTAATTGTTGTCTGATCTGAGGGTATGCTATGGTATGAGGTTATGTATTAACTTTTCAAATAACATTTTTACAGGTTTAATGGAATTGAATTTTTTAAAATATTTCATTATGAAGATATAACAGATATGATACCTAGACATAATGATATTTTAAATAAGATGAAATTTTACAAATGTTTTAAATGTACGGTAATTTTAATTATTTTTTAATATAAGTTTACATAAGAGCCTAAATTAGTAGCTTTATGACCAGTGCCAGATTAGCCGTATAGTCGGAGTAGTAAACGCTACGGGTCCAACGTTTTTGAGCGTCCAGATATAAAAAACGTGGCCAAATGTAATGTTTGTATAAATAGTAAATAAATAGTAAACATTAAATTGTTGGCTAACAAGTAACAGGAATGTTAGCTAACAATTCGTCAGCTGAGTATTGGTTTGTTCCAAGTCCACTTTTTAAAAATTTTTTCTAGTTGGTTGTTTTGATAGTTTCTGGCATTGAGGAAGTCGAAACCACAATCAGAAAAAAAATTTTTAAAAATGGACTTGGTACAAACCAGTACTCAGCTGTCGAATTGTTAGCGAACAATGTTCCTGAATATTTGTTAGCTGTTGAGTTAGTTAACACGAATATGGGTACACAATTGAAATTTAAATATTTTTATAACATTTGTTATTTTATTGTTGTTACATATTTTTTATTCATTATTAGTGTAAAAAATTTTTAGTTATATTTAGTTCAAGTAGTGATGATGACGTTATAGTACCTAACTACTTATTGTAAGTGTAATTTTGGATACCAATAAAAATAAGCAAATGAAGCGTCAGTGGTAGGTACAAATTATTTTGTAACAACGTTGCCGCTAACAGTTACTTAATAATTTGTAAATGGAAAATTCAAGTGTACTCAGAAACTTCTACAGAATATCTAAAATAGATTTTTAAATACTATTTAACATCAATAGACCGCGAAATATCAAAAATTAATAAATAAAAATAAGGTAAATGTACCAATACCGGAACGACGAAGGGCATGTGACTGGTTTTGACTCTTTAAAAATATTCAAGTAGTATATAAATTAAGATATTTAGCTTTATCATATGGAATAGACATTCAGCAATGCAATCGTATGCAAATCAACTGTTTTTTTTTTTGTTTTTTTTTTTTTTTGTTTTTTTTTTTTTTTTTTTTTTTTTTTTTTAAATTTAATATAAATTAAAAACGTTTTTCCAAAAAGTGTAAATGTCCCAGTAACGGAACAGTTGAAAAGCCTTGTCCCAGTACCGGAATATGGTTAATCCAATATCGGAACAGTAAATAAAATGAGTTTCGCTGTAGAGATAAAATGAGTGTATTTACCGTAAACTTAATGAATTAAATAAATAACTAACTAATTAAGATAGTAAATCATAATGGAATACTGATAATAAATAACTGGGCTCACAACAATTACATAGTAAACAATTTAAATAAAGGTAAATTTTATATTATTTTATAGTCCGACAGTACTGAAGGTAACATAAACAATAAAATAATTTAGCGATTCTACAACACCACAAGTAGGAAATAATAACAAAATGGTCCATATTCATTTGGTTACACACTAAAATAATAAAAGAAAATAGTCGAACAATTCGGCAATTTGATAACACTCTGAAATAATTTGTATTAATGATAAAAAAATGAAATGCACTTGATATTTTTATTTTCAAATTATTGTATACTAGCTGCTACCCGCGGCTTCGCAAGCGTTTCATAATTTGCTAAAGGTAATCTCTTTTAAGTTGTTTGCTAAAATATTTTGCCCTACTTTCTTATCATAAGCTGAAGTGATAGCTTTATTTATTGGTAAGCTCACTCATCAATCCTCTTTATTTTTAATTTCTCCCTTTGGCTAGTTATCTAGGAGCAATTGAAAATTTTCAAAAACTAATTGGTCATTTATTCAAGCATATTACATAGACTAAAAATCTAAAGTAAGCCTATTAAGAAGGTGTCAACGAATTTGGTATAGAAGTAAAAAAAGTATGTTGATTTAAAATACTCAAATTTTATTTGTTATTAAAATATCTAATATTTTATAGACTTTACTCTAAATAAGTATCCTCCCTATTCCTATTGGAAAATTTAAATCCCTACGCCTACATCCCCTATAAGCATTATATCTGAACATTTCCTAAACTAACTGACCAATTGTTGGAAACGCTAGAATAGTAGGCGTTAAAATTGTAAACTTTGACCACTCCCCCACTTTTTGCGTTTATTCCCTATTTTACTCTTTACAGGATAATTTTCAAAAAATGTTGAAACATGTATTCATTAATTTATTTTTGAGCTCCTTTGAATATGCCCTCCAGTTTCATTCGTGTAAAATTATCCTAACTGTGAGTAAAGCTACTTTAAATCAGTTATTCCGAAACAAATCGGGCAAATTTAATTTCAAATCAATTCGTTAAAATGCCTCGCTTCACTCGCCAACCAGTTTAAAATTCTATAAAAGGTTAATTCCATGTAATGCTTCGCTCCGCTCGCCAAACGACTCGAAAGTAACCATATTAATATATCCAGTTTTCACACTTTGAGATCTTTCCATAGATTCCTATATTGATGGTTTTAAAATTAATCCAGGATCCAATAACCCTGGCGGATTTTTTAAAATTGCGTTCAGTTCCTCCGTAATTAAACTTTACTAATATACTTTTCTAAAGTGAAATTTTAGTGAAAAAGTTTTGAAGTTAAGATTTAAATTTTTAAATATTATTTTTATCGTAACCTAGATCTTTTGTTTTTCTTTCTTTTGTTTCCGTTTATTGTTAAATTAGTATTTTTGATATATCAATTTTTGTCTTGAATATATCAATCCCCCTAAAGAATATTGTGATTATTTTGACTGAGGATGTTGTCGATGTTGAGATGATGAAGCGTCTAAGGAATAAATTTATAATGTTTCACCGAAATCTGTCCCGTGGTCTTTGTGTCAGCCGTGCCCATAGAAAACCTAACTGATAATTTTATTATATAAATTTTATGTAACTTCCAAAATATCAGTTTTAGATATTAAGATATCTTATAGTAATAGATAGACATAATTATGATAAAAAATACAGATGATTCATTTGAAAAAAAAGATTTGCAAAATAAACAAAAAATATTTAAAAAAATGCTTTATGTGACCACCCTGTATCAACTCAAAAAGCCGAAATGTCACTATCACATAGAATATTAGTAACAATTTCCAGCGAATTCGAATCTGCTGTCAAAAACACTTCAAATAACAAATTTGTGTCAACTTTCGGTATAACCGGAAGTGGCAGTAAGTTAAAAATATTTTAAATCTTCATAATCGAAAACTTCTATAACCAAATTTTCAAAAATCTAATTTATTTGGAAAACCGTGAATTTTTAATGAAGATTCTATTTGAATTACCCGGTACATAGCCATTTGGGAGATTAGATTAAAACGTTGCTAAGATTGATCGGGAGGTTAATATCTATATTTCCTGTAAATTTCAACTCAATAACTTTAATTGTTTTTGAGTTAAATCGGTTCGTAGAAACAGACAGACAGACAGACAGACGGACAAAATTTTTTTTAAAGTTATATTTAATATATATGTCGAATTTGCTAACTGAAAAACATGCTAATACTTAAAAATTCGAAAATCACAGACAGACCCTTCTATTATATTTATAGGTATTGATTCAATAAAAAGTACTAATTTTAAGTTAACAAAAAAAAAAAAACAAATGATTAGAGGTTACAATTGACCATACTGTTTAAGAAAAAAAATTCTATCTCTGAAATTTACTTTTCTACTCCTGTTGAAGAACACACTCATTACGTATCCGTTAATTGTTGAGAAAGTTAGGCATTATTCAAAGGCGTGGTGGAATTTTCATTGCTCACTACCTTTTTGACCAATGAAATCACTGTATTAACCATTATTTAATGGGCTGGCTTTTGTTTTGTGTATAATATACGTATCAATTTTTAATTTCAAATATGTTGCGTAGTAACATTTAAGTAAACAAAGTAGCTTGTATTTTGTTTTCATCGTTTGTACATATATAAACATTTAATGAAATTAGAGATAGATTAAAAATTGTATTCTTTTGATTTAAAAATATTCAATTTTATTTAAATCAAAAAAAAAAAAAAAAAAACGTCGTAGAAAAAATATCGGACTCTACTCGCTTGCAATGGCTATTACTCACTGAGATGCATTACGACACTCGCCTCGCAAGCTCGGCTCGTGTCGCAATTTCATCTTCGTGAGTAATAGCTATCATTACCAGCTTGCTGAATAATATAGGTACTATTACATTATTGAAATTGAAGTTTATACATGTTTTATGCATTTTTTAAAAGAAAAGTACTTACTGCATTAAATATTAATTAACAAAACGGTTTTATTATTGCACTTGATTTGCTCACTCATAATAGTACACCTTAAATGTCAATAAAGAAAACCAATATGGCTGACTGTTACGATCAGTTCCGATACTGGCCACTGGCTTATTTTGGGTGTACAAATAGAAGAACAAGATAATTAGGATAATAATATAATTTTTCTGGTATTATCAATAAAATTTGTCAAATTCTAAATGTTTCTATAAACAAAAAAAAAAAAAAAAAAAATAATTTTAATCGAAAAGTCCCTTTATTCGGTTTGTACAAGCTTAAGACCATTGACTGATTTCTTAGCAAAACCATTAAGAGATTTGGATAAGCCATGGGTCTAAGCGCATTGCTACAATTTATATTTTTTTTTATATTTCCAGAATATTTTGAAATTTTATTAATGATTTATCTTATGAATGAAAGATTGAGGTTTAAAATGAAAAAAAATGACTGAATTTCATTGCGTACGAAATAAAATATAATACAATAAATATCAAATCGTTCCGGTATTGGTACATTTACCTTATAAATAAATAAATACAAATTGTAGCAAATACAAATTATACAAATACATAAAAAATTAAGAATAAACTTTTTCAAATACAGAAAAAATATTTTGTTTCCTTAAAAAAATTTTCCCTAACACTCAGCTCTTTGAGGTTTACCGCTCGTCGATAGGTAACATAATATGCTAAATAACATTGTTTGTACCAAAAATATTAATTAAAAGTTTTAAATAATATAATATTGTTTTTAATCTAATCCCAAATGTGTTGGACCTTTTTCAAGGAAATTGTGATATTCATTTCTCAATCTCCTTGAAAAAGGCCCAATACAGTTGGAATTAGGTTAAAAACATTTTTTAAACTCTTAAGTTATTAAACCAAAAAAAAAAAAAAAAAAAAAAAACAAAAATTTTAATTATTTAAAAATATTAGTACAACCGAAATCAAACGAACAAGTTAGCGAACAATGTTAGCAAGATCTGTGATTAGTTAACAATGTTCGTCTCAGTGTGTACCAGTGAATACTAATTTATTCACTTTATCAATTATGAACTAAGCTACAAACCTTCTTTTTCGACACCAAAGTGTTTAAAAAATAAGCAACTAATTGACGAGACAAAATAGTCTCAATAACCTCTCTTTTATAAATATTAAATGTGACTTACTCAGAGAAACAGATTTTAATACCGTTATCTCTGCATAAAAAATGGAGAAAGGCTTACTTGTAAGGTGATGTTTATTTTATTTCGCGAATCAAATTATAAACGTCTTGAAAATATTTGATACAGGCCTCGCGCTGGCTTAATCCGGTACTGGCAGAAATCCAATTCAGTACCTTACCTAATTAAGTTAATACGAATTTTAAGTAATTTTCCAACATTTGAAATAATAAAATTGTTATACAATTAAATGTAATTAATTTGTACGATAAAAAATATTTGCAACACTTTTGGCCTCTAAATTTGCAATAAAAAAAAATAATTATTTCATTCATCCAGATCATTGATCGCTTTATATATTTTAACTACAATAAAGTTATACTCTAAGAATTGAACCTACATCGTTAACGAAAAAAGCCTTTTCAGTAATTATAACCACGATATTATTATGTAGATATAATATGAAAAAAACTATGATAAAAATAGCTGCCAGACTTAATACTTGGAACCTGATCCGACAGCGGAGAGAATCTAATTTTTGGTACAATTATTTGTTTTCTTATTTTGCTTGTAGAAATCAAACTTATTTAGTTTTAATTGTTCTTGCTAACGATTTTTGTCATGAATGGGCTTTTTGCATAATACTTAAACAATTGTAAATTTATGTCTAAGTTTCCAATATTCTTTTTGTTGTTGATTTGGAAAAAATAGGAGGTGATTGTTTATCTATAATTTTACATGCGATTTGTATTGAAATATCCGGCATTTATTTTATACTTTAATAGGTTAGATTTGTGATAATTTACTATTTAATTTCTCTACGTGAGCACTTCAATTTGTTCTTAACAAATTCAAATTATATATTAGCAAACTTTTTTCCGGTTAATATAAAATGTGTGATCAATTACCACGATAAGAAAATACACTTATTAAAGTGCACGAAATACTATTTGTTAATCTTATTAACTACATACAATATATATATATATATATATATATATATATATATATATATATATATATATATATATATATATATATATATATATAATTACTCTTTTTTGTATATTTTTTATATGATTATTCGAAACTGTGCGTGCAAATATAGTGTAAAATTAAACTATCACTCGTGATTACAGGAATGATATTAATTTCAGCGCTTACGGCAATATTGTTTGAGAAAGTTTGCCAAGAAAATTTTCAAATAAATATTCAAATTCGTTATGGCAATCCCCAAAGAACATGATAACTGGTTCCGTGTTCTTTGAAACTGTGTTGTTCCAGATTACAAAAAACACAAATCTGTCTCAAGTGTGAAATTAAAAAAAAAAAAAAAAATTTCAAAAGAATTACTCGAAAATCGAGTAGTTTGAAACCGTGTTTTTCGGGGGTTACCTGTATATAACGATTATCAGTTTTCTAAATTGCATTTACCTATATTTTTTAATATGAAATGTCGTTTTCGGATTACTTGGCCGACCAGTAATTCAAATAAATTTTGACACTTTCTTAAACACTACAAAAAATTTTTAGAGAAATTATTTCATTTTAAACAGAATTCTTGTTGGCTGGACCATTTCCGGCATTAACTGGAATAATATTAGGTCTTGTAACATGAAATGTCGTTCCCCGACCACTTGGTCTACCAATATTGACATTCAGAATTGATATTCACAAAAAGCTGATATTTAGAGAAATATTTAAAAGCAATATTCTTGTATATTGAATGGGATTCTTGTAGTTTGGAATCAATTCGGCCGTTAATTGGAATGACATTTAGTCGTGTAATATGAAATATTCATTTCCGGTCACTTGGTCTACCATGTAATTCAGATAAATATCGACACATTTTTAAGCATTAAAGAAATGTTTACAAGCAATTCTTTAATTTTAAATAGAATTCATTTGGTTTGGAATTATTTCCGCCACTAGTTGGAATAAAATTTAATCATGTAATATGAAATGTCATTTTTCGACCACTTGGCTGATCATGTAATTCAGATAAATATTGACACTTTTTTAAGCACTTTTATAAATACAAAAAATGTTGTTCTCTGTTGTACTAGACGTGTGATGTCATGGCCCGTAAATAAAAAAGTCGGTTCCAAAACATGCGATTTTTATTGCTGAAAACCTTTTCTTAAACATTTTCATAATCTATTGTAATTCACACATCTTTCTGCGGACCGGTAAGGTACTTTCGCGGCCAGATATCGGTACGCGGACCAGCGGTTGAGAAACACTGGCCTATTGTATTATTTCTGTAAATATTATCTTACCTGTTATCTAAAATTTTATCTAGATAACGGTTAATTAATAATCTGTTATCTAGATCATAAAATTCGATATTTTGCCCAACACTGATTATTACATTTTATTATGCAATACTACGAACGTTATTGATTATGATTTAAATGCTAAAGTTTTATGCTCTTGAATCGGAACTAATAGTCAATTGCATCCTGAACTAGACAAAAATCATTCTCACGACTAGCATCACAATTATTTATTATTGCTATTATTTAATATGTTTGTATCAATCACTTTTATATGCAGTTCATCGTTATTAACTCCTTTCCATTAAACTAGTCAGGGTCATGTGTATCCCGTTAATATGTACCGGAATTATTTCTGTCTTTCCGTACACGACTGTATATTAATTTACTATTTTCAAAACGTATAAATATTGTCGCATTTATTGTCACTTTTGTCATCGTAAAAGATGCTACATCAGGCATAGCCAACTATTTTTGCCCCGGGGCCGGAATGAAAAAAAATGTATTCATGGGCCGGACGGAATATTAAAATTAAAAAATATTAAGCAAAAATATTCAGAAGATGACTAATTGATTAGTTGAAACATGTTAGGATTTTTCTGAATTGAAATTGATTTTGATACCTAGTTTTCGAAAAATTCCTAACATATATAAACATATTATTTATATTATATATATACACTTAGAATTTGCAAATGAAAGTCATCATTGCTGTTTTAATTATTTGATATGTTTTGATTATAAAATTTTTAATCAGGGCCGTGGAGAGAAATGGTGGGCCCCAGGAATAAAGCACATCTCTTAAAAATTTCTCCCCGAAAAGTCATGTCATGAGCAAAGAAAAAACACTTCTATTTTTTCCGGGCCCCTACCGGTCGCTACGGGTCCTGTCTTTCAGCCCGGGCCCGTGGGCTACAACCCCGGCTACCCTACCCTCTCGTCGGACCTGTTTTTAATTATAACCAGTGGTTAAGTTTTTTAATGGCTCAATCGGCATTTTTGACTGAAACAAAGGCAGTTGAGTTAAGCGAGACACTAGAATGTAGTCTCAAATTGTGGAACACACAAAAAAATCTACAATTCTACAGGGATAGAGTTAAAAAATAATCGGCTATTATGACAGTAACAAACCATTTCGATGTCACTACAGCCTGAATAAACTACAAGGTACACAATTTTATAATACTATCTGTCGAAATGGCTGTCAAACTGGGACAGTGTTAGTGTCGCGTGAAATGTCTGACACCGCTCTATTCTCCGTATGTGACATTACCGTGTAAATAACCGAAAATATTTGCTAGAAAAGTCTAGCAACGCTTCTAATCACCTTCCCTAGACTACAAATTTACTTGTACCTCTAAACACTACATACAATAATGCTAGACTCATCTAGATAAAAGTGTCGTCATTTTGGTGTCTCTTGTACCCTTAGCCTAACACTATAATTTTTGTGAATGTCACTAATTTTCTATTTATTTTTAAAATTTGTTCTTGTGTCATTAATATGTCAGAAAAAGTCTAATTAATAGTATACAGTCGAATGCCCCTTATAAGACTAGTCTAGGGGATCGGACATAGGGGAAATTTTTCTCGGAATTTGAATGTCCCCATTACCGCGCACTTAATTTTGTCGCTCGACTACTTATAAAACTATTTCATTTTAGCATTACAAACGTTTTATTTACGCGCATAGTCTTATAAGGAGTGGTCTGGCACAAAATGCAAAATAGTGATTAAGTGGTGGAAGTTGTTTCGACTCAGCAACTGCTAATTGAGGGGACTAGTCTTATAAGGGGCAGCCTTATAACGGGTATAATATTTTATTTATTATATATTATAATATTATACACGCTGTATGATACTTTATTTATTTATTTATTTATTTATTTATTTATTTTGCACTAAACAATATACAATGTCTTTCTATTTAATAAAAGTACAAAAATATTTTTTTTATTTAATTATATTCCGAATGTAGGAATAAAAATTTTTTACACAAAGTTCAAGGCATTCAAATAAATTTTTTTTAATCATTTTAAGTACATAACATAGGTATATTCATAAAAATAAACAATTATTTTTATAATAACGTCAATCCGCAAATTTAAATATGTAAATCATTAAATTTTAAATGTTTTAATGTTTGATTACGCAGGTACCTCTATACACCTAAGTGAGTTAATTATGCCAGAAATGAAACTTTGTGTTAATTTAATTTATAGATAAATACTAAAAGCAAAATCGATAGATCGATTAAAAAAAAAAAATAGTAAAAGAATCGTGAAAAATCGTAGATTAATTATTATTATAAAATTCAAAAAAATCACTACTACAGACTCAAAGGCAAATCGAAATATATTTAAACCAAAAGTGTTTTATTTCACTCATCAAAAGTCATTCGCTAATGCAGATATTTATTTTAGCGAATTTCCAGATTACAAAGTCAGCTATTTTTTTTTTTCTATGTCTGATTTTACCCATATGCATGACGGAATATGATTTGTATTACAAAAAAGTACTGTTCGGATTTGCCCCTATGTGTGGGGTACCCTATATAACCAAAAAAAAAAAAATGCAGTATCGATTTTGGTATTTTTATTACTATCCTATATGCTCATGATACTAAAGCATTTAAATTATTTTTTTAGGATTTTTTCGATTAACTCTAAACAATTTATTGCCAAAAAACTGAAAAAATCGTCCGGATTCGCCCCAACTGACGGTACTTTAGGCAAATGGTAGATATAGATAATATTCAAATTGAAGGACTTTTTTGAAAATAAAGAAAAACTAACAATTTATTGTAAAAGTTAATTTATTTAGGTCGCGATTAAAATTTAAGAAATTTAATGCAGTCTCTATAAATTTTGACTGTCTAGTTATAACTAGATATATTTTTTACATAGGGGAGACTGGCGGCACCTGAATTCCATTTTGGTTTACCGCTCAAAACTCATAAAATCTTCTTGCGTCATTAACTGCTTTAGTACCACCATATTTATATTCCAAAATTTTAGATAAAGAATTTAATATCTCTGTAAGTATAATTGCAAGTTTGGTACATTTTGCTTAATTTATTTACAATATTATGAACGCTCTTTACTATATAGCCTCCAGTTCTATGCTCTGGTCCGGTTACTATTTATGGCCTGGGGATCACGTGTCCCAGTCTCCCCTAATTATATCGTGTTTACATTCGTCATAGTAGATATTATGACGTTCGTGTGAGGTGATTTTGGATAAAAATTCATTAAATTGACCCGTCTTTCCTTGTTCGTATGTATATTATGAACTAATATTTATGATAATTAACTAGCGGAAATTCATGTAGCAAAGTCAGGATCAAATACCCATACGTAAACATAATGCAGGTGTGTTTATTTACGTCATACCCCCACTGTAATAATCAGTTTAACCTGTATATTATAGCATCTGTACATGAACATTATACATATATTTGAACTTATAAGCTAAATATTCATTTAAATTGTATATTTTGATCAAAAATTCTAAAAGTATGTAAAAACATGTGTTCTGTTATGTGTATTCACAACTAAATTAAGAAAACATTAACCAGCTAAAAAAAACTTTTTCTTGAGGTTTCATTTCAAAATCTCAGAGCACTTATAAAATTTTGTCATGATATCTTTGATATAATTTCTCGTATTGAAACGCGGGACGTAAAACTTTTAGAAGGAGCTCTGAAAATGATGTTGATCTAGTTTTTGCTATTTTTTATTTTAAATTCCGTCTATCAGACATTTAGTATCAAAATGGCACTTAATGTTTCCTCCACTCTGTAATTTTTTAACAGTTCCCCGAAAAATATCTGAAAAAAATATATGTAGATAGGTACCATCAGTTGGAGCGAACCGAGACAGTAGGGGCGAATCTAGACAGAGCTGCCTCTCGATATTTCTTCGTCAATGTTATGACCGTACAAGGTCATAGATCAATTTCTGTTACTGAATTTTGTCAGTTATGAGTTAGTCATCCAAGAAAAGCGGTGAACGTGACATCTTTGTATTTTGTTATTTTACAGGCGTACTGTTTATAATTTCTAAAAATAACGCGCGTTTTGAAATTTTATAAAGAAACTGCTGTACAAAAAAACAGTTATATATATATATATATATATATATATATATATATATATATATATATATATATATATATATATATAAATATATATAACTGTTTTTATATATATATATATATATATATATATATATATATATATATATATATATATATATATATATATAAAGTAGGGACTGGCAACAAAATGTTTGGCGTTTTTTTGACAATATATGTACCAAAAATGAAAGCTGTATTGTGCTTAATTTTTTTTTTTATAAATTGATTAACAAAAATTGTCTATAGGTGAGGCGAATTTATACACCATGGTGCGTCAGAATAAAAAGAAAGGGGGTACAAACTACATAAACTGTACTCTAGATAACATAAAATGGGCTCTTTTCGACAGAGGTGCAACAACCGGGGAGGTCCAAGGAGTCTGGACCCCCTAAAATTACCTGGAAATTTTCCTTCAATTTATTTTATTTATATTAATAAGTAAAATTTTTAGTGGTTTACTAATATTTTTTATTTGAAAACCAAATTTTCGGAGACGACATTTTATTACGACATTTTCCATTGTTATTGGAGAATTGCGTTATCAAAAAATTTGATAATTTAAATTTTTGTTAGACCCCCTGTAGATATGTAGTTGTTGCGCCCCTGCTTTCCGATATTAAAAATAAAAGAAAATCGCTCAGACAAGCTGCTGAATATTTCCATATTCCCAAATCGACCTTGCATGATAGACTCAAAGGCAAATCGAAATAAAATTCATTTAAATCCAAAATGTTTTATTCCACCCATTAAAAGCCATTCGCTGATGCAGCTACTTCGTTTAGCGAATTTTCAGATTGGAAATTCAGCTACTTTTATCTTTTTATGTCCGATTTTACCCATATTCGTGACTAAATGTGATTTATATTGCAAATAAAGCACTGTCTCGATTCGCCCCACACATAGGGGCGAATCTAGACACTATATAACCAAAAAATTTTGATATTTTTATTACTGCCCTCTATGCTCGTGATATTAAAGCATTTAAATAATTTTTTTAGAATTTATTAGATAAACTCTAAACAATTTATTGCCAAAAAACTGAAAAAATCGTCTACATTCGTCCCAACTGACGGTACTAGACAACAGCTATAGATACTTGACAATTTTTGGATATATAGACAACTAAATATTCATCAGTCAAATAGGAAAAATGATGTTGAGAAAGCAAATCCCGGTGAACGAAATTTTATATGAAGGTATGTTTCAGTATAGGAAAAGATTTTTAGGCCTCGATTGCAAAAATGGAATCATTAAAGTATCGGATAGTATGTACTACGCTCTAGTTTTTAACCGTGGATTCAAAAAATCTGAAAAAAATTAGGGGAGAGCGGGGCTATACCGTACAGCGAGACTAAATCGTACACCCATTTTTCGTGTCTAGATTTCAAGCTTGACGAGTCCAATCGGTGTCGCAACCTAGCGCCTAACCGCGGAAAATCACAGGATTGAGTTCGTTCCGCTGTGCGTATAAATGCCAATGTGACGGTGAAAAAACTTGTTTTTGTTATTTCTCTTATAATTTTGGGGCACTGCCAAATAAGAGTTGGGTGGAGAACCTTTACTTATAAGCTAATAGCTATTAGATCATAAGAAACTACTTCTCTTAAGCTCTCTTTTGATCACTAGTGATGACTAGTTAGGGGACGGAATTTGAGGTTAGCTTATGAAACTTCCACGAGGTACAGGATGGGGTTAAACCGTACAGAAGTGTGCGACTTAGCCCCAAATGGTTTAATATGGCAACATTTTAATAGATTGTAGTTGATGCAGGAAATACCATAAACATTATAGTTTTAGTACTGTCGAGTCTGCAGATAACTTTACTTGTGATTTATGTTTTTAAATGTATAAACCTTAAATAAAATACTTTCGTTCTATTGGCGACGCAAAGATTACGCGAGCGCTCCTGGTTTTTTAAATTAGAAGCTGTATCAAGTAAAAATTTTTGTATATGTTTAATTGTCGATAGAAAAATGTACTATACAAATTTTGCGCAGATTACTAGATTTTATATCGCCCAGTAATCGTATACGTGTATTTTTACTTGATGCTAGTTCTAATTTTACTACCAGAGGCGCGAGTGAGAATCTTTGCGTCGCCAATAAACTTTATCACTTTTTTTGATAAAAGTTAACCTAACACTTTTTATACTTTTGTAAGCTGAATTAAACATACCGATAATACAAGTTACGTTATGAAGTTTCATAGTTGAGTTGACAAAACAATAAGTAATAAAATGTGTTTTGTACAATAATTTATTGTATTACTGTTATTTACTTCCTTAATAAGATGATTTTTTTACTGCACGGTATAGCCCCTCCTATCGTACGGAATAGCCCCGACCCCCGGGGCTATTTCGTACAGAGACACTTTTTTTGTAATTTAATTTAAATATGTAAACAGTGGAATAAATCAAATTTCTTTGTGTGAAATCAATAGCCAATGGTCCATATTATATATTGCTTATTTTCTTATAATTTTATATTCGATATTAGCTGAGCAATAACAGATCGCCCTTAAGTGTACGGTATAGCCCCGCTCTCCCCTACAAAGAATAGTACTTTTACTAAAATTATTTCAGATAATCTAAGTCGATAACTTTAAGGGATATACATACAGTGCACAACACATCTATAATTTATGGAACATCTATATATTTATCTATTAAGCTGAGCGTCCACTAGGTCGGAAACGCGGCGCGGCGCAGTTCCGCTCTCGGAGATAAATACATTTGAATAAATGGAGGTGCGTCCACTAGGTCGACAGAGCGGCGCGGTACCGTCCCAGAGATCTTAATGATGTAAGAACCGCACCGCACCGCGCCGCGTTTCCGACCTAGTGGACGCACAGCATTACTGTCAGTTTACCGTAAGCTGAAATACATTTTCTACTTTTATTTCGAAAGTTGTGAGAAACTGACTATGGAACCCTGACTTAATGTGTCTTCAACACGCAAATGATCTTCAAATAAACAGTTTTTCTTTTTAAGTTATCCGAAATAAATTAATAATTTATTGTTTAATTTAATTGGACCTAACAGAAAATTTGATATTGGTATAGATTGCAATATAGGGTAGAGAGTGAAACATGTTAGAGAGCTTTTACCCTTTCCCACTTTTAAATGTAACTTTATTTATAGGAGGTGTTTCTATTCCTAGTTTCATTTATTTATCTCCTATCTGTGATATCAAGCTGAGTATTTTTACTGACATTTCAATCAAAGCGTTATATTGTCGGCGCGAGAACATAGATACATCAGTTAATTATAATGGGTAATTGGTTAATTATATAATAATAGAAATATTTTTAATGTCGGCGTGATTAAAAAGCTAAAAGTCGCAGTCTGTCGCGACTAGCTCCCAAGGAAAAATACAAAAGAATAGTACAGAGTTGTATCTACCTTACTTGTTTTACAATTTCAACTGAAATTATTTGACTTTTTTAAATTCTATAATGTCACAACTGTTGCAAATGAGGAAGTGATATTTTACATAATTTTTGTTGTCCGTATATTTCAAGTCACTAAAATATCTTCTGACATACGTTCATTGGAACTTTTTTGTGTATTCTGTGATGATTCGTCCCTGTCTTTTACAATAATTCTGTTTCTTATTGATAAAAAACAAATCATATTCATATATCATGGGAGTTAAAATCTTCATGGCTATTGACGTCATTACGTTAATTATTGCATTCAGTTATCGTTTATAAACATTCTTTAATAGATTCTCCGTAGTAGTCATTCACCTTATGCTTCATTATCTATAGACAGGCATCCGTCCGTCTGTATAGGCTTTTATACAATTGAATAATATAAATTAAGTATACATGTAACTAAATGCACGTACACAAATAAATAAATTTCCTGAATTGTAAAGTATGATTTCAGCAACTTCAGGTGTTCGTAATGAAGTTATTGCACATAAATTGCACATATATTGCACATATATTGCACATAAATAATTTAAAAGGGTATCCCCGGATAAGAATGGCCTGTTGGTACCAGACGAAATTTTTGAAGGCACTTTGGCTACTGTAAGGGCAGCTGATAAGAAGTCTTTCGTGCAAATTTTTTAAACCTTTATATCTCCTAAACTATTACAGATACTGAAATGAACTAAAAACCATTGAGTAGGTCTAAGTTAGTACTATAATATACATTACAATACATATACAAATTTTTCTGTTAGTAAATAATCGTAGAAAATTCGATACGAAGATACTTTTTTAGTGATTCGTTCAGAGCGACAATCACGAAAAAACCCTAAAATATTGCACATTAAGTCCTGTTTAAGTACTTAAAGTTTCGTTAAAAACAAAGCGATGGAACAGTGTCAAAGAGGAGAAACCTCGATGGAAGCTATCATCGGAAAAGTGGATTTCATCATTCCGTTATGTTTGTATGCCATGCGCACAAGAGCCTGGTGATGTTTTAAAGATATGTACCGATATACTGATCATGATCTCCAAAATACAATGGTTGTGTGAGGCTAATATATAAATGTGTAACAAAAATTTGTTGTTATGATAACGGTGATAGTTCTTGACCGATCGAGTTGAAATTGGCTAATGCAACTAATTGCTGGAACACATCAAAATGCCAGGATAGTTACTTTATACAAACTGGGCTTTGCTTTTGCCTTTTTTGAACGTTAGAGGTGACTCAACACGGCTCGATATGCCGCGAACAGGAACATGTAGAAAAAAATTATTGGTACTACTTCTAGTGATAATCAGCATATATGTATATCTAACGTCATCAGTTCACGATGAAATTTATGGGATGCAATCTTTGCTAAAAATTTCAGTTTGGTTTTAGTGAGAATTATTAAATTAGAGTAAGATTTATGTTAATAGAAATGGATTTACTATTTCAAACTATCTAAATAATTTTCCAACACTGTTTAACGTATTACTTACGTTAAATTGATTTATTATATTATATAGATGAAAAGAAAATAAAAACTGTTAAAATCACTTCACGAAACTGCAGAATGGTCTTTGGGGATTAAAGGAATCTGATTTGTGTGGGTTTCTAGATTTATAAGGTAAAAGCGCTTTCTTCAACTTATTACAATCAATACGGTAAAACAATACTGTATTTAAATTATTTATGTATTTTATTTAAATCAAATTGAAATAATATTAATTTAAAAATGCAATAAAAATAAAGCGGCTGTAATAACAATACGTCGTAAACTTACGCATAAAAATTTTAATAAAAAACGTTTATTGTAAATTTTATTATTTGAAATTCGAAATATGCATAAACAACAAGTGCAACAATATCGAAATACGTAGTTTCATTTTATGGTTTTGCGTAGCCAATGTGTTAATATATGACCACAATAATAACAACAACGATCAATCAACGGATTTATTTTACAGGATGCATATCACAGAATATCAGAAGGAATGCTACTATCTCTTTTCTGTAATCACCAGTGTGCATTTGTGGGCACGTTAGGCTACATAGTATTCACTCGTTCAGTGGCAGTCAATGAGCGTAGGTCAATTGTTTTGATCATGTTTTGATTGTTATAGTCATTATTGCCACCGCCGTGTTACAGGGTATAAGTACCACGGTACCACATACATACGTATGTAGTATTATATATGCGTACGCAAGAAGGTTGCCATACTAACACACACAACATAAACCACGCAAACACAAACTAAACCGAGGTGCACATATATAACATTTAAGTCAGGATTTTCTATCTTTGTTTGGTTACACTGGTTTCAGTAGTATAGAAATAGTAGTGTTACCTCTGTACTCCGTGATGGACATAAACTATTTGTCTTCTCTTTTCAATTGTTCTTTGTTCTTCTAACTAGACTGGTTTTGAAAATTCTTGTGATGTTCTTCAGTAGTTTTTCCTTGAAATAACAATATTATTAATTTTGGATCGAACATAGAAAAGGAAGTAAGTTATAGACCTAAAAAAGATTAGTAAGATAGGTTGTGGACCTAAAAAAGAAAAGAAAATTATGTATCTACTTAAGGGAGAATAATAATAAAATTACAGTCAAATATAGATAATGAATTTAAAGAAGAAATAGAAACGTTAACAATTTTGATAATTTCGCGATAATTGATCAAAAATCGCAATAATTGATCGGTCTTTACCGTCTTTACTTCTTTAGTTAAATATTGTGTCATGATGTATATCAGCTAATAAGTTCAGTCAAACTAGTTTTGGTTTAAAATATAATTTCTTTTAAGTCTGCAATCTGTTTTCATTTTCTATATATTTTGGGCACCTACATAGTTAATAATAATTTTTTATTTTAGCCAAAAACTACTAAAAATAATTCTCTTCGTTTAGCCTGTGCAACAAGTAGTGCATCTCTTCTTGTGGTGCACCTCTCCCAAAATTATTCTGTCTCGAATTTTTTTTTCTAAAGTAGGTTCTTACCTATAATTATATTATTATATACTTAGTTGCTTTATAACAATTGTGAAAATATAAATTATTGTTTTCTTATCGGCTTTGTTTTATAAAGTACCTGCTACGTAAAATTTTATTTTTCTGCAATTTTTAATTGCCTATTTGCACTAAAATTTTACTCTTATCATTTTCAACAACAAATATTAGCCTTGCCATAAATTTCGCACACTTATTTCTAACACATTAAATTTCTTATTACATTTCATTTAACTGTATACTGACAAATGTACTTTTGATACAAATAAATATGAGTAAGAAATCGTTCTAACTAATCGTTATCTCTTGTTATAAATAATAGTGAGTATCATATTTGGTACGGATGTTTTGTACAAAAGTGAATTAAGTCTGATGAAATTAATAGAGAAATATTTCAATAAATTATTCATTATGTTCTTTTTTCTTGGAATACGGACTACTGTTTTAAAAAAGCTATTCCTCATAAAAATTTCTATGAAGTTTTATATAAGGTGTTTTTTTAACAGTAACAGAACTTTTACCAATTTAGAGACTGACTTAAGTACTATAGAGACTGGTAATTTTTTAACATAAAATTAACATCGCTAAAACTTTTACAAATTGTGGTTTATAAAAATATATTATTTTAACCCTTTGCACTCGAACCATTTTTTTATATGGGTACTCAGCTACTCGACAGTAGTTTTAATAGAAAATTGTAATACATCAAAGATAAGTATTTTAAACAAAAGTAGTTTACTTACATACATATTTTATTTTTATTTGCATATTACAAACATTATATTTTAATATTAAATTTTATAATTTTCCTTAGTGTGATATTTGAAGTAAAGAATAGGATGGCGCCTGAGAGGCACCTTTCGAGTGCAAAAGGTATTTATTGTGTCGCCGTGGCGGCGCCAATCGAGTGCAAAGGGTTAATATAATAAAAAAAATATAACAAATAGTAGTATTTTGGAAAATGTTTGAATAAATTTCTCATCACAAATTTCGCCAATAATTTTTTTTTTCAGAGGTGGTATATGTAAGTCCCTGCTTTATGCTGCTAAACTAACAACAGTAGATACTTTACAGGCAGACATACGCTCGAATTACTTTTATGCAATAAATGACATAAAATTGTCTTCCTGATAAAAAGAAAGTTTTTTCGTACATTTTTACTTGTACTTAGTTTGTACCTAAATTTTTTACTTCAGTTTAAAGTTTTATCATGTTAAAAAAAACAACCTATAGTTTCGTTAGAAGCTTTGAGAATAAATCTATACATACAATAAAATTACTGTAATGTAATAGTGTCTATATAATTAGGTATATATATGGAATATTTTTTGAAAATTATACATAATAGTGATGTAGATAGCGTTTGTCTTCAATAAATATTTACAACAGCTATAATTTTCGAGATATGTGCAAAAGTTCGCATTTACACCCATAAGTGTGACAAAGATATGTCAGAAGCGTGTGACAAAGATATTAATTATACATGAATATTTTTGTGGTTTTGATTTTCTAAAATGATTCCCAAACTTACGATATCCAGAGGCTTCCAAACATGGTGCGATTAGATGTGCCAAATTCAGTGTCTCCAGAAGCGCCGAAACTCAGTGTGCCCAAGAGCCCTTAGGTAGCTTAAGACAGCATGTTGCGAACTGACCATATCTCAGCAAAATTTGGAATTTTTGCTGGAGTACGAATTGTATAGTTGGTAATAAAAAAAAAACGCCGTGAGCAGCGGGGCCCCATCACGGAAGTTGAATTTTTCCCTTCATCTTCGGTATTGAATGTCTACAAGTGATTTGTCATTTTTGTGGTTTCAAAACTGATGATGAGTGTCCGGCTGATCGGGGCTTTAAAAAAAGGTTTTAACTTTTTAAGGGCTGAATTTCAGTAAATTTCAATTTTGTCCCGATAGCAGTTAGCAGGAAAAAAGCCAACACACTTCGTACGAGGGCATTCCTACCCATGCTTGTCCGCCAACTGCCTTTGTGTTTTATTTTTAAATATTAAAAAAGGACCTTAAATAGTAAACTGGAAGGCCTTTATGAAGTTATTTTTTCTTTCCAAAAAAATCCAAAATTTTCATTTTATAAATAAAAATCCAAAATTCCTACTTTATAAATAAAGAGTGACTTTAATAACATTTTTAAATTACTTAATATTTATGTATTTCATTTATTACAAAAGAAAATTCATTTTTTGTTTTAAATTTTTAAAATTACTATCCCCCTACTTGTATACCTCATTTTAGATACAATTTATCATGAGTTTTCGTTAAAAAATTAAATAATTCTTATATTCCAAACAAATCAATCTTCGATTCTTTTCTAAAAATTAACTGCAAATTTAAAATTTACATAAATGCAATAATAAAAGAGATAAAGCCAAGAAAACGGAAATTATTTAAATTCAAAGTAACCAAGCATGGTTAAATTTAACTGAAATGAACCATATTAGAATAAATTTAAAGCATTTAAAACACATTTAACAATAACATTGAATTCCGAAGTAAAATGGGAGAAGTGGGGGGAAAAGTATTGGGGACTCCCTAAAAGACACTAGCTGGATACTAACTGAATACACGTACAAAATTTCAGCCCTCTAGGTTTCCTTAGAGAGTCTCTAGACGTGTTAGAAAAAAAGCAAAAAAATCAAGGAAATAATGGCGTAAAAATCGTGGGGGTAAGGGTTAAAAGATGAAGCCTCCAAAAACTATTAACTTAAAATTGAAGCTATTAACTTAACCTGTACACAAAATTTCAGCCCTCTAGGTTTATTGGCGGAGATTTTGACCTGAATGAAACTGTTAAAAAACAAGAAATATCATGTTCTTTTTGGTATAAAAATGGTGGGGGAGCCCTCTAGATTTATTTGGGTGACCTGTGCGTGTGGTACAAAATTCGAAAACGTCGAAAATGCATGAAATTGTAGCTTAAAAATGGTGAGGGTGGGGATAATATTTTAAAACCTCCAAAAAGAAGACTCTAGGTACGAACTCTATCAACGTACCAAATTTACGTTAATTTTGGAGTGGTGTGGGCGTCTTAGATCCAGCCAAAATACTTTTTTCCCGCTCTACTCCCTCCAGTTCATCCTAGGAAGCCGAATTTTGGATATGTTGTAGATAATTGATCGAAACATTATTTCCAACCGGTTTGGAAAAGGTCTATTATTTTGTTTCCGCCCACCACCCCCTTAAAAGTTGGGTCGATCCAAAATTTGACCCCACTTTGATAGTATGAGGTGCATCGGAAATGAGCCCCACTTATATATATATATATATATATATATATATATATATATATACATATATGTATATATATATATATATATATATATATATATATATATATATATACATATATATATATATATATATATATATATATATATATATATATATATATATATATATATATATATATATATATATATATATAGATAGATCAGACATTTTTTCCTAAGAATCGTGTTCTACGGGTCCGAAAACGGATGGCGCCCCTATTCACGCCTATTGCCGTTCTTATCGTATAGGCTGTATAACTCTAATTTTTTCAGTTGAAAAATTCGACTAAAAGCCAATTCATGCCAATTAGTAATTAATTCCTTATCCTATTAATCTATATATACTTATATAAATCTCATGTCACAATGTACGGCTAGGATAAACTGCGAAACTATTAAAACGATTTTGATCAAAGGGCATAGCCGGGTAAGATAGGGAAAACGGCCCTTGACGCAAAATTGATTGTTCTTATAGGAAATAATACTTCTTAGCCTTAGATGCAGTCCTGCCAAATTTCAACCCTCTGAAGCTAATGGTTTATGAATACACAAACAGACAAAAATTTTCAAAAAAAAAATTTTTTTTAGGAAATTACTGAGCCGATTTATTTGAGTTTAATATATATTGTGTACCCACCTGAGGCAAAGTAATAAAAAAAAAATTAACGTTATATCCCTTTATTATACTAATTTTTTTAAATTTTTAAATTTAAGAAAATTGTTTTTTGGCACTTACGCGTTAGCGATACTCACCATTTTTGGTTCAATAATATGTCTCTTAGTACTCTATAACATATATTTTTATGGAAAAATTTTAGTTGGTAGAACATAGTAATATTTCAATACAAATACATATATTACTTATGTATAAAAAGGGCTATAAAGTAAAATATCTACTCTATTTCTAAAATAATACAATTACATACGTTCATAACTACGATAAACTAGTTCAAATTTACAAAAGTCCAACATTATCTGCCGTTTGTCTGTTTTTATTAATAAAACAAAATAGATATTGATTTCTCTTTTGTTAGAGTTGTTTTCTTTGTAAGACGTCAAGTGAAACTTTATTAGCTCATACACAACGTCTTACGACGTCAACAATTTCATACAAAGTTTATTAGCTGTCAAAATATTATACCAGTTGGTCATTTCGTTATAATTCCCCATGACCCGTCATCGTGTTAACAAAAGAAGACAAATAGCAGATAAAGCTAAACGTTTGTCTGAGCTTGTTTGTCGTTGCTATGAACGTATAAAATTTTGTTACAGAAAAAATCCGCTTTCTGCACCTCCTTAAGAAGTGCAACAAAAACATCAAGTGAGAGGGTCTGTTCAAGTTAGTTATATGTACCTACATGTAATTTACCTACATATTTTTATAACTACAACAAGTTTTAGCCGGACTGTTGTTATTACTATACATTGTTGAAGTTTTTTGTTCCAATCTACTAAGTTAATGTTTATTATTATTAAAACAATATAACGTTTAAGACATATTATTGTTATTATTATTACCTTTATTTAAATGAAGTTTCTAAAACTTATAATTTTTGTTGAATTAGATGTAATTTTAATTAGTAGGTATGCTGAGATAATTTTGTTGATTATTGAAAATTATTTTTTAACAAGCTAAAACATATTTTTTATAACAAGTCAAAATATAAATTTTTTTAGACCGTAACAGGAACTCCAAGAACTGCAACTCAGGGGGGTAGAGAACATTTTATTGCACTCCCCAGAGTTCTACTGTGTTTTAGAAATGGGCAGATGCTTTACTTTATGGTCTTTTTTATACATAAGTAATATATGTAGTACCGAACATGACATGCATTTGTATTGAAATATTACTATGTTCTACCAACTAAAATTTTTCCATAAAAATATATGTTATAGAGTACTAAGAGACATATTACTGAACAAAAAATGGTGGGTGTCGCTAATGCGTAAGTGCCAAAAAAAAATTTACTTAAATTTAAAAATTTAAAAAAATTAGTATAATAAAGGGATATAACGTTAATTTTCTTTTTATTACTTTGTTTAAGGTGGGTACACAATATATATTAAACTCAAATAAATCGGCTCAGTAATTTCGTAAAAAAAAAAGTTTTTTTGAAAATTTTTTTCTGTTTGTGTATTCATAAACTATTAGCCTCAGAGGGTTGAAATTTGGCAGGAATGTATCTGGGATTAAGAAGTATTATTTCGAT